>QVAJ01000005.1:8666741-8715037 GCA_003546035.1 Mixornis gularis | reverse complement strand
TTTTTTTTATTATCCTTCTGGCCTGGGTTTTCTCTGTGGCAAATGCTTTAAACACTGTTAGCATCATTAACTGAAGTGCAGGCATATACAAGCCAACAGTTTTAAATGTTTCTTATGGTCTTGAAATATCTCAAATGTTCATGCAAGGGGTTTATTTTCTCCATTTTTGTCCAAACCTCTCATCTCCCTCCATTTTTTCCTCACATATACTCTCTGCATGATTGTGTCTCAGGATGGATTCTAATGACCCGTGAACAATGTACCATGCAGTGATGTCCTTTTGTGAGGAAAGGCAAGGTCTATGGGAAGTTTGTGAGAGAAGGTGGTAAGGGAGATCCTGGCCCCCAACCCTSSCACAATACCCTCCCTCCAGCTGCCMCAACTCTAAAGTGGGGTAGGGATATACTGTGGCTCTTTTTTACCTTCCAGATAAGTACAGGCTTTGTCTGAGGCCCTTTGCTGCCATTTCTCAACTCTGAATGCCAGATCTGCTCTCCTCCTCCTCCTAACCCCCTCTGGACAGGCAGGCAAGGCAGGCACGAYTCCTTCTCCCTTTACTCATTTAAACATCTAATATTGTTAGAATAGTTCAGTTGGAATTGTTACAATAATCTTCTAGCCCAATTGCCTGACACTCCAGGCCTGACACTGGGTCAGTTTTTGGGTGACCAAAAAAAAAAAAAAAAAAAAAGGACCCTCTTGTGTTCTGAGACTTTCAGTCAAGGCGTTGAAGTGTGAAGTGTCAATGCTGTGGTAGATTTAGGAGACTCCAGAATCTTGAGATGCCTCAGAAGCAGGCTCAAATTCAGCCACARCCTGTGGTATAGGCAGGTCTTGGCCAATTCCCTGCTTTAATACCACTACAGGACTAATTTTGCTACTTCTGCATAAGGGCTGCTAAAGAAGCTCATGGGCACCAGTGAGTCAGCATGTCAGCAGCTTGTACATAGAGTGCTGGGTGAATTAAATCTCATACAGGTCTGGTGGGGTGTTTTTATGCTGAGAGGGAAAACTCAGAGTTTCCTCAGAGGAAAAAACAACAGGAGAATGCCATTTCAATCACATGTAGAGACTCTTGACAGAAAAATAGCTGAGTTTGATACAGSTCCTGAGGAGAGATTTGTGTTGAAGTCTGATTGGGATTTAGAACARTGTTGACAGCATGGCCTCTTAAACCATTTATCGGGAGACTTGGATTCTTCTCTTGGTTTTGCTACCGGGCTTCAACACATTTCCCTGTGCTGATGAGGTCACTTCATGGTTTCCTCACATGCAAAATGAAGATGCTGCCTTTCACTGTCTTTAAACATACAGCAACAGTTAAATTTAAAAGCCAAAGTCTGACCATGAAAGCTTATAACAAAGCAAGACCAGGTGCATTGTAAACACCCTGGGCTCCTCAGACACAGGTGGAGTGGTCATTTTTAATGTGCAGGGAAAGCTCTGTGTCGAGTATACAGTGGAYTGGGACGCTGTTCCTGCCCATGGCAGTTGGCTCTCCCAGAGTGGGTGGTTGGTCCTGAGTGTCCCCTCCTGAGCTGATCCTGTGTCTGGATCAGCTGTGCAGCATGTGCACCATCCCAAGGGGCTCTGCTGTCAGCTGGGTGGATGGACAGTCCATGCTGAGCCATGGCACATGGATGTAGTGCTGTCCTGTGGCTGCTGCTTTTCCTGGGGGGAAACTGAGAGAGGAGGGCATCACATTGCCTCTTGTACTGGTGGGAAATACAGGCACTGTGTGGGAAGCACAGTTCTCCCTATGGAGGAGGAAGGGAAGCATGAAATAGGTTTGCAAATACCAGGTAAATT
This sequence comes from Mixornis gularis, assembly GCA_003546035.1. Lineage (NCBI taxonomy): Eukaryota > Metazoa > Chordata > Aves > Passeriformes > Timaliidae > Mixornis > Mixornis gularis. Next base: position 8,713,228 of record QVAJ01000005.1, on the reverse strand, counting down.
TATCTGACCTCACCTGGGGAAAGTCCTACAGCTGTGTGGTTCTTGGCGTTACCAGACTCTACCTCAACTCCAAACCTTTTCTTTTGAGATTAGCTTTTCCTCTGAGGCCTCAGAAGATATTTCTGGAGGTAAAATAGTTGGCTGAAGGGGATAAAAAACCCATTTGTCCCTGGAAGCCAAAAGGCTTTTTTCTCCATTCCTCTTCCCTTGTGACTTTTTTTCTTTAAAATTTAGTGCTGGCTGTAAGCAAAATGGTAGTTTCTTGTGACAGCTGCAGGGAAGAAAATCTCCTGACTAAAGTTACATGGATTTGCACTTGTCAAAACCACAAAAACACTCTGATAAAACTCTGGGAGATGCTCCTTCTTACCCTCTCCAGATGCACTTTTTCTATGTATTTGTCTTACTCTCATTGTTCCTGAAGTAATTTACTGAGACCAACTGATATCAACAGGATCCCAAAGAGCCAATCTTGTATTTCTTTTAAAATTATCTTTCAAGTTTCCAGTGAACTGAATAATTTCTTACATTTAAGAATTTTTAAGAAGAGGTTGTGTTACAGATACGTAGATTGATTCCTAAGGGAAAAGAAAAACCTTATAATCCTCTGCTTAGTCTAATGTTGAAGAAAACATTTTACCACTAATACATTTTTGTTCTTACATTCATTGAACTGAACGGCATCTTACATAACAGACTGAGTGTATTAAGAAATGTCATATAAAATTGACTCCTTTCCAGATTTTTTTAAAAATTTCTTCATCACTCATTCCAAACAAGAATGAAAATATTTTCTTGAAAAGCACATAACAATTAAATTGATCAATACATCAGTTTAAATTAATAATAGATTTTGATACCATCAAAAGATCACCTGTTAAATTGCTTTAAATTATTGTCCTAATTTTATTAAACTATATTTGGAAAGAATATTTTTCTGAACTGAAAATTTAAGCTCCGGAGGAGTCAACCTAACTGGATTACCTGTTTCCTATTGCTGGCAGTTTGTATGATTTCATTCTTTTATGAAATCAAGGGTTTGGCTGCTAAAGGCAAAGGGTGAACTGTACTATACTTTGTGAAGTTTCAGACTTTTAAACTTTCCTTTGCTAATCAAAAATCTAACAACTTACTACTGCCAGCAGAGAGGCATCAAATGTATTGATAGCAATTCATCACGAATTTCAAAGAGCCTTACCTCACTGAATGGAGGTAATTTTGATCAGTTCTCCAGCATTAGTTCAAATGTGACATAATTTCCATCACAACTTTGAAGACTGRTCATTACCAAAAGCTTTTACAGGTGGCACAAAGAACAAGGCAACGGGAAACATGAAAGAGGACAGCCTTATAAAAGAGTATTGATAGTTCGACAACACAGACCATTTAAACAAAATGTTACTATTTCTAATACTTTTAAAACCCACCTAGACAGTGACTAAGTGAGACCTGCGATTTATAAGCTGACAAGAAACCCAACTCATGGTCATGCTGTGATAAGAAGAGCTGATACTGAAAATAGGCAGGGAGAGCGGAGGAAAGGCTTGAAAGGAATATTTACTACAGACAGTATTAAAGAGAGGCTATAGCTTATAGTGAGCAATGTGTTTGGCTTCTGAAAAGTAATTTGGTACCCATCCAGACATTTCCGCTGGGCTAACAGCCAGGTAATCATTTAGTTCAGAGAAAGGCATAACTGGAATCAGTGTCTGGAAGCAAGATGAATTACAGAGAACCTTTTTGAACTGGAAGAAAGTGAAAACTTAGAAGAACTTTCCATTTTGGCTGCTTGCAAGGCAGAAAGCTTGAGACAACTTTCCTGTTGTCAGATAGGAGAGTGGTGGGTATGATCACGACCCTGGATGAAGCACAGGGAGGGTGCACAGTGAGGAGATGGTGTTGGGGAGGTAGACTAGCTAAGCCCTTTTGGTGAAGAGGACAAAATGAGGGAAGAGTGGGGACCTTCCATTTAGTTTTTTTTTCTGAGAGAGGATTTTGAATTTGCTGAAAGMGTGTTATAAAAGGAAATTCTTAACTGGGTGATTTGGATTCCTGGGACACATTAAGGACAAGGGAAGAAAATCTTCCTGTCTTGCCCACTCTCACTGTCTAAACTGTGATTTATTTGTCCCTTTAAGTTAAATTCTCTGAAACAAATAGGTTTCCAAGAAGRGTTTTGATTCCAGTTACATATTTCTTTCTGAAGAAAAAGCATCCAACTACACTTATCTTCCAGGAAGTATACTYCAGGTCTCCATTTTGGTCCTCCCATCTCTAAATATCAGATAATTCTCACAAAGTGAGGAATCTGTGCTCTTCTCCTTAAGGAAGACTTTGTGCTTTGGTTATTGCTCTCTTCTTTTGTGAATTTAGASAGCTATGAGGAAAAGGAGTAGGAATATCATTTTGTCTACAGACAAGCATGGGTGCACAAACTGGATTAGTTGTGGGGGAAGTGTGAGCACAGATGCAACAAGGATATTGGAAGAGGGATGTCTGACCATGCTGGCTTTCCACAAAATGTAAAAAAAGATATAAATAAAGACTATGTAAAGGTCTACAGTGCTTTTTTTTTAAAAAAAAAAGTACACAAAAATGAAGTTGATTTTAGATATTAGTTGAAATTAACCCTAGATTTTGATAACATCAAAATATTACTTGTTAATTTGCTTCAAATTGACATGGTTCTATTGGGAAGTTGTCATGCCAGACTGTGAATTACCTTTGAAATATTTATTTCTCCCAAAGTCAGAGGGTTCAGTTCTCATTAGATTCACCTTCTAATCCTCGTGGAAGTTAAAATTAATTTTGGGCAGTTTACTGTTTGCAGTTTTGAGACATTATTTTCAATGAAATCTCTGTGTTCTCTGCAYGAGTACGAGAAGACAATTTTCTTCAGTGTTTGAATTCCTGCAAATTCATGGTAAGGAAGTGAGCAGCAGCTTTGTGTTATTTCTTATATCAACCCACCTTTGTAATRTGCAGCTGCTCATCTCTGCTCCAAAATGCATTAAGAGTGGATGTCTAGAGTTCCCAAATTTRGCTGTGTTGCATGTGGAACACAGAGGATTTTACATTTGCTAAATGCACATTGTTRGTAGTCCAGCAACTGTGGCTACGGTTGGGCAAGTGGCAAAAGCCTCCTTGAGTAGTGACAGATGAGAAGCTCCATGGTAGGATTAGTTCAGACAATCTATTCAATGTTCATTTAGTGTTCACACTCAGAAAAGTTTTATTTTACCATGCTGCTGGATGATGGACTGCATCAAGACTTACTGTTAGACTCACCTTCCAGAATGCCTGGCTTGTTTAAGTGTGCAGGAGAAGAACATATTCACCGTGGAAGCTACAAGCTCTGCTCTTTTGTTGACTGTGACTTCAAGTTTTCTGCATTTCACTTGAATTATGTCCTTTGGGAATGTGTTCAGCTGGTCTGTGCCATGGCCTTCCCTGAGGGAGGAGAGGAAAATAGATAAATGGGAGGAGTCCAGAGAAAGCCTCCCAGTTGCCTSCTAAGAGGGACTGATGATCTCTCCCTGAGGTGGCTCAGTGCTGACGTGTGCATTTGCTGTCTTATCACATAATCCTATAMTTGCTATAGACAAAAGTCCCTTGTCTCCCATTAAACTTCATTACAGGAGTGTTGACCAGAGATTTGGGTCTCCACATTTCCWAGTGTGTTGTTGGCCTATGAAACACTTCCAGCTGTGTCAGGCGTTATTCATCCCTGGGGCAAAATGGAGACCAGGTGCATTGTTTTGGGAAGAAGAGTGATACCCATACCCCAAGACCCCAAGTGAGTGGTTTCTGAGCTCTTTCCTTTTTTCTGTCCTGCAGAAACATGCAGCAGGGGAGGCAAACATTCAATAACAGTTGTCTGGTTCCAACAAAGAAAGAAAGATCCTGAGAAATCTTTTCCTGAAGCTATTATTCCTGTTTCCTTGAGCAATGAGATTTGTTCTCCTTGCCAGGCAATCTCTGTCCTACTCAATTCCACTCCCATAAACCCATGGGAACCACTTTTCCAAGGGACCTCATGTCCTTTATTAAAAAAAAAGAAAAAAAGAAAAAATCTACCAAGAAAAAAAGAATAACAGGAAAARTGGATGTTATCAGAGACAGATTCAATGTTCACTAGAGCAATGTACTTGTGACAASTATAAAGGATTAGTATGGTCTGTGCCACACCCTGGGAACTCTTCATAGCATGACTGGTCACTAGGAAACATCTGCAGCAGCATGAAGTTTTTCAAGMGATAGAATAAGTTGCTTGACAGGAGCAGTATTCATCTCTCCTTACCAGTAGAGAGCAAAAAAAATCTGGTACATAGTCTAAGCTAATTGTCCAGGCTCTTTCTTAATATTATTAGACATAATGGTTTTAGATAAAGTACCAATTTAGTAAAAWTCTGCATTCTCACTTATTCATTTTAAGCCACAGTGAATTGCAGTTCCTTGGCCWCTGACCTCTCCTATCAAAGTCAGGAAAGGAAAAATTTCACAGTATTTTTTTTCTACAACTTTATAGTTTCTTCAAAGAGAGGCTCTTGAGCTCTCATAAAAATATTAAAAATCTTTATCATAGAAGGAGAAAAAATTATTTCCTTTTTGTTAAGTAGTGTGAATTTTCTTCCACACTGACCACGATATATGTAGACTTAAACTAATTCAGAGCCTGGTTCTTTAGCTCAGGAAAAGAACCCTTCCACATCCACTCTAAAACCACAAGATCTTGTTCAGGCTCAGTTTATGGCTGGTGCAGAGAGGAAATGGTGGTGAAAAATTGTGAGAATTTTAACTATACCTTTTGACAGTCACATAGATTATGCTCTCTGGGGAGAGAACAAAAGCCAAAATTATGCTTYTCTATTTTGAGCTGCTTTAAAATTGGTATCTTTAGAAGTTTATTAGTAAAGAGAATTCCACTTTATGATATAATTTTGTTGACAACAATTTTTTTTGTTGCGTCCTAAAAGATTTGATGATTAAGAAATGCAACCATTAAACATGTGCAGTAATAATGTTTTCCTTTATTTAAAATGTCATCTGAGGTCCTCTACTGCTAAAATGTGGTAAYTTAAAGTGTGATAATTTAAATTATGATAATATCATGTAACCCAACACAAACATGAAAACTACAGCATATTAGTTTTGATATTCTTTAAATTACCTTATACTTMATTTCATATTGGCGTAAGAATTTATACTGGATTACAAATATCCAAGAGAGAGCTGAGCCATTTTTTCGACATGGTATGTGTTTGGAATAGATTCTCCTGGATTGTTTTTTTTTTGTTTTTTCTTCCTATTCTGATGCAGTATTATAATGAGGGTACTTGGAATATAGCCTTGAGATTTAGAGCTTTCCTGACTAAGCTTTTCAGCTGCTTGATCTCCATATACTTCATTCAGAGGAACCTAGTGGAACAGAGCCTGCATCCTGCTGATAGGTGTTTTTGCAATTTGCTTTAGGTGTCCTTTAGCTTTAATTTTCATTTACTTACCCAGATATCTGTGAAAAATCTGTGTTTGCTACTTCTCATTGTATTTTATGCTTTTGTACTTTCTCTCTGCAACTGGAGAATGTTGTAATATATCTGTTAGTTTTGCTCCCTTCCCCATCCCTCATTTCACACTGCAGAGAACATTTCATTACTTCATCCTATTACAGTTACATGAAAAAGTTTGACCAGAGCCTATTTCTCACCTTTTATCTGCTTTTCTAATGTTACAGCCTATTTTAGAATCACACTGCTCTCCTCTGTTTGAGATAATAACTTTAAGGGGCTCTACTAGCAGATTTTTTTTCTGAAAGCACATCAGATCCTTCTTCTGTTACCACAATTTCATTGATAGTGTAGTTTGGAGGTGTGATTTCTTCTTATTTACTGTCTTAAAAGCTTGTCTTAAGAGCATGTTCTACTCCAGAGGGAAAAGAACAGTAATGATGAATCGACTGAGAAATGGGGGAAAATTTCTAGGGGTCAGTCTCAAAGAACTTTCAGTTTTTGGAAAGCCAACAATGCCTAATAGTTTTGAGGATTTTACTTTTGACACGTAAGTAGACATAATTTAAAACTTGCTCCTTAAAAACTTTCATCATATATCCATAAAAAAAAAAACAAAAACCCAAAAAAGCATCCATATGAAAGTGTTGTGTTTCATCTTGACTATTTTTCTTCAGTTTTGATATRTCTTCCAGATTTTAGTCTACAGAGGCTTGAGGCCTGCTTATAGCTTTACAAGCAGTCTTGAGATCCACCAGCTTAAGTGATCAGCTTTTTCTGCTGCTTGAAATTAGATTCTAGCACCTGATTTAAAAGAGGGACTTTCTATTCCTATGTAGTATTAGAAATGTTGAAATTCTCTTAAGAAGTCCCAGTATTTAACAAACCATTTTTTAGACCTGGGATTTCCCATGAGCAGTTTATACAGCCATGGTTTATAAAATTATAATAGTCTTTGAAACGTGTACCTCAGACACTAAGAAAATGTCAATAATTGCTACTGTGCCAGCTGTGCTGCAATTATGTCCAGATTTACCCTATCTGTCCTGCTAAACTAATTATAGCAGATAGAAATATTTTTAACTTAAATGAATTCAGATATTTAATCAAGAATATATTAATTTTGCAAAGGAAGACAAGATTCCCTTACACAATCACTGCTTTGACCTTGTTCAAGTGAATGGAGTGAATGGTGAGMAAACCCCAGACCACACAAAAAAAATTTCCTTCTATGTTTTGGTGCAATAGAATGAGTTATAGACAAGCAGGCAAATCTCTCTTTTTGCTGACTTTATCAGGGTCTGCTTGAAAGGCTCTGACAGCAGGGGCAGTCACTCCATTACTTTATCTGGACTTTTGATTAAACCTGCAAGCACATACCTTCAGAGGCATGTAGGAATTAAATAATTTTTAGGTGTTTAATTAAAAACATTAAAAGGAGTTTGGATGATTGAGTCCAGATTCTCAAAGGCATTTCTGAATTTTATGAACTTCTAAATGAATGTGTGACTTTATACAGCCTAATAACTTTAAAGGCCAATACCTCATTTATGCACAGGCCGATGTTTCCAGGCAAAAGTAATCAAGATCTTTACTAATCTCATTTTACAACACTTCTTTGCTATTCTTCCACTGGAAGGCTAGGGAAGAGAAAAAGGGAAGGGGGTGCCTTTGAGAATATGGTATATGGAGTTGTAATGGCACACAAATAAAGGAATTGAAWTAAGCTTGCAAGGAATGGGAAATGTGAGATAGAAAGGCTTTTGGATATTTGCTTTTTCAAGGCTAATAAAATAATCTTAGATATTTTTCCCTAGTTTTCTGATTTTCTTAAAGGAAAAAAAGGTCAAGCTAATTCTTCCATGCTTTAATAAGCAAACTTTCCCTTTCCAAACCCTTGGTGAAGTTTTTAAAGATCTACAGAAATTATGATTCAGGAGAATGAGTACTTGTGCCACCTCTGCATGTCAAAGGTCATTGCATTTCTTCTGAATGTAACTCGTATTTGACTGAAGCAAACCCTTTGTAAAGCAGYAGACCTTGATTTGCAGGCATCAGTGGATGGAAAAATCACCCCTTTCTCCTTCCCCATAATAGTCACCTTAGCTGTTAGGAAACAGCTGCCATTGTTTCTAAGCTGAATTTGTCTCAAGGGTTTTACGTATTTGTTATTCTTATGCTTTTCTGTGTAGTCTGAAAGAACTCTTCAGTACCTGCTATTTTCTCCTTGTGAAGGTCTTCAGACACTGTAATCAAGTCACCTCTTGGTGCTCTTTTTGAGAAACTAAATGTGCACAGCTCTTTAAGTTAGTCAAAGAATTTTCTCCAGTCCCTTCACTTATTTTAGCRCTTTTTATGCAACCATTCCAGCTTTCCACAGTCTTTTTTTTTGCAGTATGAACAAGACAGCAATTCCAAATATCATCAGTGATGTCTGCAGAAGTAAAAATGTCCTTCTATTATTCTCTTTAGTTTAATGGAAATTAGTCCATTTTAACAGAGTATTTTGAGTGTTTAGCAAACTTTTGTTTGGTCTTAGAGTTGAGATACACTTGAAGATAGTGTTTTTTCTTTTCTTTTTTTTTTTTTTTTTTTTCTTTCTAGCTGTAAGGACTCATATTTGTGTCTGAAYGGTGCCTTAAGGACTATAATGTGATGTACAGGACAGAATGCCTCCTCTTCTGGAGGGTCTGTTGAGGAGATTGATCTAGTGGGGGGCAGAAGCCCATCTCTGACTGATGGGTTGGTATGTGGGCGAGAAGGATGTATTCTCTCTTCCCTTGCAGTTTTTTTTCGCCTTTGCTTCAAAYGACCATTTGGCTTTATTTCCTTGATAAGTCTTAATTAGAATGTTTTAGAAAAAAAMCATGCTATTTTTAACATTTCATGTTGATCATAAGATGAAATTCCTGCCCACATTTTATTTGATAGCTAATTTATACATCGGGCACAATCTGACAGCACTGCTCAATTTCTTTTTTTAATAATTTTTCACTCTACTCTTCAAGGTTTTAAAGGCAAAGAGAMAAATTGTCCTGTGTGTTCATTGACTAAAGTGGTTGAATCTTACAGAACGTGTGTTTCTATGTGCCTTACGTGTGCACGTTCTAGTTTGGACACACACTCRAAATATGGGACTGAAGCAGTTTTGAGAAAGAAAATCTCATTAAATCCAATGATAAATTAGCAGCAATAAGCAGACACAAGTATTGAGGAGAAGCCCTTCAGAAAGACATGACAGGGGAGTTCCCATGTTAGAAGGCTCTGCATCACCCTTTGTGTCCCATCACAGAGAGGGAAGCAGTTCTCCACAGGCTGTATCCCAAAATTGTCATTGGGGCCAAACAAAGCAGGGTGTCATCTCAAAAAACAAATCCTRTTTTTCTATGTAGGCTGAAGTTCCTACCAGCTGGACAAAACAAGGGTTCACTTTTGATGAAATTAAAGAATGCAGAAAAAAATATGCTGCTACGACAATTTTCTCCCCACGGTGGTATCCTACTTGAACAACAGTGATCTTTTACATTATCAGTCATAAAAGGGAGGACTGGGAAGAGCTGATGATAAGAAAGGAGAAAAAATTGGCAAGGAAGGAACAAGGAAGGTAAATGACTAAAATGTGTATCAGCTGGCACTGTAGTGAATTCAAGCAAGACAAATATAAGAAGCAATCTGGCCCAGCAGACATAGCAATTAACTTGTTTTCTTACTGGAAAATGGGATAACAGTTTCTTCCAGAAACCAAACCCAGAAACCTCCAACCACTGACAGATAGCTGTAGGAAAAGGAAACAAAAAACATTTTGATCACTTCCAAATTTAACATGATATTTTCTTGTAGTGGGATTTGAGAAAAGAGAATTGAAATTTGTCTAATTACATTAAATGTATACATATACCTRGTTTTCCTGTGGTAAATAGCTCTAGCTGCTAACATGTGCTGRGAGATCGAATAAAATGTGTTCACTTTTATCCCAAGGGTCTTGCATTTGTATGCATTTCTATCMCAGATGAGAAAAGACATAAAAACCCCAACTAAGGCAAAGCCTGACTAATAAACTCATATATCTCAATGGAAATTATCATATCCTGTAGTAATAAAGCCTTACTTTTTTTGTTCTGCAGGTACACAAAGATGAAGACAGCGACCAACATCTACATCTTCAACCTGGCTATGGCAGATGCCCTTGTTACCACCACCATGCCTTTCCAGAGCACCGAGTACCTGATGAACTCCTGGCCCTTTGGCGACGTGCTGTGTAAAATAGTGATTTCTATCGACTATTATAACATGTTCACCAGCATTTTCACACTCACCATGATGAGTGTTGATCGATACATTGCTGTGTGTCACCCTGTGAAGGCTCTGGACTTTCGCACACCTCTCAAAGCAAAGATAATCAACATCTGTATCTGGCTGCTGTCCTCATCTGTTGGTATATCAGCAATAGTTCTTGGAGGCACCAAAGTCAGGGAAGGTGAGTGTGAGCATTCAAAATTCAGTCTTTTTATTTCGCAATTGGCAATAAACTGTAGATTCAAATATTGATCAAACCTTATTTATTCCTTCTTCAAAAGTATGTCTAAATTCCTGACATTTTGAAATATATAGTGGAACATCACAGTACAACACATAAATCATTTAAGCTCAGATGTCCATGCCAAATAAAGAACAAAATGCACTTTGGAGCACTGCCTGTGTTGTGATGAGACCAACAAAAACTACAAGCAGACAGCKTGGGAAAATTATCAGGAGTTTAATCACAATGGGCAAATCCAGGACCAGTTTAGGCTGAAACTTGAAATGTGGGCTTAAGGTTCTTTTTGTAGGGTGTTGTGAGAGTAGTTCCAATGAAGTCCCAAGAGCARAAACTAGAACTTTTGGGAATTTATTATGACCAGCCATTTCACAGAACTTGAAGGCATGGTGAAGAAAGGAAAAGTCAGTAGCTGGAGAGAGAAAATTAAGATATATTATATATGACAATATCTCAAGAWCATATTTCAAAAAGATTGGGAATTTATATGGAAACTGGAAAAGYTGAGAATAAGGAGTGTCACACAAAATGGAAATTCAGGCTATGGCAAGGAAACAGCTACAAGAATACAAAGTCAATGAAAAYTGTATGCAGACCATGTGTAGGCTTTGCTTGAAATTTCTATTCCATGAAGGACTGTGGATTTAGCCCCTATAGTTCCTGACTCCTTATCCTGCTATGAGGCTAATCTGATTTTGAGATCTTCCTTGAGAAGGAAGGGGGAGAAGTATTTTCACACACATGTGCTTCATACTCACAGGTGTAAGAGCAGTACAGGGGCATCTCAGTGTCTTCAAAAGGCTGGACACTTCTAATGGTGTCCTTGGGCCACCCCCTTACTGGTTGGCTGGATAAAATACAAGGCWTTTATTTGGTAGGATGTAAACAACCTTTTGAAAAATTATTCATAATTTCCTGCACTATCAATCTTTTYTATTTAGAATGGTTTCATTCCTCTYGAGACRMATRTTTACCTRAGGACACTGTTTCATCTGGCAGAGACAATAAATGCTGTGTGTTAAACTGTTTGACATAGACCAGTGTGAAAAATCATTTCAGTAACAGCTGCTCAAGGGCTGATAGATTTGGCTCAAGATATACAGATTTTGTTCCTGCTGTTAGTCTTCTGTTATGTAGGTGGAAGAAAAGTCCTCTGGAAGCTCTTTCAGTGCTTTGGGGGATCATGTGTCATCCTGGTCTGCAGCGCTGTAACTCGTCTCCCCAGTAAAGTTTTGACAGGCTCTAGTCTAGCTGGGTAAACATTAACCTCAGGCATAACTGGGAAGAATGTCTTGCTACATATGAGATCTTGAAGGCCATGGGACATTGGCTCAGACAGGTGTTTTGTTGGAGCATGCTCAGCTAAGGGAGTATTCCTGTCATTCATTGTCAGCAGCACGTTTAGATCAAGGGGGTCCTCTGAGGCCAGCAATGATTAAATGCCTCTTCCATGCCATGTAGAAGGCAGCCCTTCTTTTTAACTTATGAAGCAGAGGCTGGTGATACAGAGCACAGCTGGGCTAAATGAGGTTGGAAATATTGACAGCTGCTTGTCAGCTGCTACTGTTCCTCCCTGCTTGTCTGAGCTAAGGTCTCTCTTGAGCATTTAGTGTCAATTACCTTGTCTGATGTGCCYATGAATTGCACTGATAAATGCTGAAGTGGAAGGGTGAGGACACTGCCTGTGCCTGACAGCTGGAGCTCAGGCCTGAAACTTTATGTTATGTTGGTTAAAACAGTTGTTGTTTATATGCTTCAGAGCCTCTGTTGGATTCATATTAAGCAACAACTGAACAGCAAATGGAAAGTGATTATACTTGAGGTTCCCTCACCGTGCTCAGTTAATCCATACTGTTATCRCAGCCCAGAATTGTTCTCGGGTGTGTCCTTTTAGWTACATTTTTCCTGCAGACTAAATTCTACATCTGCGTAAMTTTTCCTGCTCTGGCCTTAATGGAGCTTTTCTTGCTGAAGAATTGTTCAGCTATCAAAAAAATAAAGGTATAAAATTAACTATTCATATTGCCAGTAAGAGTATGGGGGGGTATGAAAGTGACACAGTCAATATTATATACATAATATGTATGTTTCCTAGGTCAAGATTAAGATTAATCKTAAGTGGTAGTTTATCAAGCACATTATAAAATACACCAAATGTCATATAGAATTCAGTGTTTTTTCCTTAAATACATCACTGTATATGGAATATTTGCCTTTCAAAGTGGAAAATGTCAGTATGAAATCTGAATTTTATGACACTATTCATAGTTCTGCAACTTTTCAGGCTGTAAAAATAGAATATAAATTGGATTTTATTTTGTTCCATTTCCAAAATTCCAGAAAATTAATATGGTATTGTGCATTATGACCAGAATTTCTATTGACTGTTTCCTGCTTGTAAACTGGGAAAATGTAAATGGATTCCATAAAGTACTTAGCTATGGCATTACATATATTAAGTGCAACACATGGATATTAATGAATTTAGAATAAGATTTTCCATAGAAAGTAAGCTGCAATGAGATGCAAGATAATAATTAAGTTTGTATTTGATAATTTGGAATTCTAAAATAACATTGTCAACCACAAATTATAGCAGAATACAGTGAGGATGACCTTATAATTTTGATCAATACATGAAATTATCTCAGCAGATTTGAAATGGCCATTTTTTCTGGAACTGAGTTCCAGTGAGTAGCTGGATGTGGTCTGCAGCAGCTGTGTCTGATCACACTTAATTTTCATCCTACACATCTGGAGGCAGCTTTACTAAGTTAAATAATACAGCTGCATCCTGATTTTGTGTCTGCTGCTAAGCCATGTTCTAGTACAAATAACAAGAATAATTGACAGGAAAACGTCTTTGAAGATGATTGTTGGCATTTCTAGAATGAAATTAAGTAAAAGCAACTGTGCTTATGAGAACCTACATACCACAAAGGATTTAGATAAGTTCACTGAGTGTCAAGTCACATTTGTGCAGTCATCTGAATATCATGCATCAGCCTTGAAATATATATATTTTCYATTTTCAGCTTGTAGAATCACACATATTATTTAAAATAAATTCTCAAAATATTTAGCTTTTTTTAGCAGTAAATGTTTTCTATTATAATGTTTCTGTATTTAATATTGTCCAGTAACACCTTTCTGATATCTAAGCAAGGAAATGTGTGTATGGCACTGTAATGATAACTTCCTACCCTAATTGTTTTTCACAAAAATATTCTCTGCAATATCTTTTTGATTTGGGAAGCATTTTTATAGCAGGGAAATATGGCCTGATTTTTTTTTCTGACATGTCCTGATGGAGACAGATATGAAAAAGTGATATGCAGGAATATACTGAATCATTCCACTGGTAGATCTGAATCAATGAAAAMCAATATGTAATAATTTGTAGAAGAATGACAAACTCAGTAGGGAAAATGATAAAAAAATCCAAAGAACTTTACAGGACAAAATGTAAGCTAAAATTCAAAGTCAAAAATCCCTGCGTTACCCTGACTTATCTTCAGGAGAGTTGAACTACTGACAGCAGCTGTAAATTTATCCCTTCTCTTGCCCTTTCATTTATCTTACTATTTATTTTTACATATGTTTTATAGGCTGGGAGGTCAGCAAATGAAACCTCAAATATTTAATTCCTTAGCCTCCTCCTGTCAGATGAAATATTTCTGTTAAATACCTTCAAGTGTCAGCCTGTGGCTCTGAATCCTGGCAGGGGCAATGGGAAAGGGAGTGAGCTGATCTCTGTGGCCCAGATCCTGCAGTCTCTGCACAGGCTGCATTTTCARTGGCATGATCTGCAAAAAGAGTAGCTTCCATTTGACTCCATGCACACATGTATTTTATTTACTTCTATTTAACAGAAAAGAAGATGTTTCCAGGAGTTTTTCTGAATGTAAGCATTTGTGTGTAGTCTGTTTGTGCTGTAAAAGGCACATGGGAAAAGAATATTACACAATTATCATCTATTGGCAAAATTTTCTTATTATCAAAACCTCCTTCAGCTTCTACCATTCATGTTATCAAAAATCTTTCTCCACCCACAGACAAAAACATATGCAGTTTGATAATAATGATGAGATTTCTACTTCACTGAACATGGGACTCAGTCTGGTTTTAAATCTCAGTGAGATTCAAATAGAAACAACTTTACAGATTTTGTTTTTGTGCTCTGCTTTTTTAGATCCTCCCATGGGAACGAAATTTCATACAATATTTTGCATTTAAAAAAGCTCAAAACTCAGTAATTTCTAGAGACAGCTGCATAAAACTAAGTTTCAATGGTAACTGAAAGCTTCCTYGGAGTGATTTAATGATAACTCCATTCATTAATATTGCAGTACATGCTAATCACTTTTCCTAGGTTATTCTATGATAATGACATTGTTTAGAATATCTAATAACAAAGTGATTTTTTTTCTTGCTTCCTTCATTTTTAGATACTGCTAGCACTGAATGCTCCTTGCAGTTTCCAGACAGAGATTATGTGTGGTGGGACATCTTCATGAAAATCTGTGTCTTTGTCTTTGCGTTTGTTATTCCAGTTCTCATTATAATTGTTTGCTATACTCTGATGATCCTGCGCCTGAAAAGCGTACGGCTTCTCTCCGGGTCTCGAGAAAAAGACCGTAACCTGCGCCGCATCACCAGGCTGGTTCTTGTGGTTGTGGCAGTTTTCATTATCTGCTGGACTCCCATTCACATCTTTGTGCTGGTTGAGGCCCTAGGGGATGTGTCCCACAGTACTGCTGCCATATCCAGCTATTACTTCTGCATCGCTTTGGGTTACACCAACAGCAGCCTCAATCCAATCCTTTATGCGTTTTTGGATGAAAACTTTAAGAGATGCTTCAAGGACTTCTGCTTCCCCTTCAAGATGAGGATGGAGAGGCAGACCACCAGCAGAGTCAGAAACACTGTGCAGGACCCAGCTTACATGAGGGAAGCAGGTGGGGGAAACAAACCTGTATGACTAGTCGTGGAAATGTCATCTTACTGTCCTCAGGAGAGGGAGGAGTCCAATGACCTGGGACTGACGCAGATTACCACTGCAGTTTGAAATCGACTCACCCAGACAGACATTTCTGGAATAGTTCAGAAATCCCAGCAGTCTGAACTAAAGCAAGCTTATTATTGATAAGCAAGAACCTCCTGAAAATAAGCTCATGGAAATGAGCTTATTGGAAAGGAAATGGGAAGGACCTGGATGATGGTCAGGTTTTGGCACCATATCTGTTGTACTTGAGCCAGCACTAAAACACACTTTTGCGGAGTGAAGAGATAGTGTTGCACCAGGTGATTCCGGATAAGAATAGTTCTGGTTCTTCTCTTTACAATATGTAACATTGTAATAAGCAACATTCCCTCATAAAACTGAGCTATACCAGAAGCTTCTGCCCCAACAGTGATTGCTACTAAAGTACAGAGTTTGACAACACGATCCTCTTCAACAGTGAAGAGTGTTAGGTTTCTGTGAACAATGCCAGAGCTGTAATCAATATTGTCCTCAATTAATATATCTGTAACCCTTGTTTGTGCTGTGAAAATCCAATTTAAGCATGATCTACCTACACACCAAAGTGATTTTATTGTGTCTGTGTATGGTAAAACCTTTTGGCATTCAAAAATATGGGAATTTAAGGATAATTGTTATCACATGTTTAATCACCTGTGTGTAATGTTTTGTATGTGTGATTTTCCAAGGTGGTTGTTTCTTTATTAATTCTGAATAATATAATATGCATTTTCAGAGTGTATATTGAACAAGAGGCTAGAAAACTGCAAATGCTTCACTGGTTACAAAATTGATGAAAAGCTGTGTTACATTCATTACATGGAGGAAACACTCTCATGGGTAACTTGTTTTCCTGGATAATATGTAAGCAGACTGAAATAAATATTTGACAAATTAGAAACAAGTGAAGTACCACATGAACTAACTGGATTGATAGAAAGGAAATTAAATATTACTGTATGCTTTAATGGCATTTGACAGAAAAAGTTCCTGGTTCATTGATTCTTATATATATTCTTTGATATAGTCCTATGAATTCAGTAATTTTCTCTGTTTTCCTGTGAAGATGGAGGTGTTCAAGGAACAGCTACGTAAGTTACTAGCTTGCTGAAGGTAAGTTTATGGTAAGACTGAGCCTAACTTCCAGCCTGTAGACTTTTGTCTTCCTGATGTTATATATTACTACTCGTAATACTGCTGTTGCTGAAAGTTGGAGGAATGCTCTCATTGTCTTCACCCTGAACAGGTACATCATATATCTTYTTATTAATTTTTGTTCTTTATATATATGAAAAAAGAATAAGGTGGCTGCCTTCATTTCATGGCAAATTTTCTCAGAAACACMATCTGATTTGGTCCTATCAGAACAAAAATGCTTTATGCACAGCAGTATAAATAATGAGTGTTTTCTTGGACTAGATGGCAGTCCAGTTCCTGTGGAAGTGCTGTAGAAATTCAGCCTTCTGTAGGACTTCCATATACTTTATTGTTCATACAATCATGGATGTCAAACATTTTTGATATCAGGTTGATAAAAGCTGTTGTTGTTGAAATATTCAAGATAACTCTTTCTGGACTTTCTCTGGAAAGTCTAGCACTTTCTGATTGTTTCTACATGAAGAATGAAATAACCTCAGGATGCTTGCTTTGCCTGGGGAAATGAACGATGCTCATACAGCTGCTGAGTGAGTCTCACATCCTATTCTGTCCTTCATTCTTTTTTTTCTAACATGCATCTGCCTTTCTAAATTAACTCCTGACCTTTAAATGGCYACAAAAAGAGACTGTTTAGGGTAAAAGCTGAAAATCCAAGGTGTTTATCAAGTTAGGAGCAAGCAAAATGGGAAAGAACTAGAATCTAATGAACAATTTTCATTCAAAATAACCTATGTTCTTATTCATGACTTACCATTTGCATATGTATATCTGTGCTTGAATAGAGTTTTTGTTYTACACATTATGTGCAATGCTCTGCATTGTAATGAAAAATCAATGTTCTTAATTTGCMAAAAGGAGGCTTCTAATAATATTTTTTGAGGCTTTTGTTTTTAAGGAGATCATAATTTCTATCCCAGTGGGAGGAAAATATAACTTCCTAACAATTAAACTTGCAAAATGTTATAAGAAYGTGTCCAAAAGGTTTATTTCTATCATGGAATATTAACAGCCAAATTAGTCTGAATGCAGTAGAAAGGTGCCTCGGAAGTTTTCTTGTCAAATTGAACAGCTTACTACACCTCACTGAACAACAGCAGAAAACTGGCCAATATATCTTTAACACACAAGAAAGTACATTAAAAAATGATACTGTGGTTTTGCTCACAGGATCTGCCTCTAGATGATTAAATTCCCATTGCAAAGCACTTTGCTTTCATTGCAACTCCGTGCCAAAGACTTGCCCTCTCTCTTGTGCTGGATCCAGGAGGCAGCAAGAGATGATGGCAGGGTAGGAGCTGCCTGGCCCAGGAATAGCTCTGGGTGGGGAATGGGTCAGCAGGGACAGGCTGTGCTGTCCCATGGGCCCTGGAGGAAGCCAACGTGAGGCAGCCACCTGCAGCCAGCCTGGGAGTTAGTTATACTTGCTGCAACCACTCTTACCTCCCCTTCTTTTTGGAGGTTCCAAAAATTCAATACTGCACAACCATGGTCATGGACCTGCTTGTGGGGCTAAATTCCAATCAATCAGCCAGTGTGGATAGTTAACATGTTACTTTCTGTGTTTTCTGCTTCTTCTAACTGAGAAATCTTTTATTTGGAAAATATACTTGGTGTTCTGGTTCAGGACAGACCAACAGATGGCAGAGAAATGATGCTCAGGTGCTGAGAAACCCCACGTTAATCAATAAGCAATATCTCAACATGACAAGAAATTCAGAGGAAAAGTGAAAATGATTTTTTTTTCCTGTGAAAGACAAAGGGAAAACACACTGACTTGGGCCAGAATTCCTCTTGGTTCTGGTAGTCTTTGCAAACAAGACAGGGACTTGATTATGCTGGGACTTATTTTTTTCCTTAATTGCTCATCAATCCTTAATAAAACATAATCATTGTAAATATGGCTGTTTTCTTCCCATTGAAATTTTTTCTTCAGAAAAAAATGTGGATTGAGCAAAATTGATTGAGTTTGTGATAACTTATGTAATCCAAAAAGTCAAATAAAAAGTTTAATTGTGCCTGGATAATTTTTAACTGTATCTTACAGATATGCAATACAATATAGTGAGTACATCTATTCAATGCCAGAGTGATAGACTGCAAGATATTTCAGCTGACTGAATCAAAGTAATTTGGCTTGGGTTTTTATTTTTGTTGGACTGCATGTGGATTGGGAACAGTTGCTGTATAAAGCCCTGACATGCAAGGTGGAATGATCTCAGACTGCAGATTTTGATCACTTAGTTRAAAGTGTTTTGACATCCAGCTGTGTGGCTAATTCAAGAGAGTGTGTAAGCACTGGGAGCTGCTTGCTGGAGGGAAGCAGCTGGGAGCAGGAGCTGCTTCTCCTGCTGCGTTGGGTAAAACCTGTCACACACAGTGTGCAAGGACTGCTCTGCTTTAGGTTACACCACTGTGGCTTAACCCCAGCTGGCAACAAAGAACAACAGAGTTGCTTTCTCACTGCACATTCCCGCCCCTCCAAAAAACTTGTGGGTTGGAGTAAGAACAGTTTAATAATGGAAACATAGTAAAATATACGAATATTAATAATAATGCTAATACTATTAGTAATAAAAAGGAGACAGAGAAATAAAACCCAAGACAGACACCTGATGCCCAGTACAATTGCTCACCATCCACTGGCCAATGCCCAGCTCATCCCACACAGTGCCTGGCTCCTCTTGGCCARCTCCTCCCAGTTTATACACTGAGCATGAATCCTGTGGCATGGAATATGTCTTTTGGCAAGATTGGGTCAGCTGTTCTGGCTGTGCTCACTCCTGTCTTCTTGTGCACCTGCCTGCTGGCAGAGCATGGGAAACTGGAAAGACCTTGACTCAGGGTAAACCGTGCTTAGCTACAACTAAAACATCAGTGTGTTATCAACATATTCTTTTACTAAATCCAAAACACAGCACCGTACCTGCTGCTTGGAAGAAAATTAAAGATAACCCAGCAGAAATCAGGACCCATTTCTGGAAAATAATCATGGAAGTTACCAGCCTGTTCAGTCTGCTTTCTGTCCAATGTTGATTTTTAGTTGGCAGCAAATAAAAGTTCTCTTATTCAGTTTCCAATTCTGGTAATAYCAATGGCAACATCTCAGGTGGGCTTAGGGATCTACAGAAGGGAAATACCCATCTCCTTCATAAGCAAACARGTCCTGGGGCAGACTGATGGCTGTAGGAATCTAGGTTGCTACTTCCCTGCTAACAGGAATATCAAAAATACCTACAGCTTTGTACTTTTTTGTGCGAAGTTGCAGCAAACCCTGTAGTAAACCCCCTGGAGGTGTCATTGTCTATTTGTGATTTAATGGTGTGAAGACTTGATAGTGGATACACAGCATGAGAAAATTTTATTGACAGTGACATCAGTTGCTTAGGAAAAGTATTTAGAAGCTAGGAGACATGAAAAAGAGAGGTTGTGAGCATATGTGTACCTATGTACAGGTGTACAAGACTTCTTTTTGCTTTTAATTAATAAACTCTGATTTTATAAATTTATACTTAGGTATTATAAGTTTATATTACAATTATTATATATTATAAGTATATATTACAATTTCTCTTCAAATTAGCCGAAATATGTTCTAAAAGCTTTGAAAACACAATTTAGAGGGTCTCAATGTATGGAGATAAAGTAGACAACATGGGTACTGAAGTACAAAACATTTGGCAGAGTGGGAGAACAGTGGAAGGTAAAAGGAGAGTTTGGAAGCTAYCGTGAAACACTGCAGACATTCTTGATAGGGGCCATCATGTCCTGGAAGAAAAGTACTTATTACTGCTGATGCATTTCCTTCCAAAATGTCTCTCATTAAAGTAAAYACTTAGCTGTCTGTCTCCAAAACAGCCACCATCATTTTTAAAAYACTTTCYTGTACAAGAAGCTTTTCAGAAAGCAGCACCAGGAAGCAGTCATGAAGGGAGTCTAATGACAGACCTGCAACTAAACCTTGCTCTTCAGTAAATGGGCAAAAAAAATCTGTTGACTATACTTATCTCCTATTTCCTGATATCTGAAACACAGCTTTCAAAGTCTTCATCTGTTGGACAAATATTTGATTGATCAGTGAAAACACCCTTGTACTGTGAAGTTGTAATGTACCTGGCAAAACCACTGTTAGCCAACCCTGAGAATGGCAGGGTGCATTTTRGGGTTATGTACCTCCTTCTACTTTCCCTGAAGAAGAATTATGGCCAAAATTGCCCTAATTGAAAAATGCCTTTATTCAGCTGAAAACTAGCATTAATATGCTGCCATTTGTAGCAGGTAACATGGTAYTTTGTGCTCTTGGAGCACTTTTTTCCTCAGTCTGATATTTCTTATCTCTGTTTCGTGTCGTGGTGCAAGAAGTGTCTGGAGTGGACAGCTCCTGCATAGAAATTAGGCTTACCTAGTSTATCTTTCCCCCTCTTCTTTCAACTCCCGCTTGAGTTCCAGTCTTCTTTTTGGTGRAAAAAAAAATTAAAAAGGCATAAAAATTATGTAGGTATAAAACTGTTATCTGTAAATCCATATTACATTTTTTTCTTTTGTTTTTCTTCCATTTTATTAACTCCTATATGTGCCTAAAGTTCAGAGATTACCTCCAGCTGTATCCCATTGAAATACGGTGCTTTTGCAGTTCTGCCCCATATGCAAGCATGCACATACAGGGCTCCCTGGCAYTGAGTTTCTCTTTCCTTGTCTGGCAGGGTAAAGTGACATTTAGCCACTCTACTCCACTTTATAGTTGGTTCTTAATTGTGTTTGTGCATTTTAAAAGTGCTTTGTTGCTGATAGTGCCATAACCCAGACGTACATACAAATTGATTCCTCAGTGTGCCAGCCATAAAATGAGAAGTAATTATAATAATAATAATAGGATCACATAGAATGTTATGAAAATARTATTTTTCTTCACAAAATAAGACTTTAGTGTCATTTCATTCACTTAATGAAAATAAAAGCATGTACTGTCTCTGGGATCAGCAGGAGAACAGAAATGTTCTCATCCCAGAAGAACACTTCAGTTACTGCCATGGGCATTATTTGGTTTTATACAGTGAAAAACAAAAGCTTTTCCATTTGAAACTGCTATTTCCATATTCAACAAACSTTCTGCAACATAGAGGATTTTCCGTGTGCATTTTCACAGTGGTTTCAGATGAGCAATAGATACAAATTTGAACCTTATGTGATGGGACTCAGATTGGGATTCGAGTATGGTGTTCTTGTACTGTGTCCCCAAATTGATGCTTTTAATACAATGCGATTTTCATCTACTTGAACACCAAATAGTAGCAGCTGCAACTGCACTTGATGTTGAAGCCCAAGAAGCTTGTGGGAGAGGTTTCCAGACCACAACTATCAGGCAAAAGGATGAGCTAAGCAAGGAGTTTTTTGGGTTTGTCACAGGCTTGGCATAAAATAAAGCAAAAAATTTGGACGTGTATAGGCCTATAGGTTTCTGYAGTACTAAATGGCAGCTGGGCAAAACACAGAAAATGTGCTACTACTGTAAAAACTTCTGTTAAATTCTGCCTGTTCTTTAAAGAACAGCAGACCTTTCTCTCCACAGGCTTYGTACTAAGAGTAATTGCTCTATGTGTGACAGAAAACATAATTCTGATTTCACTGTGGTAGAATGAATTGTAATGAATTTTAAACAGAGAATAAAATAGAGTTGTCACATACACCTAATGATAACCCCCTGAAGATCACAGGTGCAACTCAAATCCCAATAGGATCAGACAAGTAATACAGARCTCTTTTTATTAACTCACCTGCTTAACTCTTCTTACCAGTTCTGGACAGAAGCAAACAAATTTGGAATTCTACCTATGATACATATGTAATATACCAGAGTAGGTTCCCTCATACAACCACTGTACAACATTTATAACTTTTTTGTTTGATTCTTAATTTGTATAGTAAAAGGTAGAAAGGTTTTATAGAGTGATATTTCTCATTTGTGGCTTAAAAAATCGGACAAGCATTATGTTGTTCTGTAGCAAGTATTTCTCATTATCTTACTCTGATTTAATTGGCAATATAAATAATTCCCCCAAGTCAAGTCTGTTTTGCCTGTGCCAATAACAGCTGAGKGATCTCTCTCTGTCCTTATCTTGACCCACAAGCCTTTTGTAATATTTTATCTGCCCCACCCAGTAGAGGAGGAGAATGATAGAGCAGCTTTGGTGGGCAACTGGTGTCCTGCTGGAGTCAACCCACCACAGGAGACTTGGCTGTTTGCTCTTGTTTGGGAGCAGGTGCCATGTCAGAAGATGCTATAGGAAAATTTGGAACAGGTCATGGATTTTGCATACATCTTCTGTTGATGTATATCCACTGTTTGCTAGACTTCTTTTTTTTATTTATTTTTTTTTTTAAGAAGAAAACACAAAATATGTTTTATTTTAGCTCTACCACTTATTTCTATTCCTGTTAAAGGCTTGGAAAAGGCTCAGGCAGGGCCTAGAGAGTAATTTTTTTTTAATTGATTATTTGTGGAAGGAGGTCTTCATGAGATGAGCATTGTGGAATGAATTTCCTCTCCCCTGCAAACAGGAACAGGGGTCAAAATCTGTCAGAGAAAAATATTTATGGATTATTATGATATTAGCAGCTTTTTATGAATTAGTGAGCTGTCTTGTATCTTGATTTGATATGAATATTTCACACATCCTGGGTGTTTCAGCCTTGCAAGAACCCTGAGTCATTGCTTTAACAAATGGAGGAAAGGAATGGAAATTTGCTAGTTAGCAGGGAAGGAACAGGGAGCTGGGGAAAGTTGCCTTGTTTATTACTAGAGCTGATCTGAATATGGATTTTCTTTCAGAAAAGCATTATGATGGATGGAGTGGAAAAAAAAGAGGATAGGAAAACACAGGCTTTTTTTCCTATTTTTTGGAGGAAAATGGCATCTTGCCGGTGGCCTGACATACTGACACCCAGCCTCTGAGAGGAGGAATCCATCCTTGATGTGCCTTTGGAAACCTCAATATTATCTGTCTCTTAAAAGATATATCTGAAAACCATTCAATCTAGCCTCTGAGGAATCACAGTATTATTTGCAAGGACAGAGAAGAGCACATATATTAGCAGGGTGAGATAACCAGTCTTTTCCCTGTTGGTGTTTTCCACAAATAGCACCCAAACTGCAAACTGAATGCACTGCTTAGGAAATTTCTGCTTCATGGTGTTAGTCTGGCATGAATTTGACAGATCGTTCCTTCCTTACCTTCTGGCTGCACTTGCAGCCCAGAAAGCCAACTGTATCCAGGGCTGCATCAGAAGGAGAGGGGTCAGCAGGTTGAGGGAGGTGATTCTCCCCCTCTGGAGAGTGATTCTAACCCCCCTCCCCCACCTGGAGTGTTGCATCCCTCTCTGGAGTCTCCAACATGAGAAGGATGTGGACCTGTTGGAGCGACTCCAGAGGAGGGTCGTGACTATGATCAGAGGGCTGGAGCACCTCTCCTATGAGGACAGGCTGAGAGAGTTGGGGTTGTTTAGCTTGGGGAAAAGAAGGCTCTGGGGCAGTCTTCCAGTACCTAAAATGAGCCTACAGAGAGCTGGGGAGGAATGTTTTACAAGGACATGGGGAATGGCTACTGAAAGAGAGTAGGTTTATATTAGGTAGTGGGAAGTTCTCTGTGGGGGTKGTGAGGCCTTGGAACGTGTTGTCCAGAGAAGCTGTGGATGCCCCCTTCCCTGGGTGTGTTGAAGGCCAGGTTGGATAAGCAACCTGGTCTAGTGGAAAGTGTCTGCCCATGGCAGAGTGGTTGGACGTAGATGATCTTCCAACCCAAATCATTTTAAGATTCTGTGTTTCTATGGCATTAAAGAAGGATTCATATGGGAATAAAAAGGAATTTTTCCTTAAGTGGTTTTAGATTCCTTTAATCTGGATTGTAATTTGTAAACCTTGCATATATTCCTAACATGTCCCATGCTCTCAGTGTGAAGGCTCTTTATATTTGTTTTCCTCAGTACAGATTCTTGCTAGTTATCAATTCTAGAAAACTATTATCTGATGTCATGCTTCAAAATGCACCTGGTGTTGAAAGTCAGTGAGAAATTAGGAGGTTAAATGTGCTGTTTGATATGTATGATGGGTTCGTAAGAGTGGTGATTTTCCATCTGCAGAGTCACTGCCTCTGTGGTAGAAAGACATTGATTTTGCCAGAGCAACACTCCAATTTGACATGGTGAATACTACAAACTTTTGTGGTTTTTTATGAAGTCTTTTCCAGTTCAACATTCTTCATCATCCTCAGTGGAGACAAATACACTTGTGTAGCAAGTATGAGGTGAATTTCCTTGTAGATATGCAAAAAAATGGCAGRTAAAAAAGGGCTTTGACCAAGAGCTACATCCAGAATTTCCCAACTTAATAAACAAGTTAAAATGGTTGCTTTAGACCTTCCTGCAAATTTCCTCAGCACTTTCACCCTTGTCAGCTAATCTCTTCCCTTCCTTCCCTCCCAAGCAGATTCACATTTCTGTTTGTTTCCACTCTGCACAGATGAGCTGTATGCAGTGAAACCCAGCCTTCCATTAAGCATGTACCTAAATGATACACTTGTTTTTCACGTCTGATAAATGTTCTCTCTCTGATTTTCAATTTTCTGGTTGACAGCTTGCCAGAAACTTTCTTCACTGAAAACTAGCTTATTGCTAATTTTGACAGCTGACAGAAAAAGTTCCTGCCTGTGCTTTTTCATTTTTGTAAACAGCAAACAGACCTCATCACATCCCAGTAATTAGCATACAATGATGCCCCAGGATGCTAGGATGTGAGAATAGTACTCATGATTGGGAAGTATTGTTTTG
Source organism: Mixornis gularis (assembly GCA_003546035.1). Classification (NCBI taxonomy): domain Eukaryota; kingdom Metazoa; phylum Chordata; class Aves; order Passeriformes; family Timaliidae; genus Mixornis; species Mixornis gularis. The sequence goes on along the minus strand of QVAJ01000005.1, from coordinate 8,688,183 downwards.
TTAAAACTGAAATTCTTTTTCAATGACTTTTCTCCAATAAAACTTTTCCAGGGGAGGTTTCTTAGGGCAAATTTTTAGTGAAAACAAACACAGCAACCTCCAGAAGGGTTGCAGTTTAGGTGCTTACCAGGGATGAGTAAGAGGAGGAGGAGGGAGAGTTTAGTATGGTTGAAAAGGGGTGTTCATGGACAGTAATGTGGATCTCCCATGCCCTAGATAGTGGCTTCATCTCTGGTCGAAATAAAACATTTTGGAACTCACATTTGAGTTGTGCAGACCTCTCTTCTGGATACATGTGAGACTCAGGAATGGCTCCTGCCACAGTAGAGATGATCTGCATGGAGGGCTTGAGGCAAGATGTGTTATTGYAAGAGGCTGCAAAGGCAGGACAGCCTCTTAGCTGGGTTCCTCAGAACGTGGGGCCTGCCTAGGCAGTGTCAAACCTGCGGTGTTACATCCAAGACAAAGGCCATGAAGGGTTTGAAGCAGGAGAGAGGCCATGACAGTGCTGCAAAAAAGTGGGCTACAGCTCTGCTGGAGAAAGAACTCAAGTAGGGAACCAGCTGGATGAGTGTCTCTCCAAGCGTAGGAGGCTTTTCAGGTTTGTGTTTGAAGATTTTTCTGTACCTCCCTGAACATTTTCAAGTGGTCTCAGTTTTGTTGCTACAAATTGAGTTATTGTGTTTCAGGCAGCCTGAGCAGCTGCTTTCAGCTGAAAAGTGCTATCCTCTTTTTACAGTTCTTCATTTCCTTACCCTCTGCTTTGTTAATAGGAGTTCATCTAGGCAATATTTTGATTGATCTGAGGCTTGGTGTAAGAATTCATGTTTCAACGTATCATATACCAAAGTTCAGGGTGTTTGGCATAAGTAAATTGCAGATGCTAGCTGTGTTCCACACCATATTGTTCATTTGCTTTGAACAAGTGAAGATAAATAGTATCCGTGGGAAACTTGCAATGGTGGAAACTGGCTGTGAATTCCAAATTACTTTTAGCAGAATCTATTAATACACTTGTAGCACTTACAAGGGGAAAAAAAAAAAGAATAAAAAGCTGGTAATGTTTTCTCCCTTGCGAAGCTTACAGTATAACTATTCAATTAACAGCTCAAAGAGTGAAAGATGGTCCTGCAGGTACCCTGAATCAGCATTTGGAAAACTGGAGCTTGCTCCCAGAAACTGTCCCAGGTATTTGTTTTGAGATCAAAGGGATCAGGTGGGCAAAATTTGCAAGGTAGTTTCAAGCAAGATTAATTTGGCAAGGCTAAGGCAGCTGGCTCCCTGAAGGAGTTGGGTGCCAGTATGTTTTAAAAGCAGCGCTGGAGGCATATCTACTTTTTCAGATGCCTTTACAAAGATAGTCCTATAGGACTCAAGTAATTTCACAGCTGTAATTGTGGCTGAAGAAAATGCCTTAGTATAGGTCTGAGCAGGCTGGAGTAGGTTGGAGCAGGAACTCTCTGCCTGGGGTATATGGTTACTGGTTGGAAGTGTGAATCAGGACCTAATATGAGAGATATGTGGAGAAAAAGTGCTTTAAAGCCTCTTTCTACACATGAAAATTGTGTGTGACTTAGGAACTGCAGTGAGGGGGTGCAGGTAAGTGGGTTCCTTTAACACAGATCTGATGATTTAAAATCTGATGGATTTTTGTAAGCAATCTAAGCAAGTACTTTGTTAGTACTAGAAGTGTAAGGATATATCTATCATATGATGGGAGAAAATATAGTGAATGATGTGTTTGCATAACCTTAATTCTGCTGAGAAAACTTATGGAGCTTATATTCTGTGTGCTGGACTGTRATACAAAAACATTTGAAAAAACAACTGAAATTCACCTTTGTAATTTGTGTTTGAGACTGAAATGGTGCTAGAGAATAACATGGCAACTTATGCAATTTTGGTAATTAAGATAAACAAATATGGTTTAGTTAATTTAATAAATGACTGAAATCAAATTGCAGTGTGTTTACCATGCAAGCTACCTACCTTGATATTTGTTTAAAATGCAATAAGACACATCTCCTTCAGGGCTCCTTCTGGTGTTTATGCTTCCAAATGCTGATGAGTTATTTACTTTGCCATACTCCTTTATTTTTTTTTTTTTTAAGAGCTTCAAAACCGCATAATTTTGTTGAAATTTTGGCTCCTCTGCAGGCATTCCTGCCATATGTTCTAGGTGCATGCAACAGTTCAGAAGGGCCATATGTGTGAACACTGACCTTTCTGAGCATTAAAGTGGCTGAAGAAATATGTTGGGTAACCCTGAAATCTTCTCTTGGCATGCTGTGGACCTTCATTGCATAGTTTGATATTATATCTCACATGTAGCTTACCCTTCACCCAATATATGAGAATTTTGAGGTAAGAATTAGAAATTAGACCATTAGAAATTGGTCAGTTTTTTGAGAAAACTTCCTTAGGAATGCAGGATTTAAAACATATCTTGTACTCCTTACTTCACTGTCAGATRGGCAGATGCAAATGTGGAGACAAGGATATAGGTAAGCTGTTAGGAATCATGGTTTTGATGTATTGGAGATAATTGAAAATCACAGAAACACCTATATTTAAATGTCTTATTTTCTTTAGAAGAATATTCTCTGTAGACTCTACTGAATCTTCACTAAGAAGACAGGGATGAATGGCTTTTAAAAATGGGAAATGCTTTGAAACCAGCATGCTGAGACTATATTGAGAATACTGAGGTTTATAATGAGCAGTTCCAAGTACCTCATACAGAAGCTGCTCTGCTTTTATCAACGTCTTTTATGTTGATCTCTTCTTCGCTCTCGGGACCAGTGACAGGACTCAGGGAAGTGGTCTGAAACTGAGTCAGGGGAGGTTCAGGCTAGATATCAGGGAAAGGATTTTCACCCAGAGGATGGTTGGGCACTGGGACAGGCTCCYCAGGGAAGTGGTCACAGCACCAAACCGAACAGAGCTCAAGAAGAGTTCGGAYAATGCTCTCAGGCACATGGTGTGACTCTTGTGGATGTTCTGGGCAGGGCAGGGAGTTGGACTTAATGACCCTGTTAGGGGTAATTAGTCTTCCAACTCAGCATATTCTATGATTCTATGATTATTTGCTCTTAAAAAATTTACCTGATTGGGGAACCAAAGGATTACCAAATGATAATTGGCAAACTCTTAGGAGCTAAGAATAGCAAAGACAAGAGCTCATAAGAAACAACTGCTAATAAACACCTTAAACACAAACCTGTAGTTCAGTACCAAAACAGAGATATTGAGACTGAGGATCTTCAATTTTTTCTGTACCTACCTAAACCATCATGAATCTTCAGTCATGAAACTATGCTGAAATAGTATATGACATGTTAATAAACTAATTCAAAACCACTTTTAACCTGCTTGACTTTTTTTTGTGCTGGTTTTTATGGATTTCTGAGATGTACCAAAGTTAGTAGCATGTCAAAAGTGACCTCCAGAACCAGATATTTAGTGATAAAAAGACTGTTTATTGKTTTTGTTTTGCCACCCAGATTTTACATTAACCAAAAACTTACCCAGCAAACTAGAAGAAAATTATCCTGGTAATTTTTTTCCAGGCTTATGTCTTTCAAATGATATTTCATGCTGAATTATAGGTATTATAACTGTAATGACATTGGCTCATTTCTTTATTCAGTTTCTATGCCAGAAAGTTTGGGGTTTTTTTCATTTTTACCCATTATGATAATTCATATCTCCTGACAAGTATTTCTTGCTCAAACATTTATTTATACTTTGATGCAGGATTTTTTTTCTGCTAAGGCTTGGCACTGCTGTCTACAACCTTTTCTGCCTCTTCCTTGTTCCTTGGGCACTTTCATCCATGATCCGCACCATCAATGTTCTTGGGATGCTGCTTTGATGGAGGCAATAGTTAAGTTTCTCTTAACCCTTTCATGCTTTTTAATTGTAAATTTCCTACTCTACCCAAGTACAAATGCAAAACCTTACCAAAGCCAAAATGAGGCCTCTAAGTAGGCAAAGGGAATGRAATATGAGAGAGCAATATGATTAACATGTTTTGAAGTCCTGGGCTGAAAAGAAAACCAATTCACACACTTGCCAGAACATTTCCAATATAATTCAACTGCTAAATTTTTTACCCAGGATTTTAAAACTTTGCTGTTTTTTTTTTTCTTCATAAAAAATGGAATCTAGATGAATTTATGATTTCTCAAAGGTAGTTGAATTTAATCTCTGTTCTACTGGGTAGTTCATCTTAGATTGCTGTAATTCAGTACTGTAAGTTGCTAATTTTGGTGTATGTTGAATTTATTTTGACTGTGGGCAATGAATACTAAAGACAAACATAACTACTTATAGTGGAGTTTGTTTTCTATACTTATCTCTTGCTTTTTCAATATAACACTGRAAATATTGGGATTCTACTTTTTCTTCAGGAAAAATTCTAAATACATAAATGTGCTACGTTACTGCTGAAAAATGGTTATAACTGTACAACTAAACAGGTAAGAGGCTTTGTAAGTCAATGCCACACTGAAGATCAAGATGTTTTATAGTTAAAATTGATGCCAAGGTGTGGCAMATCAGCCACTGCTCCCATCTGACCACACATGTGTGGTCTTTAATTCAACTTGATTCAGCTTGCTTGAGTGGTTTTTTGTTTTTGTCACCCTCATGATTATCAGGTGGACTTACTTTTGGAGTAGAATTTAAAATTTTGTTAAAAATGAGATGAAAAAAGTTGACTTGTTGGTGCTAACATATTGAGCWAAAAATCAGAGGAATATTGCTTGGCAACTAATCCCATCAATATGAAAAATATTGCATCAAGCTACTGTCAATTTTCAGAAAGAAGCATGTAATTTAARGTTATACRAAAGAACTTGTCAGTTGGTCTTCTYAGTACYGGTTTCCCYCAGAATGGACCTGGGGAAGGGCTTAATCTGGAAAGGAAAACTTCAAAATAATTTCCCCGTACTGAACAAGCCATTGAAGTAAGAGACACCTATGATGGGCTCATTGTAATTTGTTGGAGTGGAAGCTGGGACAGATTTAGTCTGTTTGGGATCACTGGCTCAGATTTCCTCAGGGAGCAACAGAGGCAGAGCCACTCTCACCTATCCGTGGGAGGCATGCATATCCCTCCTTTGCCTGCAAGAGCCATCTAKAGAGGCACAGCTCCTAAGGCCAGCATCAGCCTTGTGGAACAAAGCTGAAGTGAGCACAGATGCAGAGATCTCTGCTGCTCATGCTAAAGAAGAAAGTGATTATGTGCAAGCTGTCAGAGCCRGAGGACTTCTCATGTCTTGCGTAGTTATGCAGGTTGCCTAGGCAATTTGCAATTATTATATATGTAAGAACAGCTGGCACTTCAATGAAATAAAATGTTTTGGTTTAAATGATGTAGTTCCTTCTATTAATACCGTGAAATCATGGGTGAGAAAACATGCATTTATGAAGGTCTAAGTAAAAATATGATGTTATGAAAAAAATTAACATGAGAGAAAAAAATCTGAGTGTACCTTTCTCAGCCAAATGATTTAGCAATGTGTTTTGTGGGTTTTGCAACGAACAACTTGCAGGAGGAGAGTATAACAGTGCAAAAAGCTTTCCTCTCTTAAGATAAGACAGACCTTATCTGAGTACCAGATAATTCTGAAAACTTCCAGCTGCCAGGTTGTTAAAATACCATGGCTTAACTTCTAGGGCTGACACATGCTACTGCAGGTATGTCAAGAGGGGGGTATGATTAAAAGGCCTTTATGGAAGTGCTAATGATTTATTGATCCCTCTCATACCAGCAGTGGTGATATCGATGCTACTGTGACTGAAGTGCTGAAGTACTGCTTCACTCGTCACGACAGGGTCTGGAAAATTTGACTTTCACATTAGAAATTTGTCTACTGAAATCCAATAGACATCTATGCAGTGAATTTTGCTGGGAAGAGATAATTAGATTTTTCAATTTTACAGTTGTCKCCTATGAAGACAGGCTGAGAGAKTTGGGATTGTTCAGCTTGGAGAAGGGGGGCTTACAGGAGAGCTGGGAAGGGGCTTTTGACAAGGGCATGTAGWGGCATTTTACCATATAACAGGAGGGAATGGCTTTAAACTCAAAGAAAGTAGGTTTAGGGTAGATATTAGGAAGAAATTCTATACTGTGGGGGTGGTGAGGCAGTGGAACAGCTTRCCCAGAGAAGCTGTGGATGCCTCATCCCTGGAAGTGCTCAAGACCAGATTGGATGGGGCTCTGGATGTCACCTGCCTGTGATGGGGAGGTTGGAACTAGATGGTCTTGAAAATCCTTTTCAACCCAAACTATTCTATGATTGATTCTATGACTCTATATCTTTTCTGTTGTATTAGAAAAGAAAAATTTCCTGTGACACTGAGGAKATAAATAAGCTCATATTTTGCCTGCAAAAAAAAAAGTTACATTTTCAGAACTGTTGTCATTTTATTCATAAAGTGTTAAAATGTGAAGAGACTCTAAACAAGAAAAAAAGGACATACTTTAAACAGAATATTTTTGAGCTTGTGTACCAAAATGGAACACTTACATACAGAAGCATTTTCTATACWCAAGAACAAATGATTTATGAAATGTAGACTGGAAAACATCTCCCTAAGTAATTTCTCTGAAGGAAATTCTAGAGTTCAAATAAAACATCCACTGCATTTAACTGAGTGATGTTAGAAAACCCAGGGAATATTTATAAGCAGAAGTTCTGCAAAAKAAATGTATTGAATTAATTTGGTTTCTCCACATTAGAGAAGAAACATTGAGAAATTTAGAAGTCATTATTTGTGTGAGTACACTTCAAAGAGAAAATGAAAAATTGTATACGAATTTTATAACTGGAAAGGGAGTTTAGAAGGTGCTGTGGGATGCCTGAGGGGGACATGGTGGAGTTTTTAAACTATCTCTCTGTATACTGAATTTACTGAAAGGCTGTGTGTATCTGTAGTTTTTAAAAATGGATGTACAGTAGAGTTGTAAAGAATTCCATTATGACATTACCTAAGGAATTTTGCTTTAAAAATATGAATTGTTATTTAATGTAACTATTTTTGATAGGAAGTTGATTAAGCAGTGCGAGACTAGACTAGATCATGAATTTGCAATGTTTGGCAGTGATGCTCTGAGCTCTGTTCATGACTTATTCACACAAAATAAATGTAACTGATGTTAAATTTATTTACAWGTTAAGTTTGAAAGTTTTCTCTCAAGTCCCATTCTAGGGACACATTTGTGAGTATGTTTGTTGTTCATTCAAACTTTTTGACTTGCAACAACACTGCTTCTTTATTTACAAGTCATTCTGATTCTGATCTCACATAAAGTGCTGTAAACAGGCATTTTAGTTCTGCAGTAATGTAAGAGAAATAAAAACCAATCTTCCTTAAAGAGATCAGTTAGATAGTTTGTGTATTAGATGAGACTATTAAAATGCTYTAATCCAAAGAAAACAATAAATAAAAGGAAGGTAAAGTTTTCTAGGGAAAGAAGTTAGTCTGTGTTTTTACAAGGAATTGTCAACAAAATAAACCAAACCAAACCAAAACAAAAAAAAAAGTGTAGTTGATATTGAAGCAAAAGATACATTAATCTCCAAGCATAATACCATAGAGCAAATTCGGTTGAAGAATCAGTGTAAAACATCTCATAATAGAAAAAAWGGGTGCATCCCACCTGATTTTAACTGGTAAAGTATAAACAAGTATTTGCCAGAACTGCTCATAAACTTAAAGCTCCTGGTTTTAACGCARTATATTTCTTTTTAAATAATTCTAATTTCTTTCTAAAATAATCTTTCTTTTACTTGTTGATATGAAGTTTAGTTGTAGCTAACTTGTTACCCTCTGGAAAATGAATGTCATAAGTTAAATATTCCTTGTGATTTATTAAGTTTCTGGGAGTTTGCCCTCTATAAAGAATATTGGAGATGACTTGAGATTTTTCACACATAATTAAAATTCTTGCTGGGTTGATTAAAAGAAGCCCAGAGAATAAACCACATAACATTGAGAAAGGGACTTGTGAAAATCACTGTTTAGATTAAAGTGAACACCTACAGGGATTTCTTTTTCTTAGTACTAAGAGAGCCTTAATTTTGATTTGCTTAATTCACTTTGAAAATTATGTCATACCATATTGATGTCACTTTAATTTTGAATGAAGCTGATCACTTAGGGACTTAATTCTGTTTAATAAATGTATTTAAATTTATAGCTAATTTATCTGATTCAAACTAAATTTCCTTACTAGTAATATGTAGTCCAGTTGTTTTTTTAAAGCTGATTGTGCAAAGTCAGCAGTAATTTCTGCCTAATTCACTATGTAAAATGCATATTCATATAACTTCTTAAATGACTTTGGAAATGCTTTTTTATCTCTGATACATATTGTGATATTTGCAAACTGCAGTTTGTCAGCTTTGGTCCTTCACTCTACTATGAATATATTTAGTCTTGACATGAATGTGAATTATGAACATTATTGCCAATGTATTCTGTTATTATAGAGCACAACAAACAATTTTCCGTAGTCTTTAACCTCCTCTGTAGAGGCAATGACTTGTAGCAAAATCAACGTGCATCTAATTCTAGAGCTTGTTGGCCTTCTATACACTTATTTCAGTTACCTTCATTGTTAGTTCCTGTAGACACTTTTTTTCCTGATGCCTATTATCTTGTCTTGAACTAAGCAGAATATCATACACTTGGATCTCCACCTTTATTTTGTGCCCTATGCTGTGCCCAGATCCATCAACAGGCCTCATAACTCCCAAATGCTCTCTGCATCATCTGATTAAAATCAGAGTGGTAACTTCCAGCCTAAGTTATTCATATTTACATTGATATGGATGTAAAGAGAACAGGTTCTCGCTGGAACAGTTCTGTCAGAATTGTTATTCGTTCATGAGCTCACCTTTGTTTATATTTTCAAATTGCAGATAAACTTCAGTGCTTGCACATGAGCTTGTCCTAAATATCAGCAGTTGCTTTTCCTCCATGATCCCCAGAAATCTTTTCAAGAAGTTCAGTATTTTCAGACTGTTTTGGCATCTCTAAAACATCTCGCTCAGGTCTCCCTGCCTGCCCTGGGCAGAAAGGTTTTCTTTGGGCTTGCAGTCACCACTTCAAGGTGAAGGAAGTGGCTATAGGAAACAGAACTTATGCTCTTTCTCTATCACATTTCCCATCAAGCAGAGCAGAACAGAGGGGCTCAGTGATACTCCCTCAGCACTCCAGAGTGAGCTAAAAAGGTGTTACACTTAGTGACATTCACATATCAGCTGATTTGGTACAGACAATTTAAAAAATAATAACGTTACTCAGAAAAATACATTTTTCAGGATAGAAAAAATTATTTGTTGTGAGTATACAAAAAGATTATAATGTTAAGTGAGAGTCTAGAAGGATTAAAAGTTTTCTTCCGTAGCAGAGGTATTAATTTCTCATGTAATTTATGTTTTTGTTAATGCTAGGTCTGGCATGACTATAAATTGCTTGATTAAGTTAGAGTGAAGTCCAAGACATGTATATTCTAAAGCATGAATATTTAGTTCTAAAATACCAATTAGTTTAATTGAAAACTGTTTATGGAAAAGGAATTTTTTTTGTAAATTGAAAAATTTACACTTCTTTCTTTTTTGAGTTATAAAATTATGACCATATTTGATTTCAAATTTTTAAAAATGAAATAAATTTGGGAATGAAATGTCTTTTTATTATGAAATATGCACCTTGGTTCACCTTTACTGGTTGTATTTAAATATTATTTTTCAAATTCAAATTGTACTTCTAAGATTCTTCAGTAAACAGTGGAGTAGACCTTCAGGTAGGTATTTTTTCTAGCTTGCAACCAGTGTCTGAGAACTGTGGGATAAGTCACTTGCTCAAGCATGAATTTCTGAAAACAATCTATCTTTTATRTGGTTAAAAATAAATGATGTAAGAATTAGTTGCTCTTTCTAACATATAGAAAAAAACCCCAAAGTCTCCTACATAAAAATCCTTAACCAAACCCAACATGAAACATTTTATTTAAAGAATTTCGAATGTAAATAGCAATTGAGGAGATATATTTTAAAGCAGCTAAATAGCAYGGTTGATTCATGTGTTTGACATCCCACAGTGTTGGCTGCATGGGGAGTTTAAGACACTGTAGTTATTCTCCAGGTATATGGATTTCTTTATTCTTGACACTGTTGGTGAAAGGAACAAAATCACAGGAAATGCCAAAAATTTGAACAGCTGAGAAGGGTGTGCCAGGTCTGTGAAAGTCCTTCCAAAGATGCCAGCAACAACCAGGTGTCCTCCAATGAACCCCATTTTATTGCAYATAAATCCCTGTAAAGTGCAATTCATTAGCCCTCCCTTTTCAAAATTGGGTCCATCTCACATTTCTAGGGCAAAGGCAAGTGATAAAATTGTTAGTTTTAAACAGATTGGTGTGTGTAAAACTTCATGCAATAATTAACAGAATGATATCTTTTCTCTGAAAAGATATCAGATTCTCATTTTGAGAAAAGAGATATGGTTTTACCTGGATTGTGGAGCATGAGAGCTAGGGAACTGTTAGATCTAATTTCAAATTCCAGTATTCAACTTTACTGTGAAATCTTGTTTTCAACACCTCTGTGTTCACCACTGACTGATTTCAAGGGGAGTTTCTCAGTGCACAAGAAGCCCTCTCAATCCATCTGTTCCTCAGCTTCTCCATTTGCAGAGCTGGAATGAAATCTCTTTGAGATTCTGGCTCTTGTTTTAAAATATCTGAATGCTCTRAAATTGGCAAACTTTGCTTTCTTCTTTGCTGCGACTGTTCCAAATGTAGGAGGTAAACTAATCCAGCAAATTAAACCACTTCTCTTTCCAAAATTGTGGAAAAARTTTTGCTTCACAAGAGAAGAAAAATGCCTCTGTGTTTTCTGTTCAGCCATCTGTCATGTCTCTTGGCTATCAAGTTCTSAAAGATCTGGATGATGTTCGGTTGATTTGTTGATTTGTCATGCTGTGTTATGACAGTTTGGGACTGTGGGCTTCTTCTCGTACAAATTTACTTTTAGTGATTTTTAGGATCATCCTTGCATTAATTCAATTTAATTCAAATTAATTCATTTTCTACCTTCCTTTAATATGAGTTACTTGCTTTGTTTTATCATCAGCCTTCAAAGAAGCATGAATTTGCAAGCACAGATTTTTTATTTTTCATTTTTCCTAGCCTTTCTCCTGCTGAATAAAGTTTTTTAAGTTTTTAAAAGGATTTATTAATTGTAACTTACTTTAGGTGGAGAAATTTTAGGTTTCTGTAATAGTAAAATGGCGATTTCCTCAGAATATGCTTTGAAAACTGGCTGAACAACATGCAAAAGTACTATATTTCAAAACTTTTAAAATCAGTAGGAGTCTTCCCATAGGTTTAGTGGGTTTCAGATCAGACTCCTTGTTGATCCCTTATCCAAGTACATATCAATTTTCCAAGTGCATCTCTGGAACAAAAATCTAAGTGTAGCAGCTGCTTGTTCARTCCTGACTATCTGCATTTACAGACATATATACAGTTTCTCATTACAATCTAAAAGGCTCAGTGATCATTTACAAAATTAGGCTTGATCATTCCCTCAATTAAAAATAACTGTAAAACAAAAGTACAATGGTGAAGTGGGAGAACAAGATGGCAAAACAAGAAATATTTTAGTGACTTTTGCAGATCAACTCCAGCCGTGGAGAGAATGCAGGGCTTGTGGTAGGGCTTGTGGATGAAAGTAAACATGCAAAATGAAGCAGAGGTATAAGAGAGTAATGCCTGAAAATTATAAAAAAGCTTGCCAAAGACTGGAGTGAAGTAAATGCAGTAACATGTCAAAAAAAAAGATGTGGGCAATTAGACACTGTTGTGACTCAATATACAGATTTATGTCCTCTTAATTTTTTCTTCTTCCTTTTTTTTTGAATTTTGTTAAGACTGTAACATTTCATTAGAGACCTGCAGCTACTCTGTGTATGCATTGCTGTTTGCTGCACAGCGTGATTTCTTCTTACTTAGTTATTAAAGCTGTCAGAAGGTTATAAATTTTATAGGATTTGTTGAACACTGGATCTGTGACAAGAAACAAGAATTTCTTCACTGCTTTCTTTCTAAGGGAAACATATCTTGAAAGTCCAAGTGAAAAAACGCTTTGCATTTCCCTCCTGGAAGATCTTTTGGAAAAGCAAMGTGTATTWTTTGCTCCAAGCTCTGTGAGCATCRTTASTAGTTTCTGTGGGCTTCAGACAGGGTAACTCAGACTCAGGGACTTTTGGGAGTTCCTTTTGGKGGTGAAAACCCAGCACTGGCCCTGCAGCACGGGTTCTGAGGCAGAAGGGGTGCCSAGCTGGAGAGGCTGCTGCTGACTGTCTGCTGGGGGCACCCAGGTTTYGCCCACATTGCCTGAAAACCTGTAAGTACATTAGTGCTATAAAAACCCATTATGAACAATTCTGATTAAAAAAACCCACAACCCCCCCTTCTTTATATCTAGTGTTTAGTACACTGTGTTCTCAGCAGTGTTAAAAGCTTGCTGTCATTCACAAATGCTGTTCTTTCTTTAATACTGGAACAGAAGCTGAGATCTTAAACAACTGACCATGATGCTTTTTTCTCAGATGATACATAGCCAGGCTTAATTGTGGTGTATTGAAAAAATTGAATTAAAAACCTTTGAGGGCTGCTATGAGCAGATTTAAGACATTGGTCCCAAAGAAGGATATATTTCTATTTCTGTGTGCATTTACATCCATTGTCTGCTCTCTGTGATATCTAATGTCATATGATTTGATATAATAAGTTAAAACACTGTCTGGTCAGTGCTTGTTATGACTCTTCATTAGGCTATATTTTGGATTTAAGTCATTCAGCGCCTTTGCAAAAGCATGAAAGTCCACCTCAGCAAGCCTAAATTGTGGTCTCACCTGTAAAACTGACATYGGGAAAGGTTTAGAACATACTTACTAAGACTTTCTAGGAGGTCCTTTAGTCAGAGTTACTGCATGAGACCTTTGTTCATTCTTAGGAGGCAGCACAGACCTTTCACAAAATCTAAATCCTATAGTGAGTACTAAATCTAAATCCTATAGTGAGTACTTACACATTATGTTGGATGTGGAAAGTAGAGTAGGGAAAACCAGCCATGAGAAAATCCTTTGATGTTGGGGATAAGTAGGTGAACTTTGGCACCATGGAGTTGTAGCCCCTTCAGTAAACCTTTGGTAAAAGTCCACATGAATTCATTTTAAGAAAAAACTTAAAATATTTTTATCCCTCCTCTACATATAATGTGGGATACCCCATCTTTTGTTTTGTCATTGCCTGAGAGGTCTGAAACTCTCAAGTTCAAGGCAAGAAGCAGTAAACTATTCACTGGAGCTGCTTTAGGTGTGTTGTTACTCCAAGGACTGCATGTTAGCTAATGACTGAGTAACACATGGCCAGAAACAGACTTTGAAAGGATAGAAAATGGGACTTGCCTTTCCCCACGAGCGCTGCCTAATCACGATAATAGTCATGCTGCTATTATTTTATTCTTACTGGTTCTTCCTGACTGGATATTTAAAAATTTTATTTCTCTTGGGGTGAAAACAATTCCAAGTGCATCTTTGGTGTCTCTGATCAGAAGGTATCAGAGAAAAAATGTGGGAAGGGAGTGCTATTTTGTGTAAAAAGAGGTATTTATACTCTCTTTGAAGAAAACAGTCATAACTTGTTTTTTAGACATTTGACCTCCAGGTTTAAGAGCCACTATGAAGAAATGACATTGAGGCATATCTGCATACACAATAATTTATTAATTTCATCCCTTTTCCTGAGACATATTGGCCCCTCTTGTAACAAATGAATCATGGCATGCCATGGAGTTGTGCAAAGATGCCAAAAGTCTTTTAACAGCAGGTGCAAAGCTGACCCTAAGAAGCCTTTGTAAATATGGAAGGTGCTTTGCAAAGACATCCATGACCACTGAATGAAGATTTCTTCAGATTCAGTGTTTTTGTTACCAAAAAAAGAAAAAAAAAAGGCAAATTAAGATATTTCAGCTAAATGCACTTGAATCTTTCAGTTGAGGTACTCAGTGACTAGTTGTACTAATTATGGCATTTAAGACCATCTAGGCTCCATATAAAATAGGATGATTGGCAGCTATTGAAGGGAAGAAGGCAGTAAGAKAAGAGTCTATAGACGAAGGATAATGGAGGACTGAAATGAGCAATGCGTGACAGTAATAAAAAAGTAATGTTCCTCTCCTAACACAGGCACAAAAGAGTGACTTCAGATCKGGAAGAAATTATTTCAGCTGCATTCTGAACTTGCCCTCATATCTTTTGTTTGGAAAATGTCTTCATGTAAGAATGGATTTGAAAGCAATGAGAAAGGCTYTAGGCAGGGAGAAAATAGTTGCTTCTACGTTAATGAATAGACAAAATTACAGTTAATAACTAAAAACATGGACCTCTTAAATTTAATAAAAAATCATCACTTTGTGAGTTTCCAACATTTGGTCTCACTCATAAAAATCAGTTGCATTTCTGCTGTGGTTTTTTTAAAAAATACAATTTTATATAGCTGACTCCTGTTGAAAATGGGTTGTCTGTAGCTACTTAACAGTTTCTACATAATGAAAAGACAGAATGTGATTATCAAGAACTTTTTCAAAGCTGTTAACAAATTATGCTATCATTTAGAGAAGTGCACASTAAAGAGAAWTTTAAAAAAATATTTTTATGATTCTATGTTGAAGGAGATTATTACTCTGTTGCACAAAACTTAATTAAAATAACYTTAATGCTTGTTTCAGTTGTTATTTACTGTTGTAAATGTGTTTTATTATGATTGGTACATAACCTATCCCAATCAGGAGTCGATGAACTGTCTAAGCAACATACTAGAGAACAACACCCTTTCCAGCTTACCACAATTTTGCATATATCTTTACATTGTATTCTATTTCATTCTATTAATTGCTTTCTATTATGCAATTTAGATGGCTTCAAGATCCTTTCCTTCCTCAAAACAARTTGATGGGAGAGTAGCTGAGGCTGGAGCTGATCTAGGAACATGAGATTTTGTGGACACCCACACCCACGTGTGCTACGTGTGGTGATGGGAATAAACGTGGCAGGTCCCTGGAAGMACGTCCCAGATCTTTTGGGCTTTAAAGGCATTAATATATTTGCCAAAGCTCTATCTTCTAAAGTATGTTTATTAAATTTTCACAAAGGAACAGATCTTGCTCAATGGCCATATTTTGATTTTTGTCTGCTTCACAGTTTAATACCATCACGAACAAAACACAGTGTTCATGTCAGGATACACTTCATCGGCTGAAAGCAACTACAGCTGGTTCTTTGTCTGTCTTGGGGTTGGAGTGAGGAGCAGATGACCAGGGTCACACCAGCTCCAGGAGATAGCTGTCAAGAGGGCAAGGAAGCCCAGAGGCAACTTTGTGGCTCAGTGTTGATCCCACAGGTTTTGTCACTGCCATTTCTGCCTTCCTACTCAGAGCTGTTCGGGCCTACTCACACACTGTTGGCTACAATTAAATATAGATASCAGGCATGGCAAACAGACAGGGTTTGTCACACACTGTGAGAAACAGGTTTTGTGCACTCTCTCCAAGTGGCTGAATTACTGGAGGCACAATAAGACGTGCAATACTGTAGTCTGATGTAAATAAATAAAAAARTCTCTTGCGAAGCAATAAAGATGGGGCCAAATTTTATATCCATGGATCTCAAAATCTCAAATAAACGGAGACCTGATGTGCAAGGTGTCACGGATGGGGAATGACAAACTGAATTTCTGATGTGTTTCATAAAAATCATGATTTTCCAAATTTTCAGGCATAGGCCAGACTCAAAATGCAGTTGAGTATCAGCTGAGCAGCTGAGGAAGCTGGAARTTGCAGGATTTTATCACTTGGATGAAGCAGGCTGTTCAGAAAAATCAGTGACATCCTTTTCATTTAATGCCAGCTTGGTGAAATCGCATTAAGAAATCAAATTTGAACTACATCCTTTCATAAGTCATGTTGAATACAAGATAAAAACAACAACAAAAAAAGCCCAAACCAATCCAGACAGAATTTATTTCTGTAACCTCTCTGCATTTGGACTGAGATATTTAGACATTCTAAAACTCCAAAGAAACCAAATAGTTAACTACTGCTCTGAGGTAAATGAATAGTCCCAAGCCCCTAAGCTGGTGTGTTTTATTGTCAGAAGTGAACCCAAAACTGATGCAGAGACAAGTGTTTTTCAAAAACTCACTCAAAGGTGTCAAGCTCTTGTTTTTGGAATGAGACTGAATGTATCTTGACATGCAGCAGAAAATATGGCCAAGAAAAATTTMTGTCTGCTGCAAAAAGATCTGCATCAAGAGGACATGAAGGATAAAAAGTTACTTCCTTTCATTTATTATTTATTCAGTAACTATCCATAGTTAAACGTGAACTGAGTGAGTTTTATGAAGGGCATTTAATAAAAATGGTTGCCTGKGATCATTTTCTGAAAGGAAAAACTATATAGAATTCTCTTGGAAGGACAAAGTTGGCACAGCAAGTTGCCCCAGCAATTTAAAGAGGTGTAGTTGATTTGATATTCTACCAATGTTTCAAATGAAAAAAATCTTTCCCAMAGATGTTGTATTTTTCTTTTGGCAAATAAATTCTGCAATGAGAGATCCTACCTGTACATACCTTCTGTTTCCAATGATTCAAAGAGGCTCTCACTAAAGCATATTTTTCTGTGAATTATAATTTTCCTGCAGTTTACACAATCCAACAATTAACAGATCTTGTGGTGTGTAYCCACAACAGGTCTTATTCTCTTCTCTTTGAAATCTCTTTGTGTTAGGGTTTGGTTTTTTGATTTTTTTTTTTTTTAAATGACCACAGTATTATTTGTATTTTTGTATTAATCTGACTGAAAGGTGACTAAACCAGAAGAATCTCTCTGAGTAATCCTGGATTTAATAGGAACAAACTGCTTACCTGTAATGGAGAAAATTGTACCCMTTGATATGGTCTGACTGGTAAATTTTCTTGTTGTTCTTTAAGTTGTTGATATTAGTAAAGCGTTATTGTTTTCTATACTGGTAACATGATTTTGCTTTCTCTAATTAGATCTCCATGCACAAACCCATCTCACCCATGAAATAGGAAGAACATAATGTTTTTAGACTCCAAGGCATGACAAATATACTGCAATCCAAACAATAAGTCTGCCTTAGGCTTAGGCAGAGTGAAATATTTTAATTCTTCCTTATTATTTATATGCTTTTCAAAAGACAGTGAGAATTTACCAGGTGAGATCACTTAATTGTTGCCCTGAAAGCTGTGGGGGAAAAAGCCCTCAAAAAAGACAGAAACTCATACTAAAGTTTTAAAATAACATTGCCAGGAAAAAAACAAAACAAAACAAAACAAATTGATGAACAGAAGAGGAATGTCTTGGTATGTATAACAAATATAAATTAAATTCTGCTAAAAATGAAAAAAAGCCAAGCAAACGTGACACAATTACATGACATTGAGATACCTTTTCACTGAAATATGGAAACATATTTTTGCAAGAATCACGAAAAGAAAATACTTAGAAGAGATTCCTTAATTCTCTTCATGGGAAATTATTAAAGGASTTTTACTGATAATAAAGGGGTACCCAATGGGCCATGAAATTATTAGTGAATTTATTCATTCACTAATAATTTCAATATATCAATAAATTTAATATCAATAATATTGAATTTATTAATAAATTCAATATTTGTTTCATATAATTTGAATTCTTCTGGGTTTCTTCCTTCTTTGTATTATGTTATTAAGTATAACTTCCTCATTTTTCAGTCCATTGTAAAGAGCGTTGTATACAACTTACTAACKTCGAATCAAAAATATTATTTTGTACCAACATCCTTAATATTTAGTAATTTGGGAACAGATCTTTTGATTTTTTGTCTCAAGATCCCGCAGTTTTTTGTGCCTGGAAGCAGTCAGCAAGTTCTGTTAAAGGTTCATCTTCTACAGTTGCAGAAAATAATGTTTTGCTGGAGTTCCTGAAAGTTTTTTAGGATAAAATTGCATCGCTGCAAGAGGCAGAGGAACTATATGCCTTAAATCCAGTTCCATTAATTCTTATTCTGTCCTACTTCTTACTTTAGAAAAATATTTAACTCCTACTGTGTTTTAAACCTGACTACCTTTTTTCCCTTTTAGAAGTTCCTCTACCTTGCTCTCATATTTTTCTCAAACTATTTTGACTTCCACTGCTCTCTCTCACCAGGTGGATGGTTCAGTTGACATTAATAGCAAGCTGTACTCTCCCAAAAGGARCAGAAAACCTCCTGAGCATAATCAACCTCTCTTCCCTTCAAGACCTCCATGCCCTGTGGATGTTTGAGTATTCTTTCTCTTCTAACTATTGCTCTCTGTGTCTCAGGTAAGGAAGAAGCATTGCTACTCTTTTGGRTGATTAAACCTTGTCGTTATCTAAACCCCTTCCATGTTGTAATTCCAGATTCTTACACAGAAGGACGTTTGCTGCAATGAAAAATTTCCATGACTGACTAAGAAATGCTGAGCAGGGAGTGGAAGAAGATAAGTGCACTGCAGATCTCTTCAAAAAGAAAAACGAAATTTTGTTCMAATGCAGAGAGAATGTCCATGCCCATTCCTAACAGACAGTTATTTAAAAACCTGTGTTCCTCTGATTTGGAATAGTTCTTCAATTTCTTAAAAACCTTAATATGTTCTCTGCTACATTTTTATTGCAAGGGCAGCTGAGATAAACTGAAGGTAGTACAGATGATAAAGGAGATAGATTTACGTAGTATTGCTGGTATAAAAATCTATAAATTTCAGGTTCACAGTTTATAAACCTTGCTTTTGACATGCTGAGATGACACRCTGCGATATGCCATTCATTTCAAAAGAAACAAGTTGAATACATAATTTGTTGAAGTCTGGAACATCATTGCTTATCAGAGAGAAKTTGGTGGGTTTTTTTGGTGAGAAAGTATTTATGATTATATCACTTACCAGGACCTGAGAAATAATTTAAAATCACATTATTAGGCCATATGCATCTTTAGTGTAATTTTGCAACAGAAGAATATCTGAAACACATTTGGGTGTAATGMTCCATATTTCAATATATTTGCAGAAAAAGCTTAGTTGTACACAGTTTTAAAGTAAATACTTTAAAATAAACATTTTACTTACTTTCTATGCAGTCTTCTAAATCAGATGGAGTCTAGGGGGGTTATTTATGAAGAGGAAGATCTGAGCTCTGTGTTGAGACACCCTGAATCARCTTTGGAGCCTTATTGACCATATTWGTYCAACTAYTGAAATTAGTTTGCCTGTGTCCTCCCTCCTTATTCTTCTTTTTCTGCTGTTGTATAATAATGCCTTTATCTTCCTTTAAGCTGTTGCTCTTATCTGTCACCCTTAGTATAATTCACTTATTCTACCAAAGCTCCTTTCTTTATAACATTTTTAAATAAAGGTAGGTAAAGATTAAAGAGATTAAACCATTTTAATGCACATCTTTTGATATTCATTCAGGTCCCTGAAGGGATAGCTGTTTTGGCCCCTTTGGTTAATATTGCACTAACACCTTGTGGGCAGGAAGAAGAATAAAAGAACACATAATTTAAAAGCAGTTAGTAAATAACTAATTTCAATTTTATCAGCATCTGTCAAACAGTTATTCATTTTTTGACACTTTTGGAGGTCATAGTTGTTTTCAGACMAGGTGGTGACTGTTTGCAAAGATATGTGATGATATCTTCTGGAGGGTTGATATCCATCCAATTTCARACTGTCTGTAACAAGGTCTTCCTCACCAGCTGAAAACAGAGAAGRCATAAGATTTTCTGCTCAGGATACTTATTTTAAGAAAAAAGAAGGACCAGTGCATGATAGTGTAAAAAAAGGCACTGTTAAAAAGATAAAGGCAAAAAATAGACCTTATGTGACAAATACAAAAGTATTATGGCTTTTTTATTGTTGTTGTTRAGAAGATGAAGGGAAAATAAAAAAGTACAGTGAACAGAAGGTGGGAATGAATACTGAAGATTGAAAAAGTCACAGAAGAGCAGCTGCAGTTTGTTGGAAGTTCACATAGGTGATACTGGTTAGGAYCAGTAATACAGTAATACTGTAACTTACATCTGGATCTGCGGGAGGTGTTATGAGTCTAATTCTCATTTAAATTCACTTGGAAAGTGATGTGTAACATTCATATTCTTTTTTTTTTTAACACAGATCCTTTTAATCTTTGTAGCAAAGTCATGGAATTTTCATTTTGTGAAAACAAGCTGGTGCTCAAGAAAAGACCCAGTGATTATTACAATKATCAGTTACAATTTAGAAGGAAATTGTAAATAAGGACTTCTTGGAGCTGTGTCAAATTATCCCAGCTGTGGAAATATTGCCTCTATTAACTTCAAGTGATTATTTTCACTGTGCAAAACACAGTAATCCTGAATGACTGGAGCTTCTAAAGATTTTGTTCTCTTTTCCTTTATACCTCTGCTGAGGAAACATTTTAGAAATGAAGAAATATATGGAAAGTACAGGACATGAAACTGAATTATGTCAAGTAGGCGTTAAGAGAAACTGTACGTTCTAAATGAGAATAGCTTTGTTATTATTAATATGAGGTTGAACAAATTCAACAGTTCATGTGAAACAGTATTGTCTGAGAGCAAAAAAAAAAAAAGAATGCTGACACAGGGAAATGTCTGCTCTCTAAGATTTAAAAACACATCTGGTAGAGCCAACTTCAAAATAGTACCCCAAAATAAAAAGCTAAAATGAGACAAGCAATCTGTATGTATTATTGGGTTGGAGCATCTGGCAGATGCAGTAACTGAGCTGAAGTCAATTACCAGGCACCTGTCCTTAGTTCCTTGTGCTTGGGGAGGGTCCCCACTCCCTGTAGTGAGTGTGCTGCAGGCTGAGGCTCAGGAGCTGTGTCACCCTCCCTGCCAGCAAGGTCCATCGTGCTGGTCCTGTTCTCCCCCCTGGCAACATCACCCAGGTAACAGAACTGCGCTGTAAGGGATATTTGCGGCTTCTGCTGCCAAGGTGGAAGAAGTAAGGAATTTTAATGCACTTTAGATTACTGTTATGTGCATCTATTTATGATGAGGGACTTTGAAACATCAGCAGGGGTGGCTGAGTCATTGGCCTCCAATTAGAAACTGTTATTCCCTGAATGAATAAACCTTTCCAAAAGGCCAAAGCCCTTGCCTTGTTTCTCCCTAACTGTGAACAAGCAACAAATAGTGAGAAGGCAGGGCAGCAACACACTCAGGCTGTGTTTATGCAGGGGAATAGTAATGATGGCAGAGGTCAGAGAACAGAAAGTCCCAAGCCACAGCCTGACTGCTTGTTTCTGTTGTGTAGTTTAAAACAGAAAA
>QVAJ01000005.1:8631956-8664642 GCA_003546035.1 Mixornis gularis | reverse complement strand
AGGATCCATCCAAGGGCACAGAAGGAGATTGTGGAGGAGCTCACCAAACAACTTTCCATCATTTACCAGTAGTCCTGGTTAACTGAGGRGGCTCCAGTTGTSTGAGGGAGCTGGGGTTGTTTAAGCCAGGAGAAAAGAAGCCTAAGGGGAGACATTATTGCTCTCTACAACTGCCTGAGAGGAGGGTACARCCAGGTGGTTGTTGGTCTCTTCTCAGTAACAAATGACGAGAGGAAACAACCTCAGCATGCACCAGAGTAGGTTTAGATAAGTWATTAGAAAAAATTTCYTCATGAAAGGGTTAYTGAGCATTGGAATGAGCTGCCCAGAGAAGCAGTGRAGCCACCATCCCTGGAAGTGTTCAAATAATATGTGGATATGGCCCTTGAGGACAGRGTTTAGTGGTGAGCATGGTAGTGATGTTGGTTGAAGGGTTGGACTAGGTGACCATAGAGGTCTTTTCCATCGTTAAAGATTCTATTAATTTGTTTGATTAAGGCAGTATGAATTTTTTATAATTTCTAGTCAGAATAAATAATATTAGTGACTTTTTTTTCTTAGCAATACTTTTATACCAGTAAAAGACCCAATACATAAAATGTTAAGGGAAAATTGAAACTATCYGTTACCAAAAGGGTTGAATATCCTCAAAAACACTGCAAAAGTAGTTTGACAGAGATCCTTTCAGCTGGAGAAGGAGGATGGAAAAGCCTAAACAACTCTGAGTGTGTGTTCCTCATAGAGTCAAACAAAAAAAAAATCAATGGAGAAAACCTGAGATGTGAATTTACCTCAGTGTATTCCAGATTCTCAACATAGATACAGAGGCATGTGGCATATCCTGGCCTAAAAGTACAAGCTATGCCCCCACAGCATGGAAAAGATGAGGAGCACATTGAAAAACTCAGTGGGAAAGTGTGTGAGTGCTGAGAAAGTTGGAAAGAAAAAACATGCAGCAGAGGGAAGAGAGCACAGAAGGATAAAATTGTCATTACACCTTCCTTCAGTCACCAGTGATGCTTCTCGGAGTCCCTGCTGTCGCATGGCATAGCCAGCTACTGCTTCAAAGCAGGGATTTCACAGGTAGCAGGAGTTCCTAGGCATGGGGAAAGAAGAGATGCTCTTGCCCAAGAAAAGGGAATAATGTTTTTCTKCCAAAATACATTATCTGCTATGGCAGAGATGAAAGAAAAATGTGTGTTTTACCATTGGCCAACACTTTGAACAGATGCTTTAGCAATAGGCCAGAATATGTGAAGGATTATATAGAGATGAGTTTCCAGAAGTTTTTTTTTTTCACTAAAGTGGGGTTTAAAAAGTTGAGTGAGAAAACAAATAGAAGTAAAGAAACACTGATTGGCCTTCATATAGATAAGAACCTATCAATCTATCTGCCCTGACTCAGGAAATACAGTCTGTTCTGGACCTCTCATTATAAGTATAGTTGGCACTCTGAGTGCCAACTATAACAACTGACAAATATCTGTCTAAGAGATAAAGTTTAGCTGAATTTTGAGCGGAGAGATTATGGTATCCTCATGTGGATTATTGAGAATTTTATCCTGAAAGGATTAGACTGATTTTAATGATATTTGTTCTTCAGGGCAGATGAAAGCTGTGTTTTCATCTACATGAATAGAGTTACTTTATATTATGTCACTGTAAACCAATAATGTAATTGAAATATGGGTAAAAATGGACTCAACTTCAATTTAAGTTAAATCAATATTTATTGAAATTAAATTAATCTGAATATTAACACTCTTAATAGGAAGCAAGCAATAAAGCTAGTGCTTTTGTTAAGGTAACTATATTTTTTCTAAATCAAAAATTAGATTACATTAGATTATACCTTTCAAGAGTCTGCCCTAAATTAGGAGACAGTAAATGGGAGAAAATACTTTTGCTCCTGGTCTTACGTCTAATCGTGGAAATCATTAATGATTTGGGGGGTTTTATTAAGCTTTACTTAAAAAGGTATCAAGTATCTTTCTAGTATGCTGGAAGTCATAACTATTTTTTTTGGTCTAAATTCTGTTGCATGATCRGGGCCATGGGGATTAACCAGCTAGAAATATGCACATGGTGGGGAAATAAACTTTATTCCTTCTTCCTTTTTCCATTTTCCTCTCTCAACTTTAAAAAATCCGTTTTCTTAGCAAATTTTGTTTTACTCCTGCCCATAGCTATTCATTGCATTAAGTTTGTTATTATTGGCCAGAWGAGGCATGCTTTACCCTGAGATATTTTTCACTGTGCTTTGAGGATTAGATGTAAATTGATGAAATCTCTTTTAGCCTGCACCAGCTGGTAGGTGTTGGTTTCACTACCAAAAACCTCTCTTCGCAGTCACTCATGAGGGAATAGACTTTTGCATGGCATCTGCTTTACTTGGGATCCACTTTCCCTTCACTAGCATACAAAGAAGAAACATATGTGTAAAAATAACACGAGACAAGATCATACTTGCACTTTCTTAATGTGTTCATTCTTCTTTGTAGGAAGGGAACAATTCCCTCTCTTGTAAGGAGTTGACAGACAAATGCTTTCCTGGTTAAGAAAAAACAAATGACAAGAACTTGAAGAAATTTGGATTAATTTTTTAACTATTTTGGGACATTCATGAAGTGTATGGGTAAGTCCCATCACTTTAAATCGAAATAAAACCAAAAGCTTTGTCAAAARCAACTTTTAATTCCCAGGAAGGTTTGGTCCAGCTGGTCAGGGTTTCAGGTGCAAAATTCTCAGGTCACCTACATGAAAGCAAGGGTGTAATTGTAGTTCACCCCATGGCATGGAAAAATATCTCAAAGGCACTGGGGTTTTGAAATGTTTGGCCAMTAATTATGCAGAGAAAAGATATCTTTCAGAGAGGGATGCTTGTAAATACATGGCTTCGCAGTATTTTAAACGTAGTCAGGTAAAATGAAATTTTGGGGACTCAACTTACTGTTCTATTTAAGAAGCCAGAAATGTTATGTAGTTTTGGAACAAAAAATAAGAGAGAAAACAAAAATTATTCATTAATGATTAATTAAACTTTTGAGCAGGGACAGAACCCTTTAAATGCCAAATGTTTCTTCACAGGTCGTATTCTGCAGTTCTTTGGACAAGCCCCCAGCTGCAGTTGRAAATCTTGTGGAAGGATGCTCAGAATTTACAGGCAAAAGACTCACTTGTTGAGTACTGTGGGCAGTGTTGAAACCTGTCAAGTTTTTATGACATGCCATAAACTGAATATACAGTAGTGGATAGCWTTGCTATTTTAGTCACAGAAAATCTGTTGTTCATTGCCATAAACTTGCAAAATGCCAAAGCTGTGGAAAAATTTCTTTAAAGCTCAGTGAAACTTGGAAGTCATAAGTGAGAGTTTTGAGCCTGAATTTTCCATAAAGGTGACTGATAGAAGCACTTAATTATATTTATTGTGAAATTTCAGCTTGCAAAATTATCAGGGTTTTGTGGTTTGTTTTTTTTTTTTTTCTTGGCAAAGTCAGGAATAGTTTTCCAAAAGAGTGTAGCAGTTCACCATATGAYAATCTATTACTTCTGCTGTCTCAACTTTGTTGGTGTGAAAAAGGCCTTATAGTTACATATTTTTCTCTATTAAATGTAATATATTTTCTTTACTAATACTTATTGGCAGTTCATACTTGAAAACAGATCAGTGAGCAGAAATGCCAGCTGTCTATAACTCCATCCTATTGCTTCTCTGATAATAGTCAGTGGTATCAACACAGTAAATGAGATTTTATTTTGGGTTAAAGTAGARGTGACTTTGAAGTGCTTGCAGAGAAAGATTTAAAATGTAAAGCTTTAAAGTATTAAATGTTTCAAACACTTCACATCTTGATTCTTGGTAGTCTATGAGGAAGTGAAGGCAGAAGGCCTTGTTGCTTTCATATCAGGTTCACAGTTCTTGCATTACACAKTGTGACAGAAGTCCTTGCTGCTTGCCAGGGAAGAGAGTTGAGGCCAACCTCACGGATTTCCTTGGGGATGAGCAGGTGTGGAATCAAGCTGCCAGGACATACACTCTGAAGTCATGGCACTTCCATTCTTAGACTTTCAGAAAGGGATAAATCTAACACACAGCTGAACTGTGCATCACATTGTGCATCCCACTGATGGACATGAAGCTCAGGAGTGGTCCCATCTACACTACTGCAGGTGGACTGTTTCCTTTCCAGCTGAGCAGCTGGGTCATCAATAATCATTGCAAATGTTTTCACCTTTCCTCACTTTTCTCACAGCTGAAGAACTCAGAGCTTGTATGAGCAGGGATGAAAGCTGCCAGCATATATGGAGCACATCCAGGGTATAAGGGAAMTCAGTGTGGGACACAGGTGGTCTAAAAAATGGCCTGAAGACTCCTGTGGGTACTTGTGTGGAACAATAACTTAAGCAAATTCTAGTTTTTTGTTTGTTTTTTTCAGACATAACATGATGCTATCAACCTCCACAGCAGCATGGTTTTGATGTGTGTGGAGTTCCTAGGAGAAACCTGAGAAAACATGGAGTTCCTGGGGGCTGGAGGGTTTCTTGTTTTGGAAATGCGTGAAAAACTGTAGGGAGAAACATTTTCCTAGAACCCATTTCAATCTGAAAATATGTGTCTCATTTCTTTGCTCCTTCAGAAAAGAGTAGTGCAAATGGCTGTTAGAGGAGAACCTTGTCTTTGAATGACACATGTGCTCATGTACAACCATGAATTTACATGTATCTGTCATACAAAGTGGTTGCACTGGCAATATCCAGCCATTTTAAAACCATCTTTCATGAAATGGAGACTTGAAAACAAGCAATCAAAAATTCTCCAGCCTCCTGTCTCTGACAAGTGTCTGTCCCTTCTCTGCAGTGAGACTGACCTACTGGCTTTCTGGCAAGAATGATATCAAGGGTTTGGACTTGGTAGTGATTCTCTGGGAGTTTTGTTTCCCCTGTGTAGAGGAGAGGTTTGCTTTTACCCTGGAACAAAGAGGTAAGGATGTGGAGGACAATGTGGAGGACAATCACAGGAGGACAATCAGGGAGCAGATTCTTTTGGAATGACTTTGTACAGGATGACTCAATGGTGACATGTGGTACTGGGATATCTCTCTCAGAGGTACCTCTGTGATCTTCCCAGGCAATTTATGCAGCAAATGTCAGAAGTAGCATGAGGTCCAGATTCTGGAAGTGCACCAAGCTTGGGGTGCCTTTGTCCAGCTGTATGTTCATGTTTGTTGGGATATGTGTCTATGAACCATGACATGCATCCAACACCTGGAAGAAAAAAAGAGGGGCCAAGAAAAACATCACCTGTGTCCAGGAAAAGACAGCAGTCCTTCCAGAGATCTGGAGGTTCTGTGAACCACATATTTTCATATTCCATTCATTGTAGTCCTCGGCAGGTCCCATGGTTTAAAATGGTCAGTGTGAAGAATTAGGACAAGGGAACTGCTACTTTTATTTGAAGCTTGTTGCCAAATACCTAATAAAAAGCCTTAGGGTATTGGCAAGCTGATTATGCAATTTTACCATGAATTCTGAGATGTGTGGGCCCTGGACTCTGCTGCTGTTTGATTTAGTTCTCCCACTCTTATGCAGAAAGACATTCTTTCATTAAAGGAGATAAATTTTCCCAAACTGATGAATTGGCACTCAGTATTGATTCTCAGAGGAAATTATGATATATCAGGAAGGGGCATACTGCTAAAGAATGTGTAGGGAACATAATTCTCTCAGATCAGATGTAGGGATTTCTGGGCTGGAGTACCTGTAATATTTTTACTGATTTGTGGCCTTTTCTACCTGACATATAGGAGCTGTCTGCTACTTGTCTTCTTGTTCTTTGATCAGGGAAGAAACATGGCAAGAYGGATCATAGGTATTTCATGGGTACTATGCAGGTGCTTGGTTTGGATCTTGACTTACCTTGATCTACCACGCCCTCTGCTGCTGCAAGAGTAATTTGTGAAGCTGGGACCTGTGCAGGCCTTTGATGAGTCACATCCAATTTTGTCCTTTACCCAGCCTGCCCTATTTTGTCACAACCACRTCCCTCCCTTGTTGGGAGCTGAGGTTGTTCCTACTCACTGAGCTGAACTAACAGCTTGTTCCTTTGACTTGGGCTAGCAGTCTCACATGGAATATCCTGGAAAGCACCATCTTTTGCCACTCCTCTGGGAAGTGATGTGACTGGCATATCCAATTCGAGGAGTTTCCCCAGAGGTATCTCTTGGATTCCAGTCTTTTGCCAAGACCTTAGTGTTKTTAGGAGAACCCATGGCTCTTTTGGCTCCAAACTGAGCGGACATGCTAGCAGGCACCCTGCTGCACRACTTCCTTACCACTGGTACAGTAGATCTCCACCTATCTTGTGCTCTGCTRAAATTGCAGACTCCTACAACTCACAGGCAAAGCTGATCCCACATCCCTTGCGCAGCGCACGGCACTACCCAGTCTGGTTCCATTTTGCTCCACAAGTGAAGTATTCCGGGAATCCGCACAACACTTCCCACCCACAAGGACTAACCCCCACCCAACCACCATGTGGACACGGCAGACCTTCTGTCTGAGCCTGTGATCTGTGATCCTCTCTGTCCCCAGCTCCAGTCCTGCACTCCATTTCTGCAGGCCATGTGTGTGGCAGCCTTTTGGCCAACACCCAAGTAGCACGTGTAGAACATACTCTTACTCTGCTTGTTCCATTATCCCTTTTTTCCTGATCTTGTCAGGGTATCTCAATTAGGGTATCTTGTCAGGTCACACAAGGATGAAGAAATATGGTGTCCCAGCTGGCACCTTGAGCTAATCCCACTGCACGCTGGGAACATAAACTGGAAAATCCTTCATGTAACATTTAGCACCTGTGCATTGGTGGTGTGTTTCATTAAGTCCTCAGACTTGCAATACTTTTGTGATGACAAGAGGATCCTGGAGCATGTGATCATTGAACTTGGCTGGTTGCACTTAATCTACTTCCTCCTTAAACTCTTTCCACTAGGCTGTCGAACTGGGGACAAATGGGTGCAACATTCGTCCTTGGAAGAAAGCATCTGCCTGCATGTTGATTTTGAAAAATATTAGTCATGAAGGTTTAGCATTAGCAGAGATTGCTGATTTGTGTGTTGTAAAGCATGACAGGTCCCCACCAGCGGGCCAGATTAAGCATTCCCCTGTTCTCAAAGGCCTATGGAAGCGTTCCCATCCCATCTCCTCTGCACTGCCTGATCTGATGGTGAATGTGTCAGCAGAYTTCCTGTAGGATGAGATGTGTATAGGCCAACTGCAGCAATAATGGACATAAAGTCCCTTAAAGACACAGTTTAAGGTCTGCTCAAGTTCTCTGCAAAGACATCAATAAGATTTGGTAAAAAACTATTGAGGAGCCCCTTCAAATTTAGGAGTGTGATGAAACAACTCAATCCCACAGAGACAAATTTATCACAGGATCAGGTTATTGTTGTATGCACAATATGCAGGGTTAGTTCCTTCTCTTTTAATGTTGTGGTAACACTGAAGAATCTCTGTTTGTTAATCTCTATCTTTGCCTGGATTTCAGAAAATGTACTTATGAAAATAAGAATATGTTATCTAAGCCACAAAAAGCTGAAATTTGTTTTATTATCTGACAGTTAAGCCTGCAAAAACTTTGAGGCTGGAAACATTAAATTCACTCATCTTCCATGTAGTTAGTTCAATTTGCCTGTCAAACTCGAACAATTATTTTCCTTGCAGAGTAAAACATCCTCTTATCCCTCCCTTCAATTTCAGTTAAAAAAGAAAAAAAAAGATGCTCTCCTCTTTCTGAGATTTTTTGTGTAAATGCATTAATGCAAATTAAACTGTAATTTTAACTCACAGCTGTCTTTCAGTGCCAGTGAAATAGGTAACACTTGTCAACACCCCATGGATTTTAGTTGTTTTGAAATTTTTTGTTGTTCATAAAATCTGTTTGTTTTACTCTTCATAGCTTGTCTACATATCATATTTAGTGGAAAGGGGACTGAATGTAAATTGCATTAATATTTGTTTTTTCCAAGCTTTTCTAAACAAAATTATACAATGCTTCACAATATCATCAGAGAGACTTTCAGGACAATTTTAATCATGATTTTAGCCTTATGTTCTGGTTTATAAACAGCTTTTCTAATCTCCCCAACTGCAAAAGATATATATATATGTAAATGTCACATTTAAAACCAGATTGTGTGCATTGGGTGGAACAAGCACATATTTAACATTTATCTATTGGCTTGAATCCAAGAGCTCACTT
The DNA here is from genome assembly GCA_003546035.1 of Mixornis gularis. Classification (NCBI taxonomy): domain Eukaryota; kingdom Metazoa; phylum Chordata; class Aves; order Passeriformes; family Timaliidae; genus Mixornis; species Mixornis gularis. Next base: position 8,656,382 of record QVAJ01000005.1, on the reverse strand, counting down.
AAATTACTCATGTGCTTATGACTGGATCAGTGTTTAGTGGTTTGGGGCCCAAGAAGACAAGGCTTTCTTTTTCCAGTCCTAAACTCACAATGCTTCCCTATTCTTTTTAGCTCTGAAAGTGTCATGAAATGTAATTTACCTTGTAATTCCTTATTTTTTCTTTTCAATGAAGYAGGACAGAGAAAGTGGTAAAAAACCCAGCACGGTAGAGAGAATTAAGAGGAAGGTAAATCAGTTACAAAAAAATTACCCTTTTTGCTAGTTAGGAAACATTTCTGTCAGTTTGAAAGGGAAAAGAAGACAAAGAAGAAGGCACAGGCTCTGGTCAGGTTCTCCCAACATGCCTATACAGGACTGTTCATCCAGCTTGGAGAATTGCACAATMATACATCTTGAATCTTCCAGTTTACTCCATCCATCTGTGCACTACATTTAAAAAGCTTTGAGTTGGAAAGGACTTCTGAAGTCGTTGTTCAGCAAGTGTTAGGTGTATTTGAGTTTTAAGAAAGTAAAATAAAACCCAGGAACAATTAATAGAGTCCCTTACCTTCTCTTTCTCTCCTTCTACAACTCTCTATGTATACAAAGTGTTATAATTGCCTTTTTTTCTTCAAATTTATTAAACAATGTAGGAATATTTTGAACTCTCAGAGAGATGGGAAAAATGTAAAGGCTGGATCTAACTGTGTGCCTTGTTATTTGAAAGGCCCTGTCCTATGTTGCTCTCTTTCCTCTCATTTCCTTTTCCTGCCCTGTTTCTTTTCAGATAGCTAAGTCTGAGGTGGAGACATCTATGCCTCAGTGCCCTCTTAGAGAGCTATCAGACTTGAAATTGTCCCCAGAAATCTTACACAGGGGAATAAATTCCCAACCCTATGTCAAGGTGCAAAACAGGGGGAAAGGAGTGATGTGACTCTTCTAGTGTCACATTACACAAGTTCAACAAAACAAACAAATGAAGGATGTTGATGGGCATCTTGCACTAACTGTTCTCAGCTGAAGAGGGGCAGAGTTTGCTGATGTTCTTTTCCTCTGGGTGGCCTTGGCCAAAGGGTTGATTGTCAGCTAAGGTCCCTTCTGCAGAGGGCCCTTCCTTCCCCAGGGTGAAACTGTCCTAGTAATAGGGTCTGCCACCTTGCACCATTTCTTTTTCTTTGATGAAATTAAATGWTGTATATATGGATGAAATCCATAATTCCTCCCTATTTTTGTAGCCATGCTGATAGTTTCCATAGCAACTTGCCCAGAATTTGGCAGGAGGTGCACTGCCTGCAGGAGGGAGAAGGCAGAAAGGTGAGGGGGCTTGTATTTTTTTTTCCATGTTTTTTCACTGTTTTTGGTCATTTCTGTCACCTGAAATACAGCATGGGAAATACTGCTGACTCTCCTCAGGCTTTTAATTCTACCCTTTTCCCTCTAGTCTGCAGTGCATGAAAATGTCTTGCCCCTGTATCATTGTCACTTAGGTTAGACTAYGGACACTCCACTGGCACCAGGGTGTCCTGGTGACCCTTTCCTGTCCTGTTCCTCAACAAGCCCCAAAGGCTCTCAGGAAGTGGAACTCCAGCCACCAGCACGTCCAAATGATTTGGCAGCTGCTGACACCAAAGCACCAATATTTCGGGGTTCATCTGTACTTCATGGTAGTTATCCTCTTTGCCATACAAGCCAGGTAAAGGGAGGAATGGATGAGCAGCAGAGGGGAGGTGAAAGAAGGGCAAGGTTTGAGAAGCACTGCAAATGTACACAAGCAAGATGGCAGAAAATGTTTGTCAGATACCAGGATGATTTTAATTCTGTGGTCTGACTTTATCCACACTGACTGGTCATTGAAGAAAAAAAAGGCAGAAATTCAAAAACATGGTCCCTTAAAGAAGAGGAGACAACACTGCCATGAGTAACTAAATAGTTTATTCCTCTGCTGTAGTCCACATCCTTGTTTAGGAAAGAGCASCAAATCCAAACAGTAGTCACTTGGCAGTTCTGATACACAGGCTTTCCTCTCTATATAAAATTTGGTTAAGAAGGCTTTTTTTCCCCCTCCTGCTCATACTAGCTGGATTTCTATACTGCTCATTTTGAATATAAATCTGATGGGTTTTGGTTTTAGTTTTTAGGTGAAAACTGTCAACCAAATGCACTACTGAAGATTTCAAGAGAGGGAGATTTTGGAAAACCAAACTAGAAAAAAGAAAAAAAATCCTTCCTGAAGGTAATTTGAGARATGGTAATTGCTTTATGCCATGAAAAAGCTGTTGCTGATCATCATGAGGTTAGAAATGACCTAGTACTTTTTAAATACCAGAAATTATGAGCATTGGAATGTTACATTTGTATTTTGCAGAACATGATCTGCACAGTGCAGTGAACAAGTTGAAAATACTCATGTGAGTGGAGAGAGTGACTGTGTCTTTATCCATTTGCCTTGTTTGCAAGACTCATGTTTTGGGGCAGACAATACAATGCAAAGTAGCCTGCACCCTTGGTGATGTTAAAAGCTTTAACTAGAGACTAATCATTATACCTCAGTCTTAAAACTCATCAGTGGTACTTCCTGTGCTACAAGAAGTTAGAATCAGCTGTAGTGCAGCAAAATGAACTTGAGGATTTGTGACAGTAGATAAATGTATGGCTTGAGTCTGATATGACAAAACMCTTTAAAAACACTGCTGTCCTCTTGAAACTGCTGTGAACTTACACTATTGAAGAACTGAATAAATGGCATTCCCCATTAACTCTTCAGTGTTTATATTCTCTATTTAACTATTTTTTTTCTCAGAACCTGATGCTGATGTACCTGCATGGAGAGATTATTTTACACATCTGCTGTCTAAGGTATTGCAAAGGACACAGGTAAGATCAAAAAGTTAAGATTCTAAAAGGTAAAAGAGCAGCTCAAATGAAGATTTTCTTTTTCTTTTAAGCATATGAGAGCTCATAGTGTACTGTGAAATTCATTTGTCAAAGAGTTATAGATCAATATAATATATATTAAAAAATTATGTTTTAAYTCCTGGCAAAGCCCCCTCAGAAGGCAAACTATTTCCATTTAAAATAAGGGCATTATTTTGTGCGTTTATATAATCTCTTCTCTTTCCCTGAGATACTGTGTTCTTACAGAACTATTGATACTGATTATGATGTAATCTATAGGCCTGCATAATTGTGGGATGATGTACTTAGATGAAACTAAATATATGTAATGCCTGTATCCTACAAATCATTATTAGAATGTCAATAATATTTACTTTGTATAAAGCAGAATCAGTTTCTTCCTAAAGGAAGACTGTTTCCAGCACCCATCTGCTTGGATAAAATGCTGTCTYTTGGAAACTTCAATGAAAAAATATTTCCTCTTGAAGGTGAACATCTTGATATAAATTGTGAGTAATCTGCCTGTAACAGCCATAATGTGACCTGAAATATCTTTCTGACAGTGCAAAAATTATTTTTCCTTCTTAGGGTTTTTGTTAACTAAATGACTCCTCAGCTTGTACTTCAAGAAAGTACAGTTAAAGACATTTCCACCTTCAGCTCAGCTAAAACAGGTTGCCAGACTCTGGTTGTTATGTTTTCAGTTAGGCAGAATTCCTCCCTSAGGAGTTGGTTCACAGAGGATGGCAAAAGCAACCTCAAGATTTGGACAGATCTTCATCAAAGCACATTAGCAGACCTTTTCTATTTATTTATTCCCACTTTGCCAACCCTGAGCAACAYTTCTGCTTTGAAATGTACTTCACAGTAGTTATAATTTTACAACATATACTGTATTAGATTTTTGGCATGCATGTCTCCATTCTCACTTCATTGGATTTTGAGTAGGTATCTCTCATAAGAGGAGAGGGATAATAAAAAATTACCTGTTAGATCACAYACTCAGAATTATTTTTTGTTTGTGTTATTTCTGCAGTTTAGCATATTTTAAAAGTAACTGATCTGTGCAGAAGAGAAAAAATCCTTCACTGTTTGACTAGGATTTTCCTGGGAAATAGGWAGGTGTGCAAGATAGGTTTTTTTACTTCAGAGAGTTCAGCCGCTCTTTGTAACTGAATGAAACTGCAAAGAGCACCTCAACTGCACATCTTTTCTTGGAGTTAAGACTTTTTAAACAACGCATCATTTATTCACTGAAAGGTACAAGGAGAGCATGAAAGGACAGAACCAAGGACTCCTGTTTTGGGTTTTGTCCTTGCTTTTTGCCTATGCTCATCATTCTTCCTACAGCAAATTCTTTCCTGTTGCTCCCTGTTTCTCTGAAGAGTTGATTCTTTTCCCCCCAGTCTTAAGGTTAGTGATGGAAAGAGCAATTATCCTTACTGTGGTGAAGTAGCTGCTTCCACATAACTGTTGCCAAGGTTTGCATGTATAATTTCGAAGACCTGGGGGTTGTTTTGTTTGGTTGTGGTTTTCTTCCCATCCAAACTATGTTTAATTCCAAGCAGTGAAATATACTGAACATGTCTGATTTAACTTTCATTGAACCAAGGTGCTCTAGGAGGTTTTCATAAACTTTATTTAAAATAAAGTTATTATGTAAGAGCTTACTGCTAAATATAAACAGTTTCTGGAAACTTATTCCCTTGCAAAACAAATAGTGAAGCTCTATAAAAATCTTCATTTTGGAAAACCTTGTCTTGTTATGAAAGAAAGAAATAATTCATCTAAGATGAAGCAGTATTTAAAATAAGGGRGAAGGAAATGAAAAGCTTATTAGCAAGTCTATAACCGTGCTTGTAACACTTTGTAATTACACAGYGCATAAATTTCTCAGGCACTTACTTGCAATTGCTTTTTATTTTTGTAAGYAGGGTTCCAAATATGTAGAAAACTCATTTTTAGCCTTAGTTTTCTACTTAGAATATTGTAGCTACAGTTCTACACATACAACATGCAATAAAAACATAAAACCTGACAATCAGATTTTTTTGTTTAATAATAATAAAATATTGCCAGTTAAATCTTCTGTTAGAAAGTAAATTAAAATGGAGTTAAAGACTTTGTAATTTAACTTTGGAGCAATTGAATTAACATACTATGTTATAATATGTATATAATGTACTATGAACACTGTCGAAGACACAGTTTTTGGACCCATTCATTGCAATAAAATTGCTGGGAAATCAGTTGGAAATTTTATGTCAGGTTTGGGTGATTTTCATTAGTTTAGTAAATTATTTAGATGTTATTATTAAAAATAAATAAATCTAAACATTATTAGAAAATTATTTTTGATTCCATGTACATTATAGCTTTTAGTGCTTAGCCACATCTTTAGTTCACAACATTCTTCTTTTTTTCTCYGCAATCTCATAAAAAGAAATTATATGGTTAAGTCCATAATTTCCTCATCAAGCATAATAAATTGCTTAATTTATTTATGCTTTAAGCAATGATTTATACATATATGCAAGTATAGCATCTGGTAATTTAGGTTCATAACACTTGTCTGAAGATTGCATTGGGGTCCTTGCCAGTGTGCAGCATTYCCAGCATGGCAGCATTTGAGAGACACTCTTCTCTCCATTCCAATTAATATCAGCTCCTTTGGGTCAGATTCCCTTTTAAGAAATTGCTGCAAGATATTTTTTTTGAGTACAAACACATTTTAACAACAAACAAAGCAGTTATTYGCTTATGTCACATTTTCTTTTTCCATCCTCTGAAAATTAACCTTGCTGCTGCCTTGCTTTGCTTTGCTTTTTTTTTTTGTCTTCATAGCCCCTGACAGGTGTGTACTTCTTAGCAGGTAGATTGCAATTCCTAAAAGTTTTGCAGCACACCATAAATGATAAATTCCTCTTGCAGGAGCAGTGGGAAATGTGCAGAGTGTGCTGGAGTCTCCTAAAAGTAGACAAGAGAGGAACCGAAGAGCAGCTGACACTTCAATAATGAACATGTTACTTCATTCCATTTTAGTGGTAGCATAAACTTGACTGAGGCAGTTCAGAAGACAAGAGGAAATGCACAGTGAAGTTTGGCTCTCTGATAGGGGCATGTTAAAGACCCTGAAAAAGTAGAAGAAATTACTCTTGCAGAGCACCTGTGAGCTTGTAAAGAGGGATTGATGGGATGACTGATGGGGCAGAGGTAAGCACAGAAGGAAAAGAAGGTCCTGACCTAACATCCTCAGTGAACAACGTCCAAATTTGAGAAAAAACCAGCAGAACCTGGGCTTCCCCAGAGTAGTAAATGAGATCTGTCTTAACTGTAGAGCTGTTTTGAAGAGTTAATCTAATGTAACACATAGGTGCTGATAATAAAGTCACATATTGGATGAATAATGGCATTGTATATAAGTCCATTTGTCTTTCAAAGGCTATGATAAACTAGAATAGGTATTTGTTCTTGCTTTAGGGATTTTCTTATCCTCCCTCTCTGAATCAGCTGGTGAGGGGATGGAACACATTCCTTCCATGAGCAATTATAACTGGTGAATGGAATTGGGTGCTGTTGACATGCAGCAAATGGGGTCATCTGCTCACCTGTTACAGCTTGCTAAAGAGCTTCTGTCTTCTCTTTTGTAATTTTTCTTCTCAATTTTCAGGCCATATTTTGGAAAGAAATCTAAGTTTATCCACAATTTCTGTATTTACTTTGCTTTTTCTACCCTTAAGATGCTTTAGAACTTCTTCCTTTGCCCACTTATTTCCTTGTCTTAAAGAGACYAGATTTGATTATATTTATGATCAAAATCTTGCAGAATGCCCAGTCCAGGAGAATCTTATTTGGCCCACTGTATGCTCTTATTGTACAAATAATAAAAAGAGTTATAAAAGTTTCTATTTCTGCCTTGCCAGATTGAATTCTGACAGGTAGCAATGTTTGCCACTTGCCCACACACATTATGTAATAATGTCCTTGAAAACAGCTGTACGTCACCACGTCAAGACATAATTTAAGATCCATTAAAAATAAATCACTTGACATAAGACACCATTGGTTTGATCTGGAATGGTAACTCTGAAATAGTGGATTTGTTCCAGCATTTTACAATAGATTTTATTTTTTTTTTCTTGAATGCTTGTAACTGTGGTACTGTGACTCAGGTGGTAGCTGTTCTTAAAAACACGGAAAATATTAAATGTGTAGTATAGCCACTGGGAGCCACTTTTTTTACTGACTAGTCACAGAGGATGGAAACTGGCCATCTCAGATTTAATCAACCTTGAATAAGAGCCCAGTAATTGATACAGGAAAAAATTCAAAATATGTTTGCTAACTACAGTAGGGCCTATTAGAGTGATYCCTTCATTGGTTCTCCAGTCATATATTCTGGTTTGACTTGATTTATTTAACTGTGTTCCAAGTTATTTATACCAGGATTTATTTAGCTAGGTGACATTTCTTGATGTGTTTTTGATTTAATTGTATTTTRAGTGAGAGTCAGCAGAACTCTTCATCTCACCAAGAAAGTTGGCCAACAGAGTTGAAGTTTGTTCTGAGTTTTTTGGGAATAGCAGTTTTGAGATGTTTAGCATTTTAGTATCCTCTTTACCATATACAGCCTCTGTGAATAAACAAGCATATCAGAGAAGRATCAAAACTCAGGAAAAAGGGAAAAATCACCATAATCTTTTGAATCTTTTCCTTTTAATACTTCAGTGCTCCTAAGAAAATAGGTTGATGAGGTTTTTTAGGTTTGGGTTTGGTTTTTTTGAAATGGTCAAGGTATCTCCAAAAATGAGAGCTAGGTTCTTTCTCTCTTTGTAATAAGTTTGCACATTTAGTAGTCCAAATTTCCCATCAAAGGTTGCAGCACCACAAACCAACAATGATCTATCACACTAGGTYCTGCTGATAGTTGAGTAGCTTTAGCTCATCACAGAGAACAAACGCCAAACTCTAAGGCGCATCAAATATGAAGACAATAGCTTCTATAGGTACCTAATATAAATCACATGATGGTTTTATATAGCATACTGCTGCTATGTCACTATGCCAACCAGAAACCAGCCTTGTTATTTCTTTAGCTGAAGATCCATTTTGTAACACAGATTCAGTGAGTGAGGCATAAAAGCCCACGTGCAATTTTTCAGCTTCACTTCTAAGGTGAATATAATGCAGAAGTGAAAAATACACCTTGGGAAGTGCACGTCCCTCCTGAGACAAGGCAGCAAGCAGGCTCATGGTCCCCTCAGTGCACCAGGAGACCAGTGGCCCCAGGAAAGTAAAGTCTCGTAGTTTGCAAATTCTCTTGTGCAGCTCTTAATWTTCTGCAGGTGGGTGAATGTCTACCATGATAACCCAGACTAGTTAGGATCTCAGTGCCACCACAGTATCAGCAATAAATAACAACAGCCAACCAGTACCTCCACGATTTTAACATTTTCCTACTGATTTGAGTTGAGTTGATTTGAGTCCCCTCAGTAGGCAGGGATGTAATGCAGAAGGAAAACCCCTCAGAGCTAGAGCTGAGGAGYGCTTACCCATCAGGTCCCAGGTGGTGCAGCCCAGATTTCCTCTCACAGGGATCTGTTGCCACAYAGGCACGTTGTATGTCTTCTATCCAATAAGAAACATAAATATACACTGCAGTATTGAAGGAGACTGTAGCAACACCTGAGCCTGTAATACTCTATAAAGACATCTTTCACTGTTGGCTATTCATCTATGAAAATCACCCTAAATGTATCCAAGCCCACTACTTGCAGCTCCCAAGAATTCTGCWAGATATTTCAATTATTAAGCTACTTGCTCCTTATTAGAATCATACTGGGGTTTTTTTTTCCTTAATACACAACCTAAAATATTAAAATATTTTGGACATATCTTCTCTAAAGAAAATCCCCAGTTTTCTGTAAGGATTTGAGAGTTTTGGTTAAGAATCTCTTCCCTTACTGATCTGTCTAGTGCCTGAATTAAAAATTTGAATCTAAATTTGAATAAAGGAWTTTTAATCTAGGTTTAACCCAAACTACTCCTACGATTTCAGCATACTTTGTTCAACCAATACCTGTTAAAAAGTACTAAACTCCATTAAAAAGAATGTATAAGGATTCATACTATTTTATATTTTTTTTTACGATAAAAGAAACATTATTTTTTTTTTGTTTGCCCTTGCTAATTTGTATTATCGTCTAACACAGTCTCCAAATTAACTCTCGGGAACATTTTTTCTTAGTCTGTAACTCTGGTTTAGGAAAACTGTGATGGCTTTTCAGTGAAGAACCACTGCCAYCTCGGGGCTGAAAGCTGAAAGGACGGGAAGTGTCCAAAACATTAAATACAGCCTGGGGACAATAAGAACCAGGGACAGGAAAAAGGCAAAYGGGGAAAACATTTCCAGTAATGAAAATAGTGTGAAGCAGAGTACAGACACCCAAATCCTTGCCTGCAGGCAGCTGKGGCTCCACAGGACTGGTTTGAGGAATGGGGTGGAGGAGAGTTGGCCTCTGCAGGTTGACACAGCCTCTGCTTTATGTCAGTGACACATGCCCAGTCCTCTCCCAAACCAGTCCCTCTGGGGGCTGATTGACTGGGAGTGGGAATGTGCAGGACCTGCTGTGTCTTTAGCTGCATCCAGACATGATTCTTCTCAGTAAAACTTCTAACTGTACACTGGAAGTGGATGCTTAAAAGAAACAGAAAAATGGCAAGCAGGTTTAGAATCGTGTCTCTAGAAAATTCTGAGCTTTATTAAAACTATTTCATTAGAATTCTGTTTATCAAAGAATAATGAGTTTGAATAAAATTTGAGGAAAACACACTTTACATAGAAAACTGCGTGTTTAGTGTCGAGCATGACAGCAGAAATGCGTTTCCACTCAGTACATTTGCTGAATAATTTGTCTTTGAACTCCCTCTGGTGGTATAAAGGTTTCGTCAGTAGCAAAAGATTTTGGAAGCATTTGTRGAGCCTCAAATAGCAATAAGTTGGTGGTTTGTGTGAATTCTTCATGTTTCCTAAAGATGACTATGAATGAAGATAGGGAAAGTGGAAAATAAATAAAACTTATGCAGAATTTMATTTATTTTTCTTTTACTTTGTAAAGCAGAAAAAGAGGTTGCCTTGTGTTGCAATCATGCTTTAAATTGGCAAAACAACATAAAAGTCTTGCTCTGTTGAGAAAGAAAATTTTTCTACAGTCCACAGTGGAAGTATTTTGAAGCAGAAAGAGGCCAAAGAAGCTGAGGGGGCTGGGGAATATCATAACTGGGATGGGTTTGTCTGAAAGRTCCTTACTGACACTGGTGAGCAATTAGTCCTCAGACAGGGTTAAGAACAGAATTATTTACCCATTATGATTGCACTGCTCATATGAGCAGCTGCTTACCAGAATGAGCAAAAGAATCACTTTTAATGCTAATTTATCCTCTTTGTACATGTGAACACACAGGGTATTTCCCAGCTGCAACTTGTGCTCTGTGTGTTAGGCAACAACATCGGTGTTAGACTAAATGCTGGTCTGTTAGATTCAAGCCTACAAACTGCTGTTTCATCTACTGTCTCCACTGGGTGGATAGAAGATCCTTTCCTTTTTTTTTCTTTTTCTCTTTGATTAGTCAGCAATTAATTTAGTTACGTTTCATTTTTAAGATTTTGTATGTCATGTCATTGAATGGGGCCTCATGGGAATAGTCTCTGGAAAAGGARTGTTTACTGTATTTCCAGGATCTGAAAATTCTAGAACTTCTGAACTCATAGAGAAAAACTCCATCTGCTCAAATATAACTAGGTAAAATTAGTGTAGACTTCATTTAAGATAAAGTCCTTATGATAAAAATATTACTACAAATATTAGACCTAAAAATAGARTATTAATTTTCTTTAGAAATGGAAATATTTATTTTGGCAAAGTACAAGAAAACCGTGGAAGATTTTGCTCTCAAATGTTTTATTAGAAAAAAAAAAAGCACATCTTTTTCATTGATAAAAAGGAGCAGGAACTGGAAACATTCTGGAAGTGGAAACACAGGAGTGGTGGTCAACATCAGCTTTGGGGCAGCTGGATCAGGACCAGCCAGGCAAAAATGTTTTTGGGAAAGTATGCAGGGTGATTTTTCGAAACAATTTATAGAAAACTTGTGGTTCTGATGGAATATCTGTTTTGTCAGATGTCTAATCAGAGCTCCCAGGATGTGTCTCAGCCACCAAGRGAGACATGGACTCGGGTTCCTGGCTGAAGGGATGCCTGACAGTCACACACAGTGTTACCCTCTGAGTCTCTATAGCTGGCTATACAGAGACTCTAGGGAGATGTCCATGAAAAGCAGTGCATGTCTTTTAGAAGCCAAGGCAYTGAGAAGATTTGGTGCTCACAGTCCACCACAAGCTGGAGGCCTGGTTCTGTTTAATCACAATTTTTTGGCATGTGGGAAGCTGAATACTGAYTTAAACAGAGAAAAATGACACAGTTTTCTCCTGCCTTGACTTCYGAAGATTTACTGCAATCAAACCAGCAAACACCTCTTGTCATCCTTCRTGTTCATCCAAGGCTCACTCCCTTCTGGGTTCCAGAATTTTTCCCATCCCTGCTTTCTGCGGAGCAAGGCATCAGGGATTATACGGGTGTGTGCCCCTCGTACTCTAACTAACCATGGTCCTGAGAATACCTAAGAATCCCCTCTCTTCCTGCCCCCTCCCTCACCCCCCAACTTGCTGCATGCTTTAAGCAGTGGCCAACAGTTCAAAATGCTGAATTTAATACCAGTCAGGTACAAACACAGGGGAAGGATGAGGCATAAGTAGCCAGAAAATTTAATTCCCTTCCATTTATTTATATAATCTGTTTTTCTATTTTCTCTGCTTTCCCTCTGGAAGTCTATATCAAATATCTGCAATATCAGTTCCAAGTTATAGTTTCGCTGTGGGGAAAATGGATTCATTTTTATTTTACTCATTTTCTTATATATAAAATACTTCCATATAAAAAAAATACTTCCTTACAGCAGCTCTACTGTCTCACAATGTGACACTCTTAAATTTCATCATAGCTGGTTAAACATGGGTTGAACAGGAGCACAGATTCCTCCTGCAGAAAAAAAAAAGCTAAAGGGGGGCAAATTTATTTTTATATTATCACCTACTGCTGCTCTGGGAGCTGAAGTTCAGCTTCTGTACAACACCAATTCATCCTTCCAGACCAGCAGTATTGAAAATTCAACCTCTCCCTCTCCTGCTGAGTGCTGACTTGGGTCACATCTAGGCTCTGCCAGAATGTTCTGTCTCCCAAATAAAACAGGCATACGCTAAAAGAACTAAGTTTTGTGTTTTCATATTGAAGCCCTGCAAGATGTGAGGGGGTCTTACTTAACACTCAGGACCYTCCCCAGGCTCTCCAGGTTCAACTTCCTCCTCCAAGTGGATGCCAGCCTGCAACACCTACAGTGTGAAAGGCTCCCAGACRTGTCACAGACACTGCAGACAGCTCAGCTCTGCAAGGTGGGGYTTTCCCAGTGCCAGAAATTCAGCTRAGCACCCCTGTCAGGGCTGGATGAGCTCAAGCTTCAGCCAGCTTTGTGACTAACAACCCTGGAAAAACTCCAGGCATTTGGAGAAACAGTGAATTCTCAGATGTTCACCCTACTATGAAGAACAGGTAAGATGTGGCTTCAGAATGAGAAGGAATTTAGGGAAGGATGATATTACCTCGAGTGATGCTCTGTTTGCATTTTTATGATTCTAATAGAGAAAAGACAAGCAGTCCAAGACACTTTGAAGTGGAATTTGCTAATAGATAATTCTCATATTTTCCCCTTTGGAAAACAAAAAATGAGCCTGAGGAAGACAATGAAATGAAACATTAACTAAGAAGAAAGGCATATTTTAAAATGCTTTCCCATTTCCTGAGAAAAAAACAAAATTAAAGAACCCTCTCCACATTGATCTAGATTTGTAAGTTGTTTATTTATCTAAGAACTTGAACCAGATTAGATTGTTCAGGAACAGTTAAAATGTTGGTATTCAAATCTAGATAAAAAATGGAATACAAATCAGACTGTTGTTATAACTTGCACTTAACTCCTAGTCAGCATCTTAGAAATGCATTTGATATAGAGGTACAGAGTAGGTTTTCCAGAAGCACAACAAAACTACCAAGGTTTCAATGATATTTGTGGGSTAAAAAGAAGCCCTGACAGGTGATGAGACAAATGTAGCTGCATTGCAGCGTGACCAAAGCACTTAGGTGGCCACTATTACAATGTTAAATATGTGCCACTAAGGTGACTGTTTGACAGGGAATTTCATTTTACTACCATTGACAAATGTTTTCCAGGAAAGATCACAACCAATGAAGACACAACAGTGCCACACGTGTCTTTTCTGAAAATAGAACTGTTTATTTTTTAAGCTGTATGTAGTCTTTGAGCAAATAATGTTGTTGTGAAGATGATGACTAAAGAATACAAGAGAGGTGGTGTATGTAGCAGCAGCCTAAACAAAGAGAGATTTTGCTGCTTGGTCCACACAGACTAAATTCTCTCTTCGTGGCAAGTGACTGATCACCAAGCAGCTTGTGGGAAAAGCTAATTATCTTTTGCTTCAGGCTGAAAAATAAAGTGTGGGACACTGGTTCTTGAAGCACATTTTTTTCTGTGCAGTGTGGAAATGGGTACTCCACACTTTTTGGGCTTGCTCTTTCAAATGCTATCTTCTGCTGGAAGTCAGGTCATACACCCCCCAATGAAACAGAACAACACTGTCATTCCCCAAAGGAGTCCTTCCATTTCCATAGCAGCTAGACTGGGTGTGGGACTTAGCACTAACTGTCTCAGGGAATGTCTTACAAGGAGAAATGAATTAATTGTCAACCCAGTTCTATGTTGTTATATTCTAGGTGTGCATAATTGTTAAAACCTGTGACTAAATTTTTGTGGAGTTTTTGTGGGAGGATATAGTGAAAGAAACTTTCCACATGCCTAAGGCAGAACTTTAAACTGCAGCAGTGGGAAAGGACCTGGTGCAAGGTCTCACAGGAGCAACTTACGTGTGCCAAACAAATCATTATGCACCTCCTGAAAGCCATCATGACCTCCTGTGTAAATGGAAATGCAAATCTTTAACCACATTTCCCTATTTCTCTGTATTCGGTGGAGGGGAAAATATCGAATAGAAATTGTGTTACACTGATTTAGCATCTGCTGCAGGGAAGTGCAGTGAAGACCACTAAGATGGGAAATATTAAGTGATTGCAAATATTTTCTCAGTCTTCGACATTTCTGTAGTTTTCCTTAGAGGGCTAAAAGAGGAGATGAGACAGGACGAAAAACCTCCTCATGCAGTGTCTGGACATGTGAATTCTAACAAAACTAGAACCCACCCTCTCTCTTCTCCTTCAGGCAAAATTGACCTATCTTCTGGGTGTTTTAAAAAAACCCACTTTATTTCACTTCTCCTTCTTAAGAGAAACATTAATAAATCTTACCAAAAAGTGGAAGCATGTGAGAGATGGTTTAAAAGTAGCCTAACCACTGCAAGTCATTTGTGATTTTTAAGGGAAGAAGTCAGGATATACACTATGTTCCAGAAGGATCTTTTCAAACCCTTAAAAGGGAACTGGTTCTGAAGATACCCTCTGATCCTGTTTTCTAGGACCACAAACTAAATATCTGTAAGTGCAACAGCCCATAAACACAGGACAAATGATAAAGTAATCACCACTTCTGATATAAACAAAAGCTGCATTTTTTGCAAACTACAATGACCAAGTGTACTGTTAAGCTATTTTATGCAGCAAGTGGCTCCAAACCCATATCTRTGTCTTTTATTCACTAGGGGAATTGCTCTTTTTTCTTTAAGTTCAGACTGATATCCCTCTTACATGTTATCATGGRTTTTGACTACCTTATCTTACTCTCCTGTAAAATGAAATGAGCTCAATAGCTTTGTTTATTCCTTACTCTTTGGAATTGTTGTTAAGTTTGCAAAAAAAGTTTGGTAAGTGCGTCCTGTAGGCAAGAAAGAGGCTGAGGTATTATTAAGCAAGACACTTGGTAACACACTTCTATTGAGCTTTGCAAATCACCAATAACTGAGACAGTTGTGTTGCTTGAGTTCACAAAGCAATGCCTTTAAAAAGGGAAAAGGCACCTGTGTCAGCTCTGTGAGCTCCAAACCCAGGTCAGAAAGAGAATTAGAGAGAAGGGATTAAAAAACCAAACAACAAATAAACTAACAAAAAAAACCCAACAAAACCAAACCAAACAAGCAAACAAAAACAGGGCAAGGAAAGCAGTGCTAAGGAGATGAGTGCAGGACAGTTGAGAGAGATACATCTGGCCCCAGTTCATGTCTTGGGTAGTGAGACAACCTGAAACCTTGTGGGCCATCACAAGGAGAGAAAGCACTCTCTGGGCTGGAATCACCCAGGAAAAGCAGGTGACTCTGAGAGGGACACAGGACAGAACAGGACAGGACAGGACAGAGGGCTGGGCTGGCTTTATGAGGTGGTTCTGTCATCTATCAGTCTGTGAAAGCTCCTYGGGAAGCTGTCATCCAGAAAGGGTTGAGGCAGCTGTTGGCATAGCTCAGGCTGGTGATGAAATCGGAAATCCCAATGACGAGTGGAGTTTGTGGGATGTCCATGATGAGGGCCACCACTGTGCTGAGGTGAAAGGGCATCCAGCAGAACAGGCACACACCCAGGACAGCAACCACCATCAGCGTGACCTTTATTTTGGCTTTGTCCAGAGCTTTTGCATTGCAGTGGAGCTGCACTCAGCCTACACAGCATGGTGGTGTACAGGGTGCAGACGGTGGACACTGGGATGACAAAGCCTAAAATAAGGGTGTAGATCCGACTGCCTTTCCACCACATGCTCTTGGGCTAGGGGAAGATGAAGACGTACTGGGAGCGCTCCTCGTGTACCTTGGCAAAGACAGTGAAGGGCAGGATGATCACTGTTACAAAGCACCAGACACAGAGGGTCACAGCCTTGGCTGCTCAGTAGGTGCGGTGGGACACCTTCCTGGACTCRGTGGTGGCCACCACAACCAAGTAGAAGTCAATGCTCATGACAGGGAGGAAGTAGATGCTGGAGAAAGTGTTGTATTGGTCTATGGAGATGATGAGCTTGCACATGAACTCCCCGAAGGGCCACTRCAGGAGCAGGTAGTCAGCAATGTTGATGGGCAGCACGAAGGTAAAGAGCTCATCAGCAATGGCCAGGTTGAGGATGAAGATGCGGGTTACTGTTTCCATCTTTGGTGCTTTGAGGATTACATAGATGRCAGCAGTGTTGCCTGTCAGTCCCAGGGCACAGATGACTGAGTAGATGACAGGCACTGTGATGTAGTAATTGGGACTTAGTAGAGACTGAGGCTCCCATGTCCTCTCCCAGTGCAGTCTGCATATGAAGAATTGATTTCAGGGAGAGAGGAATTCTCCATGGCTGCAGGAGAGGATGGCTAGGCTCAGTGGTAGTGAGGATGACCTGGAAGTGGAGAAAAACAGGTGAGACCTCTGCTCTTCACAAGGCTGTCTCCTCTGGCACGTCCAACCTCCAAAATCTCACATATGCTGCCACTACCACCCTGAAGGGAGCAAAGGAAGATCACCAAGGGCTTAGCCAGTAGCCAAGTGTCCCAGTGGCTGTTCCTTCCCTCCTCCCACATCGCGGGAGTGCCGTGCGGGGACAGCGCTCAGCCTCGGGCTCCCTCGAAGCGACCAGCCATCGCAGGGTGAGCCCAGAGGTCCGACCCGGTCGCCTTCCTCGCCGGCCCTCGGCGGCATCTCTGGGTCGGGGGTGCWCGGACGGCGGGGGTCCTGCTCTCGGGGGGAGCCGGTGCCCTCGGTGTGCTCCCCAAAACCCAAAACGCAACCCCTTTCCCGATTGGACAGAGCGCTGTGAAGGGGGAGCAAGGATGAAGGATGCACTGACCTCTTCCAGCCCGGCTGCGGCCGTGCGGCTCCCGGAGCGGTGGGATGTGGTGCCGGGTCCATGCCGGAGGGATGTGCCGGCGCCGCTCCTTCCCTCGGTCCTGAGAGTTACCGCCGTGTCCGTCTCGATCTGCGCAGCAAGAAACAGGYGCCGCGAACAGCAGAGAGGATGGTTTAGAAGTCGGAAGGTGGAGCATTGCAAAGAGATTTGTGCGATTACCTGAAGTCCCATCTCTTCCCGCGGTCTGGCAGTGCAGCAATGGGGAGAAAGATCCCAGCTGCAGGCGGCATCTGCTGGTCGTGCTGGGTCTGAGATCTCGGTKTCCAGCGCTTGCCTGGCCCCGGGACTGTCCCGGCGCGGGGCGTGGGCTGCGGGATGCTGTACACCAGGCTCCGGGCAACATGATCGATTGAAGATGCCCTCGCTTATCGCGGGGGGTTGGACTACATGGCCTTTAAATTCCATTCCGGCCCGAACTAATCTATGACTCTGGGATCTTGCCAGCAGAATGCATTTTTCATGGGATGTGGCATTCAGAGGCAGGATGGATGCACAGTAGCCCCCATGCTTCTGCCTGACACTTTGACTCCTTCATGCTGTGCTAGTGATAAACTGGAACATAACCCTGGGGAGGCAATCTTTTTRAAGAGGGCAATTCAGAGCTCCTGAGCTCCTGATTATGTTTTGGGTTTTTTTTTTTTTTTTTTTTAAAATTTTTTTCCCCCAAAAAAGTACATGGTATAAAACCTAGCTAACTTTAGTTTCATTTTYGTTGCCTTTTCAATGGGAAAAATCTATGGGCTTGTAATACATTTGACAAAACTTCTGCATCTCTAAAATCAGAAGTGTAAACAACATTTTTTTTTTTTAATGCTACAATCAGGACTGACTACAAACATTATCAATAACTACTAATAAATTACTAATAGCATAATAAATTAATCTTTTGGCAAACTGGCATTACTGYTTATTATCTGTAAGCTAGTACCATGGAGAGAGACAAACACAGCCTGGCTCTGATTCTCCCATATTATGATGCATAATTACCTAGATCAGCAGGATATCACAAATCTTAAAATCCAAGCAAATAAATTATTAAGTAAATACATGAAGAAGGACAAGCAAAATACCTTTGCTTCACTATGGCTACGATTTTTTTGTAGCATTCTATCTTACGTTATTTCATATTACTAGCTGCATTATATAGCAAAGGATACTTCACCATACAGAGCTCTGTGATTCTTGACTTCCTTTAYGGAAATATTTGAGATGAAAAGGTGTTCACACACTTGTTTACTCCCATGATAATGACATAAATATTATGCTGCAGGCTCATCATGGAGTTTTGCTTCCCTTTTTTGCCTATAGTTTCACAATCCAAGACATTAAAATGTCACCTTTTCTATGGAGTTTATTAGAATGTAGCATTTCAGTCAGGTTTTGTGACCTAGTCTTAGCCACAGCTGCCTTAAAGTGAATGAATCTTTGGAAACTCAATGTGCTTATTCCCCGTACTGTGGCAGTAGTATGACAGAGGTGCCCCACTTCTGAGTTCCTAGAAGGTTCTTGGGGAGTTCTTCCATCCTGGTGCTTTGTAGGCACTTACTTGCTTACATGCAAGTTCTGGAGCTGACATCACCTTAATGTGTACAAAAATTTTATCACAATGCTTGTCCCATGATGTTTATACCCACACCTCTCCTTTCAGTTTAACATTGGTTGAACAGGGAACCTTCTCCCYAGAAAGAGATCCCCTAACTTTAGCAACAGCTTTATTCCATGGAGTGAACATCTTGGGGTTTTTTGACTGTGYAGGGTTAAAAATACAATTCTAATAGAAATCTGACTAGGAGGAATCTGCAGTTTCCTCCTCTGGTAGCTGAAGAAGAAATAGATTTTGGGCCTATTAAATCTCTGATGCGTTTATGTGAACCACTGTCATTACTGAGGGAATTGTAGCTGTCTGTACAGCACATCTGTAAACAACTTGCCTCTACTATTAGGTGTTCATTGTTGAYATTGGTGTAGTGTTTGAAGGCATCAAAATATATCAGGTCTCATACACAGCAGTTAAAGTAATTATTTTTCCCTTTTATAAAGTCAGTTTCCCAGCAAGGCAGTAAAAGGGCTTTATAAGTTTATWGCTGACTGCTATAAACTCATAAATACTGTTTTTGTGTGGATAGATCYAAGCCACAGCATGTATCTCAATGTCTCAGCAGGTGCACAGACCATCTTCCTTTCAGCTGAAAGCAAAGAGAAAYGGGAAGTGTTAGGAATAACCTGATAACTTCTACAAGGTGAGGCTGTTGGGATTGGAAAGTTCAGACTGACCACCACATCAGGTTCTCTAGGAGCCATTAAAAAAGTGGCTCAGCAGTGGAGCAAGGGTGCAGTGCACTTCTGCAATGTACTAATTTTTTACATTTGGCACTGACTTATTTACCAACACAATGTGCAGATGTGGAGGAATTCAAAAATATTCAATTGAGAGGCTCCTTCTGTGACTCCTGCCCTTGAGGGAGCAAA
This sequence comes from Mixornis gularis, assembly GCA_003546035.1. NCBI lineage: Eukaryota > Metazoa > Chordata > Aves > Passeriformes > Timaliidae > Mixornis > Mixornis gularis. The sequence goes on along the minus strand of QVAJ01000005.1, from coordinate 8,637,032 downwards.
GATGTTGGATCAATAGATCTATTTATTAGGTAGAAAGGAATAAACTTGCCAGGTGACATCAAGATCAGACTTCTCTATACCCATCTTTACAAATTCTGTCAATCTTTTCAGTGTTGCATGAATTCTTTCAAAAAGCCCTCAGTGATGGCAGAACCACAGCCTCTCCAGACAATTTGCTCAATAAAAATCTGTTCTCCAAACCCTGACCTTTTGTCACAATCGTAAACCCTTTGGTTATTTTACTGCCCCAAGAAGAAGCTGAGAACAGAACATCTTCTGTCCCCTGTGATCTTTTCCACGTGTGAACACTGCAATGTCTTTTCTCTAGAGCTGAAAAACACACTTCTTACTGTCTTGCCTTTTGCCATATCTGTTCGAGACTAGAGTAGCAGTTATTTCCATTCAGTCCTCTATTTATTTATTTATTTATTTGTTTGTTTGTTTGTTTGTTTTGTGGTGTCTTCTATTAGGTTTTTTGGTATTTATTATTTGTCCTTTGTTTGTGATAGTATCAAAGCAAAGTTTCACATCATTAAACAAGGCCTGTGGAAAAGCTTCAGATTGTTTTGATTTAGCCAGAATTGGCAGAAATCTGCAAACTCAGTATTTGGAGAAATAAAGAGTCCTGTGAGGTAGGACTGGAGCACTGGGAAGTTGTTATGAAAGGACATGTGCATGGTGTCTTTTGCACCGCATCACTCAGCAAGAAATCAACCTGTGTCTATCGCATCTTACTGGTTTCAATTCAAAATCACCCCAGCAAAATCAGCTTGTGTCCCACAGAGCAAACTAATCTCTCTGCCCTGTGTTCCTCACAGCTRCAGCCTGTGGAAGTAGCTGAGTTCTGGCACTGCATCAGTGTGAGCGTTAGACCTCAGCATGCTGGAAGAGGCAGCTGCACCATGCAGGCCTTAGAAATCAATTCTAAGCTTTTTTAAAATAGGATTGGTAGCAGGAGTTTTTTTAAAACAAAAGAAAACTAGACAGCTTTTTCTAAACTCAAGTTTATATATATTTGTGAAGTTAATCAATACATTATGAGTGAAGTAGAACAGCRTAATTGAAGAGAAGCAAAAGCAGTAGCTGAATAATAAATAAATAAATCCAACAACAAACCCTATGTGCATGGTTTTGTTGTCTTTGGGGTTTGGGGTTTTTTGGTAATAAAAAAATTCACTGAACTTCAATGTATTCATCACATTTCTTGGTCTTTTGTTTCCGTTTGTGAAAGAGACTGTCCAGCCTCATCAGTCTGATGAACTTAGCAATCCATTTAAATCCATTAATTTCAGTAGGTTCTTGCAAATGTTTTGGGCTTATATTATACTGTCCTTGCTGTATTGGGAATTAGTTCCATGAATTCCTCATTTACTTTGTTATTCTAACATGAGAATTGGAATGACATTTAAATTGTTAGGGAAAAGAAATCCACTTGCAAGACAAACAATTAGCAACAGAACAGAAATAACTGCAATACAAAATTCAGCTGTCCAAACTTAATCAAAACTTCTGAAAGAATTGAGTGCTCCTCAGCCTACAAATACTGAAATAGAAATGTCTGCTTTTTATCTTCCTGTTAAGGTTGCTGACTTTTGGAATTATTTTTCTCCAAGGCTGATTTTTAATTAAAACACAACCAAAACTTTAAGACATTTGAGATCTTCTTGGCAAGCTCCAAAAACTGGTTCAAATTTTTAGCTTTGCCATGGTGAGACATCATAGCCAATCCKAACTCCTACTGTTTTCAACACACAGTGAAGTCTTCCTGGGTAAGCTCTCTGACATTTAAAGAACATTGTAGGGCACAATGAAGTTTCTTCTTATATACCTAATCTACCATRGTGCATCATTCCTCCTCCTACCTGATGGAAATACAGTCAAGTTATTTTGCTTTTTCCTTCTGCCACATTTGACATTGCATGCAAGCTCACATCCTTAAACTGTTTCTCATCTGCTGCTGGTTTTATTAGCTCACTACTAAAGCTGTCAGATTATAGGACTGAATTAATATGTAACTGACACTTAAACTTTGCAATTCCTAAACCATGACATGTTATCAAACAAAAAACTAATTTGTCTGCTACTACTGAGCTTGTCCATGTATTTTAGAAACAGCTGTGTTAATAGGTTTATCACCTATGTAAGCTCCATATTTCTGTACTTGCTGTATTTAATATCTATTTTCTTGATGACTGCCCAAGTAGTCCAGTAGGTGCCAGCTCACATCCTCTCTCAGGGTTTGTTTGCTTTTCCAAGCAGGACATTTAAACCTCAGTTTCCTTTGGGACAAGTACACAGCTGCCCATGAGGAAAGGCCTTCATTCAAACTATCTAGAAACTACCCATCAGTGTCTAAATAGTGTGTTCCTCTTTATATAGGGAAGACTGCACCTATGTCCACACAGTCCTAAGTTTTAGCTTTGGGTTTTCAAGTGAATGAAGTCTCCCACAGGTTCCCACCACTGAGCTGCATCATCTTTAAGGGCAAAACACCTCAATTAGGCCTTTGGCAGCTGTGGTGTCCAACTGCACACCAAGCAGAGTGTTGGTGAGCCTTTGCTCTTAACCATTGTCTCACTGCATTGAACATGACCTAGGAGTAGGAAGACACTAATACTTTGTATATCACTGCATAATTTTGCAGGAGAACAACTTTGTTATTGCAGACATTTATTTAAGAAATAGTGCAAATAATTAATAACATCTTTTAAATATTCATAACAAGGAGATTTAAATGGAAAAAAAATGGAAGTTCCATCAACGGAACCGTTTCAGGCTGAAGGCGAAGAAAAGCTGCCTGCTGTAGAAAAGCTTGCTGAAATAAAAATCAGGAGCTGGGCAGAGTAGCAAATACTGATTATTGAATGTAATGATGAAACTACATAGTGTGGGTTTTTTTCTTTACAATATTCATCAGGTCAAATTATCAGTCTGCAAGAGTCAGGTTTTCCTTCATACCTTTTCCACCCCACTGCTCTCCCTTTGGTTAAGTGTTTAAATAAAATGCTTCCAAGCTTTTTTTYAGTCTGTGAACCAACACCTGGCATTTTGTGACTTGTTTTATTCCCTTTCCAGAGGCAAAGACAATCATCTGTGCTGGGGCAAAGCCAACTCTGGTTTTGGGGCTGCTGCTTAGCTTTCATCTCCCTTAACCATGATGTGTTTATCACCATATTCAGGCTACAAAAAGCTTTCCCAGAATGAGGAACATTGTCAGAAAGCCCGTGCTATTCAAACCATCACAAAGCATAAAGAACAAATTTGTGTACTTCTAAGGCAATGCCCTGGCAATACAGTGTAGGGACAGAAGACAAAAAGCTCTTGTAGACTTTTATCTAGAAAACCCATCTCAGAGATACTTAAAAGCAATCCAGAGATTTCTCTTGTGGGCCACCCCCCAAAGTAAAATAARATTTTACAAAACACCAAAAAATGCCCCAAAACAAATAAACAGAAAACCTCCCCAAACCCCCTAATTCATAGGCAGGGAGGAGAGAGGACTGGAAAAAAAAAAAAAGGTGAAAAGATGTCTATGAAAATAAGAAAATAAGTTATCAGATGATACAGTCAGATTTCTGTGGGGTGRGAAAGACAGAAGGTAGACTTTGTAAAAGGTACTTACTAAGAAATCATTCAAATGAGTGAAATAAATGAAGAAGCAGCACCTACATCTTTCACAAATGTAAAATATGAAAATAAGGAAGGAAACCATGCTGCTTTTATACATATATAGGGGGATGTATATACAGATATAGTCCCCATTTCCTCCCTAGCACTGCTTAGATGCTGGCCAATGAATGATTTCTGTATGTGAGCTGAAATACAAGGACTACTGTCACTTCACTCAGAAAACTAAAATAACTTTTTYTAGACTCTTCATGTTACCTTTAAACTTTGTGCCACACAAATAGCAAGCACAGTACTTGTTTCATGCTTTGCTTGTGCACGACCTGTTTATTACCTGTGTTTCCAAGACACGGAAGTGTCTTGCAATACTATTTCTTATTTTGTGATGAGTGCCCTTGACTGAAAATTTTTCATTGCTTCTTGACTATAATTACTTCTGTATTCTGTCCCTGGCTTTAGCCAGGCAGTTTGATTGTTATGGTAAGTGACTCACATATTTGTGTCCTGAGGCCACTTTGTAACTAGGCCCACAATAGTTTTTGCCTCTTTAGCTTGTTCTAGGTCTCAGCCAAGCCTAGCCATAGACTGTTCTTCCTCAGTTTRCTATATATTCACAGGAACATTGGCATCCTCAGCTGCTGGGGGCTAGGCAATGCAGCCTTGTGTGCATGACAATGGTTTTAGGCAAACTGTGGTTTATATGGGATACCTTACTCCAATTTGCTGTTGTTCCCCCCATGTGTAAACGCAGAGWAATATACTTGCTGATGGACTGATATACCTCAATTGCCAGCTGGACTGCCCTAGCCTAGGAATCCTTCTATCCCCTCTGTCCTGGGACATTACCTGTCCTGTCATTTGTGCAGCATGGAAGGTGCTCCTGCCCATGACAAGGGGGTTGGAACAAGATGACCTTTAAGGTCTCTTCCAATACAAACCATTCTATAATTCCATTATTAACTTGAAGTTGTGTTTCTTCTTATGTCATTTGTTTTAATGTTTAAATAAAACTTAATAATTTTCAAGGTAGAGTGGAGAGGCTTGCAGTTGATTGTGAAAGCTAAAATAATGTGGAGAGCCAGAGGAGTAGATTTGGACCATCAGCATTTCTCACAGACAGCTTGAAGAGGAGGAACTGCCTCAGTGCCCCAGTCAACCTCCTGATACAGAAACAGGAGTATGTTCAACCTGTATATTGCCCTTTCTGCTGATAAGTCTTTTTATAAGATGAGGAATAAGACAGTTCAAGCACTTCCATCTCTAATCATGGTAGCACTAGCACAGATGGAGTTTCCCAAAATAGTTTGTTTCTTTCTTTTTTTTTAGTTAAAAAAAAAGGAGAAATTCATGACATCCTAAATTCAATCTGGATAGCACCAGGCAGCCAGAAATTCTCCTGAAAAGAATATCTCAGGCTAGCAAGCAAAGAATTGATTTAATTCTGTCCCT
>QVAJ01000005.1:8587774-8631720 GCA_003546035.1 Mixornis gularis | reverse complement strand
AAGAAAGAAAGAAAGAAAGAAAGAAAGAAAGAAAGAAAGAAAGAAAGAAAGAAAGAAAGAAAGAAAGAAAGAAAGAAAGAAAGAAAGAAAGAGAAAAAGAAAGAAAAAGAATCCAGCTATTTTTGCCTCATATTGAATACTCAGGTGTTGATTACTCCTTTTTTTTCCTTCTAAGTGCTAAAATAAGTGCTAAAACTTTAAATTACAAAATGCTGTAATTGGCACACAAGCAAAACTAACTTGAGATATGGAGTGTGTATTTTTGTGTCTGCATGAGGACAATGAACTGTTATGTGGAGTTATTTATTACTTTTCAGACATTGAGGCTGGTTAGAATGAAGAGTGAGCATCCTTAGTGCTCAATCCTGTCTCCAAATCACTGGCTTGAGGGGTGCTGCCCACTAAAAATGTTCCTGGGCCTCTCCTGAGCAGTGCCAGGGAATTGTTTTGGAAAAGTGGCTGGCCCAAGTGGACAACACATCAGGRAAAGTTCATATTGAAAATAAAAAATGTTTTTGGTGGAACTATTTCACCTTCTAAAAGGAATAATTAATTTTGGTGAGATTACTGTTTTYCTGGGTGCTGTTTATCTTGGGTGTGTACATGTGTGTGGAGCCATAGGCCTGGAGTCAATGTCTGTCAGCAAGGAACCCAACTGAGAAATCTGACAGTTCTGTCTCTTTGCCAGCAATATCTTTGCCTTGCAAATACTGATCTGTYGTTTATTTCAGTCACAGGAAGTGGGATTCTTGTATGCCTGGARTATGTCCACGACATATTTGAGCATTGTAAAATAAGTAACATTAACTTTTCTTTCCTTTTTCTATAATGAGCAGCATAATAATTATATTACTCTAGAGGTCATCAGTGGTGCATTGTTTAGTCAAGTGTAATAGCCGAAGTTTTTTTGATGTTACTTGAGAATGCTTGTGTGAACAGCTTAAAAACAGCTTGAAAATTGTACAGGGAGTAGCTAATGGGAGCAGCTTGAACTCTGAAGACCCAGGCTGGTCACAGTGTGGGAAGCAGTTGGGATTGTGGAAGAGGTGGTCTGGAAAATTTCTCATGCCAAAAGCATCTGTTCGCACATTTTTCACTTTTTTTTTTGTTGCAAATGAAGCAAGTTGAAGGCAGAAGAGGAGCCAGAGTGTCTCAGTGTGGGAGGTAGCGATATAGGCCAGGGAGGAAGGAGAATTCATGAAGGAGTAGGAAGGAGTATGACAGAGCAGGAAGGAGTATTTACTCCAGGTCCTTCTCTCCACCACGTTCATGGCTGCTCTTGGTCTCACCTTCTTAACCTGCTGTATGAAATCAGATCAAAAGTCAGAGGGAAGAGTAAGCTGAGTTTCTCTGTGAATCTTGGAAATGTTCCCTTCACTCTCACAGTCCTGGAAATCTGGTTATCTTCCTTTCTGACTCTCATTTTAGCACTTTTTTTTTTTTCTTCCCCCACTTGTTTTCATTTATTCTGTGTTACTGAGTCTCAAGTTTTTACATCATTTCAAAAACTTGGCTTCAGCCCCCTGCAAGTGATCCTAAGGTGGTTGTTCCCTACTCCATGCCCTCAACATTCCCTTAAGAAACTTTTCATTTTGTCTGGCTGCTAATTCTGACCAGTAATATATATTTACAGTCTTTGGAACTTCACCAGGACCAGAAGAGAACCCTGTAGACTTCTGAGATTTGTCTCAGCACAAGTGAAAGGATATAGTATATCTTCAAAAATATTTTAAAAATCATTACTTTATTTCTCCCACTTTTCATCCACATGTCCAATGAGCCAGAGTTTCACAGGCATGCTCAGCTTTCAGTTCTGATGTGATGTGATGTGAAAATTCATAAAGAAGCCCTTTGTTGCTGTGTAGCTTTGGAGGCATGGAAACAGTACCCTGCCCAGAAGGGTTGTGGTGTTGGCCTGGCTGGTGCCCAATGCAGTGAGTGTCAGTGCTCTGATGCTGCAGGGTGTGGTCTGCCCAGTTCAGCAGGGCAGACAGGACTGTGGCTTTGCACAGGTGCTGACACCAAGTGCCTGTCCCACAGAGCTACTCATCAACTGGGACGTTGTGAACTCGAGGAAGTGAACAAAGATGGCAGGGGATTTGGGTTAAGGTGTGAAGGGAAAATGGGGAATGTGTTCCATTTAGCTGAAGCTGGGACTTGTTTTTAGAATGAATTAGGTCTGAGAAGGGGGAAATTAGACTAAGGTGGTAAATGCCAAGAGCTTTCTTCATTCCAAGATTATGTCTTTTTTCCATGGTCAGGATGCCAGTTCTCAAGGAATCTTCAAAAAGTATTGCTACTTAAGATGTCCACTAGGGCATCAAATGTATCACACAGAAGCAGATTAAAAAATCCAGCTTTTTTTTTTTTTTTTGGCAGATCCAATATGAAAAGACATCTGTTCCATTAGTACCGTTATCAGCCAACACACATTTCATAGGTTCACATTTGCCAGCTGCAGAATGGGAATACCAGTGAATAATCATTTTTGTTGCCTGACTGTGTCCATTGCCTCTTAAATTTTAGCTCCTTTGGAGTGCAAGAAGGTAGGGAGAAAAAAAAATGCTTTAATTTAGCCTAATGAAAAAAAAGCATTAATATTTGTGACTTCAATGAGGCACAGATGAGCAGGTAAAAGTAACTCAGAGATAGTTGCCCAGTCTCTGAGCTTCAGCAAATGGGAAAATCCAGAGGATTTATTGTCAATAATAAATTGATAATTTATTATCTTTATAATATAAMTATAATTATCTTTATAATATAAATATAAATATAAAATAATAATGATAACAATGATAACAATGACAATAAAAATAGTATATCTGATAAGAATAAATCCGTAAACTGCTGAAAAAATATTAAGGAGCACTGGCTTGTATGCCTTCACATAAAATGATTAACAACATGCCCTTTGAAGCTTAGTCTCAATAGACTGCCATAGTTCAAAGTTGTTTATAAAGCTTACCCTAAATCTATTCTTACCTTTCCCAATAACCCATCCTTATGCTTGTTAATCTTTAGGAATAAATACTAGAATAGACTTATACAATCTTCAGGAAAGGGGAAAAAGGATGTACAGCCTTTAATACTTGTGGGATTGTTGACTGGTGGTTAAACCTTGACATTCTCTTGTCTTATGATTTTGATTAAATAATACCATGAAATGTAGCAAGACAGTGACTAAGAAATRAATCCACACAAACATATCGATTTTTGCTTATAATACAATAAGATGTCTTTTGAGATGGAACTGTTAAAACTGTGATTTCTCTAGCTTAGAGTGTTCCAGAGGTAGAAATATTAAACTGTGGGTCTGTACATTGGTTGTCAGTTTCAGATATCGCACTAATCCCAGATAACAGTTAATTTTTCTTCTGCAAACAAAATGATTACAAACTGCTTATCCCAAATCAGTTTTGTTTGCATGTCAATTTCTGCATTCTGCAAGTCATAAATTTTAGTGTATGGGGGAAAAAAGGTGAGGCAAGTAGGAATAATAAGACACATGCTGTGAACTCCCACTTTCATCAGCACCATTTCATGCTTGGGGGCAGGGGAATGGACTGCAGTACTGAAAAGCACCAGGACGCAGTTCTTGTTTCTCTTAAACAATACCAGTTCCTAAGGTTAAGGATGATGATGATGATGATAATAACAATAGGGGGTGGGCACATTTAATTTGAACTGGAAAATCCAAGAGATTTCAGGAAACATGGGAATCCTGAATAACTGTGCAGTTGTTCAAATATTTCTACATCAGGAAACTAGCATGCACTGTACCATGCTGGCTCCTGTCAGTAAAATTGTGAAGGAAGACATCAGACTCCTTTAGCTTCATTAGCAAAACTACATCTCTTCTGAAGCTAGATGTTCTGTTGACTAATTAGACATTTCTTACTAGTTCTGAATTTGATTTTCATTTCTTAACGAAATCAAACAAAAAAACCTTAACATCTTCAAAGGAGAAACTATTTTAAAAGTCCCTTGTGCAGTGACTGTGAGCACTGTTTCATTGTCCATCCTTATCAACTTGCATATGGACTGATGGAGCGTTTCCACAATTGCATCCCAGTACACTGTTAATCCAGGATGAGAACAGTCAGATGCAATGTCCCTCATGTCAAGTGATTGATAGTGACATTTTTTTACCACATTACCAAGCCCTTTTTAATATTCTGCAATTTGAATTTCTGTGGGTTTTTTATTGTCCTCCACTCTGATTTATTAATTAGTATTTTTATTTATGCTCCTTGATGTTTGTCTTCCACAGAGGGAAATAAACAACGATGGAGACTTTAAGGGTTTCAGTGGGTCTTGAGGAGGGTTAGCCTTAGATACAAAATATCAGAGTGGCACTTTTTTGGGTGGAATTCAGACCTTGCCCCATTTATGTCTCATTCACCTTGCAGAGATGCTGSCCAAGTACAGTCTCTTTTCTACAGCAAATGTGATGGAAATGAAGTTTTCCTGCCTTGGAATGCACTGTGATGTAAAAGACTGCATACAGCTGGTAAAGCAGATAAGGTGTACATCTGTTTGAATGCCACAGTTAACCATGCTGRGATTCATATTTCCAGGATTGGAAACAGCAAAAGACCTGGAATTGGCTAAGCCAGTGTGTGTAAAAGCACATTGCAAAACTTGCCCTTGGCCCAAGGCAGYATGAGACCAATATTTAAAAATTTATTTTACATTGTGTTTGTTGCACCTCCTCTTATCTTTCATACACCTATTTTTTTCCCTTTTATGAATAAAATAAGGAGGGAATCATGGAATGAATCATGCCCAAACATAGTCCTGTTTGCTCATCAATAACAGGTTGTAATTTTCCAGCTGGATAATTTATATTAGAAATAAATAATCATCTTGTCCCGAAAAGATAGCAAAGGAAACTGTCAGGTGCTAAACCCAGCATTATTCTTTAGCAAGAAGCAAAGTAATGTGTAACTACTTAATGTTGGATGGGACATGGCCAGGTTTGCTTTTACTCTTTTGAAATTTTTTTTTTCTGCTGAAAAATTTGCTATCTCTCATGTCCAACTATTTTAACATAAAATCACCTTTTTAAATATAAAATATGATAGTATAGGAAAATCTAGAGCTCTTCATAGGAAGTATTTCTGTTTCTAGAACATCTAGATTGACTTTACCCAAACGGAGTAATATTTAGCATAGAAAATGGACAAAGCCAGCAACGAGTACAGGGATGAAAAAATGRATTCACAATTTTTAAATTAGCTTTTGATAAGTATAGAATAATCTTAACAGAGGGATCAACTTGTGAGTGTATGRAGTAGCTACCAAAAGTAGTCAAACGTAACATTAACATATTTGCTGGAGGCTCAGTTCTTTCTGAAAGATACCTGCTTCAACAGGGAATGGCATTCTGGTAGTCTTAATCCTTAGGTTAAGACCCTCTGAAAACAAAACAAAAAACAAAGCCAAGCAAAACAGAAAAACAACAAAACACACACGCAACCCCCCCCCCCCCAAAAAAAAAAACCCAACAAAACCAAAACAAAATGAAAAACCAAACCAACCAACCAAACAATAAATTGCAGTTGGCATTAACAGAGAGAAAAAGTTCCTGTCCCCATGAGTGCAAAGAGCTCGCAGGAAAAGTTGTTCAGATACCAGAAAAAGAGAAGCATTGATTGAAGAGAGGCTAAGTTGGCAGCAGTGTTTCAGACTTGCTTTCTCACTTTAGGTACAGCAGCTTCAAATACAGAGCCACTGTGTCATCTGGAATAGAAAAGTATCACTGGGATGTAATCAGATCCCCTGCTAATGTCAGGCTTGTACTAGGAAGTCACCTAGTTTATGCTGAGGTTTTGCAAATTGCACTGCAACAATGTATATTTTTAGTAAATGCCTGCGAAATAATAGTAATGATAATTTTGAGAAATGGAAATTTTTAGTCTGAAAAAAAAGTCAAATGATTGAGAATCCTTGAAATTCTACCCACCTGCCCCATATAACTGAGAGTTTTGCCAATTATCATGCTGTGAAAAATGGTTTACTCTTGGTTTCTTGAGGCTTAGGGAGAAGTGAAAATTTTGGAGTTTTTTTCCCCCAAAGAACACTATCTTGTCAGATAGTTTACACTTTTTCCTCGAAGTAAGTATCATAAAAGTACCTCTATTATGAAAGGAGCAGGTATCCATGGTGATCAGCAATTTACCATATTTTGTTCTCAGTTTTAACTTCAAAGTAAAATAATGACTCACTATTTTGACTATTGGCTAATTTCTTCATTAGACAAGATAAACTGCAAGATGTTGGAACAGGGTTATAAATTACTTGCTAAATTAGTTAAACTCATCTCTGTCAAAACAACATCTTCAATAGAAACATGTTATTGATAAAATACTTCCATTCTAAATGAAAACAAGATATTGCAAGATATTATACAAGGAGAGGTAATTTACTGACATCTTTATTTGGTCTTTTTTTGTTTATTTTAAATTAAGAAATTAAAAATAAAAAACTAAGAGRTCTTCCAAGACTGAATCTCACAATCTGCACAGGATTAAGAAATAGCCACATGAGCATCTGTAGGTTCCTCCTTTTAGCTGCAGAGTGGTTACAAATTCTGAAGATGACAGAGTTGAATCCTTTTTTCAAGTCCACATTAATGTTTTTGCCCTATTGGAATTAAAGTAATGCAAACATTATTTTAAACTTTTGKTTTTTTCTTGTGTGAGAACCACAAGATCTCATTTTCTTACTATAACTTTTATTTATCATCCTAACTCTCACACACAGTTTTAAAAGACAGAGATGTTCAGCAGCTGAAACRTCAATGGCTTTCCTCCATGTTGTACTGGAATGTACAGAGAACTCTGAGTTTGATTAGTGAAACAAAGGGAGAAATAAGGAATGAGTTGCATGGGGCTGAAAGAACTTGTCACCTTGGCACAAACMCTGGAGCCTCCTGAGTTAGATGGTTAGTCTGAGGTAGATTGAGGAGGGACTCTGTGTCCTGAACAGTGAGGAGAGGGTAAACTCAACAGGATGTGCTGTGTGGACTTGTGTGAGTTGTTCACTTGTCTGCCTCTTCTGCTAAAGAGGTTAGTCCTCTAGTCTCCAGCTAGGAACTACAGCTAGAGCYCGTGGCTATGGCCATGGCCGAGGACAGCCTACTACCAGGTTTTCCTTGTTCCTTAAATATCCAGTTATGCAGATGAACATATCTTCAGCAAAGCAACGGAAATGAGGTATGTCTCAGAGTTATACAACCCTATTCATATTTCATTCATTAATCATAGAGTGATGCTTAACTATGGGTTCATAGCATGAAGATCTAAAAAAGATGATGGTGGTTGTGAAGTTTATGTATTTTCAAGGAAAGAAAAAATTCTATTTTTACATTTTCTTACTATTTATTATACAACTAAAAATAGATAGAAAACAAGATAGAGGCTAGAATTTGAGTAGAAAAAAGTATTTCATGCTGCAACTTTGAAGAATTCTAAAAAGGAGAATTTAGAATAGGTAATTTTATTTCTATTATTATTATTATTACAAAAAATGAGATCAATATTGATGCCACTTAATGAGAAATTGTCAGTTTTACATCAGTGGATGCAGAGGAAAAAAAGATATGGCTATGCTTTTTGCTATTTTATTCTTCCAAACTACATCCAAATAGATGATGTTGTAAGTGAAATAGAGCCGTTTTCAATAGCAATTAAAATGTGACCAGTAGCAGGTGTTTGCTATCAGGAAGATGCTGAATTTTTCCTTCAGCTCAGGTGTCTTCAGTTCTGTGTCCTCATACATAGAACCAGTCAATAAATTAGTGCTGCTGTTTTTAAGCTGGGGTAGTTCATGGACATCTTCCTGGATGTCAATTCTCAGCGAGTATCCATCACCAAACCAGGAGTTCCTTTGAATGTCAACACTGCTTTCTCAAGGGATCACTTAAAGTTTTCAGGATAAAATACCCCGCAGTATTTTTGGCTGTGGCAAGGATATAATTTATAATAATTTACTCAGATATGTAATGGTCTATTACTACATTTATGTATCTTTCTATTCTATTTATTGTTCAGCTATAAGCCTTTGTATTTAAACTATTTCTTTGTATCAAAAATGAAATTTAAAGGGACTTCCTGTGAAACAGAACACCTCACTGTAGCTGGGCTTTCACAGAYATTCTGCCCTTGCTATGGAACAGTTCCTATAAACAGATTTTTCAATATGACTTGCAGGAACAGGTTGTACTATGTAGTTTGAGGAAAAAATAAATTCTCTAATTAGAAAYAAAAGGAGTTAATGGGATGAATTTAAAAGTTCTGGTGAAAAGAACCATTGGGTGCTGTGCTAAGACCTGTTGGACTCCTCTCGGCTACCCTGAAAGTTATCATGAAGTGCTCATCCCAGCACTCAGAGCTCAGGCACCAAACCATCATTTAGTTTAACTTCACCAGAGCCCCCAGCCATCACAGSCCACTGTAAGGATGCACAGCACAGCTGCACCATCTCCTGCTCCATAGGTCAATAAAGTTACTGCCTACAGGCAGTGATCTACCATGTTGTTATCCTTCAGTGATTCAAAAGATTCAGTCATGTTTYCAAAGGCAAATGGATTTGTTGCCAGAGTTTGATATTGTTTTCTAAACCCTGTGCCCCTGCAAAGTATAAATTCAGCTCAGCTTTAAATATTTACACTTCATGCCTTTCTCCCGTCTGGGACTGGAGTGTCACTGGCGAGAGGTTTGCACAGTTTTGAAATGGCAGTATGATAAAAATTGGCATAAATTGAGCTGGTGGCTTGCAAGAAGTGTTTGTGAATAATGTAGCACATTTTTCTCAGTATTTTGAAAGTTATTTCTTTTTCTGAAACAAGAAATAGAACTAGATACATAAATTTCAGGAGCCTCAACTACTTCGGGGGCATTGTTGTGGGTGTAGTGGCGTTAGATAACCACATGGGGAAATAACTTTTGTTCATTATATGTCAATGTTAAAATCACAGAATAAGAATTACGAGGTATTTAATGGARCAAATATTGGAATAACTTTCTCATTATTTCTATTTAATATTTTTTCCAATTTAGTCAAAATTAAAATGCAATAAATCTGTACAACCCACGCTAATGTAATTTTATTTTCTTACTGTATTGTGTCTTTGTATCTAATATAGTCACACATAACAYGACAAATATTTTGAGACTGTACATTACTGGTGATATTTTGATCTAGGCTGTAGATACAATATAGCTTTATTGTCCATTCCCTTAAAATCTGAAATTTTGGATGTGTTAGCTTGCATGTTTGCTAGGCAAATATCCCAGATTTCTTGGGACTTGATTTCTATGGCTGGACATCAGGAGCCAAGGACCAGTTCTCACTGATCTATGCTGCATCATTGGTTGTACACTAGTCTGTGAAATCAGCGTCACAGCAAAAAACCCTTTTACTACATGTCAAAGAATTACTTCAACACGTTAAAACTTAGGGAGGTTAGAGGGGCATCTCGGAACCTTTGTCTTCTTCTGGGCTCCACAACCTGCTGGAGTTCACAAAATGCCATGGTAAAAAGGTAACATAACCTCTCTGGAGTCAAACAGTCCACAATTGAAAAGCTTATTTCAACTTACATCTCTCTTGYTGGTAGCTACTGAATTGTGTGTGTATGACCCCACCAGGGAGCAAAAGAGGAAACATGTATTTATCATCTGTGCCCCCAAACCAATTCTCTGGCTCTTTTCTCTTGAGTTTTGTTAAAACCTTTCTCAACTGTTATTGATGCCTTAAGTTTAGCAGAAGTAGAGTAGAGTGCCCTGAAGGATTTTTGAAGCTGGGACATCAGGAATTTCAGTCTCTTCAATCTCCATTTTCAGCAACAAAAATTTCTGATGTGTGCAAGAAAAATATTTTGGCAATGAGAGGTGTCAACCACTGAAGCAAGTGACCAGAGATTGTACAACCTTCATCCATAGGGATGCTCAGATTTGGTKGGACACTGAGCAACTTGGATACAAATTGGAAGTTTGATTTCATTATCAAAATCAGTTTCAAATGGGGAGTTCCAGTGAAATCCTCATTTTTCTTCAAAGACATGATCAACTTCTGCGTTGAAACTCCCACAGTTCTGCAGCAAGTTTAGAGGAATAAAACAAATTATTGAGAAGTTTTGTAGAAAATGGCATGCTCCATTTAGGTGCCTTTGTGCTTTTTTATGGTATTTTAGAAATATTTAACTTTTTTGGTGTGTCCCAGTTTTCATAGTTCCCACAGTAGAGGCGTAAATGGTGGTAAATCGTCCTGTTACCCTTTTCGAAAAAAACATAATTTAAGGTCCAACATTTTCATAGAAGCAGTGTCTGGAAAGTACAAAGTTCTGTACCTAATAACTGGGTCAGATTTCTGTGGGATATCAGACCATTATGTCTTCCTGCTCTGAAATTCATGTGGTCTAGTTCGCTTTCTGTTTTCCTCTGGGTTGATTTAATCATAGTGAAAATTCACTAATGAGTATGGCAGCACAAAACCAAAACCAGAATTTTAAAATCTGACAACTCTTTGACCTTAAATACTGATTCTTAYTCCCACAACATTATTCAAGCATATAACTCAACCTTCTTTCAGTAAGAATTGAGAATTTTCACTATACTGGCAGGACATTGTTTACAGAAAAATTATAGTATGAAGACAGAATCAGGAACATAAGTGAAAATGGAAAATATATATAAAGCATATATATATATATATATATATATATAGTATACTCTATATATGTACAAAGTACGCCATAAAATATAGCGTTCTCACAAGTTCTCACAAGGCTTTTTTGGTTGGGTATTTTTTTATTTKTTTGTTTGTTTGTTGCTTTGGCTTGGCTTCTTTCATTTCCCCATCCTGTCCACCCTGAGCTAATTAACTGAATTCTAGGACAAGTACATTGAAATCTACTGAGGACAGCTAATGCTTGATAAATCCAATGCATTAATCTGAAGACAGTGAGAAYTGCAGACAAAATGCTAATGGTAAATAGTGTTGGTCATCTCTTGTGGCCCAAGTCAGAATATGTAAAGCCCTAACAGATAGTAAAAAGTTGATAATTACTTTTCTTTAGTTTTGACTGTAACATTGAAGCAAAGTGCATCCCTGGAGTCTTTACAAAGTTCTTTAGCTTCCAAAAAGGTCACTGGAGAGCCCATAGGAATAATTTTGTATCTACACTATAATAAGAATTGATGAAAACCTTGAATTAAGATCATTAACAGCAAAAATAGCATAATTGCTTKTGAATAATCTTTTTTTGCTAGAGGATAATAACTTCGACTTTTATACAGTTTCCTTACAGATTGAAATCCCATAAACCAGAGAGGGCTCCATGGTAAAAACAAGCAGGACTGCAGCTCTCACCTACTGTTTGTGGAACCACTGTAGAATGGAAAAAAATAATTTGTTTCAATGCTTTGGCCAAGTGATAATTTAGCATAAAAAATTTTAAAAATGGAAAATACAGGAATGTATTGAGGGAAAAATGTACAGATCCTGTGAACTCTCATGTTTTTAAATAGCTGGTCTTATAATTCAGCCTCTTAAGCTGCAGGTGCCACAGCAACAATGCCAATATACCAATAGCATTGAATTCATAGAGCCAGAATAATGAGGCCAAGCGTTATTATGTTGATTAAAAAATGGTTTCTGAATTCTGTTCCTGGTCCAGGGAGAGGAATTCTCTGCATCTGAACAAATTGCAAAACTATTTGTTACTGACTTTGCCCCTCATTTTTTTTCTTCCCTCACATAGGAGGAGGTACACAGTGCAGAAGAAAATGTGAGCTTTTAATTTTCCTGATGTCTAAGCCAGCTGTTCAGGCAATCAATCATGGATCTGAGCTTTGGAGCAGGACCATATCCAGGGAGAAGGATTGTTTCCAGAAGAAGCAGGGATAATGGTACTTTTGAAGGCTAATCAAACACATTTGAAGGGAGGGAGTTCAGATGAGGGAGAAATGGAAAAAAAAATCTGGAATACACAAAAGACTCTGTCTAATCTTTATAAAGGAAGATTTTGAGAGCTTCTCCTAGGAGAGTGAGCAGAAGAACTGGTTGAAAAAGAGACTCAGCAGAAAGGAAGCCATTGAATTTTGTGACTGCATACAGATAAGGAAACACATATATAGTCATGAGAAATGGAAATGCAGAAGGATGTAAAGATAGACAACCTTTTTGTAGAAGATGTGATTCAACACTTTGGACAATGCTCTTCATCTTTTCTCTCCTTCATTGACTTTTAACGTACTTTGTTACAAATGGTGAAACAAGTGCCTGTTCTACAGCTTCACCAGCCTATGCCATCTTCAGACATTTTCAGTCAGGTTTTACATTTGTTACTGTAATAATCTGTCACCTMAGTAAAACAGGTAGGCTCTCATTCTGTCTGTATTGTGTCCAGAAGTAGAGATGGCTTCAGACACAGAAAATCACAAATTTAATTTTTCTCTTTTGTTTGTTTATCCAAAGTATTTGCTATAACAACATCAGAAGAAATATTTTGAAGATACCCTTATTGTTGCTCACAGCTGTTATTAACATACATATGATTTATTTCAGCTGTGTCAATTTAACAATTTCTATAGAATAAGAAAAGAAATCGTAGTGATTCTGTGAAGGAATAAATATTGTCTGAAAGTGCAATATATTCAGTAAAGGATGAACCAGGTCACAATCTGTGCATTATAAGTAAAATTTCCAGGTTTGCCTGTGTGTTACCCTGCACTGATTCACTTTGCTACTAATTTTCCATTCCATATTAAAGTAAATACTTATGTGTTCTTCTACCTTAGCCCTCAACCACGTTACTTGGTATTTGAAGGGACAATTCTATCTCTTAAGCAGAGGTACATAGCTGCAGAAAAGAAGCAAAAGATATTGAGTAGATCTCAGAAAACTACTCTATTTATCAACTTTCAGTACTCTTTGCCATGTGCCATTAACAAAAAGCAAGGCTTCTTGATGCTAGYGGTTATAATCACCAAATATGTTATTTAACCATCTTATTAATTTTTCTTGAAAGATTTTTTTCTTTTCAGAATTCTCTATCTCTTTAACCTTCCTATYAGAGATAGTGAGAAGGTGTCCACACAACAGCCATTTCTTTCAGAAGATCACTGTTTTTCACAAYAGCGTCTTCTTACATAATATTTCTCCAAATTGTTTCAATGGGCATGTTACAAATGTTTAAAACTGCAGGTGTCTCCTGCTCTCAGCTGTTTTCCTTTTTAATGTCCTTAGTCAAAGCATCCTGGTGGTGGTGGAAAATGGCACTATGGTAATGAATCAATTTAAAGTTGAAAGCTGAAGCACAACAATTCTATTTGTTTTCAGAAAGCAAGAGCAGGATGTAAAAGAACATAAGTGACACTGGAAATACAGTGATTTTTTAGCTGTAAAAATAATTTCTTTCTCCTGAATTTATTACTGCAGAAAGTAAAAATCTCAAAAGAAATGTTAAGAAATTACTAACTCGTTTAAAAGCAGCTAGATTATACCATGGCCCGGTTGTACTCTGTTGCACTTTCTGTTGAAGTATCTCGTCCTGGAATAAACTTGGACTAAACAGCCAGTGGGATTAATCTAAAGAAAATTACATCTAGAAGAGGAAATATGTCTCCGAYACTTTGCTATTGTTTGAGCATAAACTAGTAAAGCATTCTAGATTCTTTGAAGTCTTCTTTTTTCTCATCAAATTTTGAGACCTTACTCCTCTGTCCCAAGGTCTTGCATTGTCTGCTCCAACTCAACAATCCCCTTTCTTCTCTACCCTMTCCAGTGAGGCGTTGTCCATAATGGTGATTGAGGATCCTTTATTCTTCTTTCTGGATGATCAGAAAATGACAAAATTACATTTGAATGCTGCTATGGTTACAGTGAGATACTACAGGGTAAGATCTGTACATCTCTCCTAGTTTCACACAGCTGAAAAACTAGTTTAAAGTGGATTCAGCTTGTCTAAAAATTGCAAATTTTACTTACTGCATTGGTTTCTATTGATCAGACTATGGTAAAAGAAAATATTTTAAAAAGACAGATACTAGACAGATACTCAAAACTAGACAGATAAAAAAGAAAAAATGTAAAACACAAGAAAAAGACTAATTTGTTCAGTCTTAAATGTTGAATATAGATTCAGCTTCCTTGGAAATAAGCAATTAACTCAAATTGCCTGAAAAATTACATGGGAGTATTAGAGAAATCAATAAACAATTTGTAAGCAGGTATATTTAGAACTATTTGTAGTTTCAGAAAAATGTCTTCAAAGCTGAGGTCTGCCACTAAACTTCATTAACACCTTTTCATTACCTTCAAAACACAGTCAGAAGTCCCACAGGACTGCGTTTAAACTTAAATAGACCTGGGAATTCAAAAACTACAGAGAAACAATATAAAAGGGACGATTTGACTGAACTAGTGCTTAATGTTTATCAGAGGCCCAGATTTTAAAGTGATCATGGTAAAATGAGAGTAGAGAAGGAAAGGAGTCCAAGAATATAAACTAGGTTAGTGTGTAACAACCGGAGTAAGTATTGTCTCATATCTTCTTTGATATCCAAAATACATCCCACCTATTCTGGGATGATATTAGATGTCCAGACTTTATGTCAGAAGTGGGCAAATTGCCAAGTTCAAATCTGTTGCAAAAATTGTTGCACACGGTATTCTTCTGAGAGAGATGAATCAAATGATTAAAATCAAATTGATTTTGCTTTAATGAGTTTCCTTTGCTTATTTTAAAATGGTGAGAATTGAGAGCCTGTGTTGGATTAGATGATATCTGGGAAACTTTGTATTACAATGGCTCAGTGAAGGCATTACCCAGTGAAATCCAGTTTCTTGATTCTCACATTAGCTCTGGGTCCAAATCCATTCCTGCCTCAAAGGTTTTGTTCCCCACCTGATGTTATCGAATATTAGAAGAATTTGTGATGGAAAGTTTTCAAAAGTCAACAAATTTCTATAGTATACCATTGTTCAGAAAATATGCAATACCTCAGTTTTCTCATATAACKCCAAATAAGGTAATATGTTCCAGGGAATGTAATTTTGCAATACTGTGGACAAAAATAAATTCCCAACATGTAACGTTCGGTATAGCAACTGATCTTAGGAAATGGTTTCTTAGCTGCCTACTAAAACCATGCACTTCATTTTTGCTGCAGTCTCTGATTTCAAACAACAACCCTCCCACCCATGCCAATAAATAAAAAATTCACCCAGAAAAATCCAGTTTTGCTTTGCTTGTGATTCTTTGTTCTTTTTCAGCTTAATCCTGCTCAGTGTTGGCCTGAAACTGGAAGTTTCTCCTCGGAAGTGTTTCCAAAATTTTCCTGGGAGTATGTGTTAGAAATAGTATCTTCAGTATACTAGCTCCTCACTCTACATTTGGAAGTTTTCATTTCTCATCWTCTGGCCACAAAAAATAATGAGAGTTTTTGCGGCTTTTAATAGGTCTCCTTGTATTTTAAAATTTCAATTAATTCAGTAATTTGGATTTATATGATCTCATATATATTRATTTGAATGCACATGACATGTTGAACTTCATGAGTCTCTGACTCTTTGGAAGTAACTCAGAATAACATCTGTCTTTTTTCACAGGTTGATCATAATACTGATTTGTGGTTGGAAATTGCCTGCCATATCCAGGTCATTCTCAGTTACCTCAAACTTATGGTMATTTGTAGCAGTAACAAAAATGTAATTAAGTATTGAGTACCCTTAATGTTTCCTGCAGAACATTTCCATCTGTATTGACAGTGCTCCTAGCATAGGYTTATCAGCAAATATCACTGACATCAAAATAACATGGTGCATGCCTTGTACAAAAAAAAATACAGATGAAAATAGTCAGATCCATCCCAATTCCCACCCTTCAGGAATTCTGGTAGGGAAGYGTCTACAGGCAAACATTTTTCTTTCCAGTGTTCTCCTTCATCCCACCAAATAATTCACCTTTAATTACCAGCCATTACCAATCCATACTTTTKCTGGTTTCCTACAAATTTTACATTTCTTCCACATTTTATTATCTTTCTTTTTCTTTAGGAAATCCATCTTTCATTTAAAATATGTATTCTCCTCCAGAAAACAAATAAAACAAACATTTTCCATTGGAAAGACCGACATGGTTTTCCAGTTGGCTTCTGTTATTACTATTAAGTCACTACACCTTTTGGGAACACTGAAAATGCATATAACCATTTGAAATAAGCTTAAATGAGAGMAGTCTTGCATTCATTTTGACACCAAAGGTAAATATTACTCTTTCATTTTTTTAGCATATGTTTATTTTGATTAGTAAACTATGTCAAAGATTTTGAGCTAGTAAACATTCTGTCTCTGTTCCCAGAATAGTTATGATCTTGAGTAAATACTGGAAAGCTTGAATGGTGTCACAGGTAAATATTGACAGAATAAAATAAATTGCTTGTGAAAAGTGGCACAATGCTGTAACCTCTCAGAAAACTGAGAGGTGGTTAAGACGCCTGCTTGACGGAAAACAAATGTTCAGAAATTCTAATGGGAAGACTCATCTGCTCATAGATGAACTGCCCTCTCAATATCTGAATACAACATTTAATGTCTGAAGGACAACACTTATTTTATACTTTGAAGCACAGAATCAAGTTTAAAGGTTTGAGTTTAAGCAATATGTAGTGTAGTCAGACTAATCTTGAAGGAAATAATTGTCAGATACAACTGTGTGGGAGACATAGATGTCTACAGGACAGATGGTGAGATATTGCAGTTTGTCATTCTTAGATGAAGGAATGTGTTCAAATATTTTATTCTAATTGTATTTTTATGCTTGCTACAGTAGATCACTTATAAAGGCACTGTCTATAATTTGTCAGTCTAGCACAGCTTGCTTTTACTGAGAAAAGTAGAGAAGGCATGAAGAAAGCTGTGRTATCCTTTAATATTTGTTGAATAAAGTGCCAGAAGGAAGATTTAACATTTTTCCATGTGTCTGTTTAAAAATGCAAAACCATTTTGCTAGACATTGATTTCCAGAGGAATTAAGAAGCTTGATTAAAGAAGAGGAGGTTGGTTGATGAAAGTAAAATGTGATGTGACAGTAAGAATGTAATAGGATAAAAAAATATACATGATTTGAAGTTTTGAATGGAAGGTCTGAGCCAGGCTGTCTCTGACTATCTGACAACCAAACTCTGACTTACAGGCTAAAATCAGATCTATATTTTTAGTTCAGACACCCCTTTTCTGACCAYTGGACTATCAATCAGTTGCATATCCAATATTTTTTTTTTCTTCTAAGACTGTTGTGAAGTTATCAAATGCCTATTGCAGCTTTTGCACACAAGAGTGATTCCGTATTGACCACAATCTTTTAAATGTGGATCAAGCTTTTGAATACGGCTGGTCCCAAATATTGATCACTTGGCTTTTTTTCTTTTTTTTTTTTTACGAGGTGGTGAGATGACATCTATTACAACTGCTGTCAATGTGAGAACTGAATTTCAGGACTGGGTTTTATAGAAAACTTAGAGAAATCTATTTTTTTTTTTCAGTATTTGAAGTAAAGTTTCTGTAAAACTTCATCTAGAATAGAATTCTCTTAGCAAGTCATAAGGCCTCCAGCTTCTCTGGTTTTTAAAGGCAAGTAAACAATTTTTAGGCTTCCTTCCCTAAAATCTACTGGATGGATGGAATTTCTTCATCAGAGGAGTGTCTTTCAAGTGGAAAACTGTGTTGTGCGTACATATTTCAGGTCATACACATCTAATTGTTCTCTTCTTTGAATAATGAGTAAGCATTATTGGGGCCCCTACTTGTGAAAGAYAATTACCTCCATTTTGCTCTGCTGCCTTGGTAGCATGGGTGTTCCTTAAATACTGACTTGCTAGAAATGGTTTGTCTGGAAATTCAGTTTGACTTTGGCTACAGCTCAGAAAACAATCTCAGTACTCCTTAAGGTTAATGATGAATGAAGTTTTGATTTTATAAATTTCTCAATACTGTCTTATTAGGTGGAAGTTCCATTTTTACAGCATAAAACAGTTCATATCATTTYGTAGGTAATTTCAGCCTGTAGGCTCACTGATCCTTAGATAGATGAGATTTATTACCCTGTGAATCTTCTCTCAGGAAACAGACAAAAAATAATTTATTGAGTTGCCTTTTAGTGATGCTTTTTAAATKTGTTGTTAAATTTCTACTTCTCTCTGTGCATGGCAAATCCTACTATAGTTTTTCATAATTCTATCTGTAGGTATGAAGCGTGCYTTTTTAAAAATGATTTTTGTCTTTTTTTGCTTTTTAATTGATTAAACATTCAGTGATGTTCGAGGAATTTCCTTTATTGTTCTTAATGTGAATATTTCAACAAATAAAATAGTTATTGTTGTCTTCTATAACACTTCATACAATAATTTTTAACTTCAATTAGGCRTATCAACTCAAAAGTACAGATTTCATGAGTTTAAAGTAGCACCTGATATAAAAACTGTCTGTTAAATTCAGAATATAATTACAGATATGCRCAACACAGGTCTGAGGCCTGATTAAACTGATGTTGAATCTTCAATTGTTTAGATTTTAACATTTGGATTGGCAATTAAATTATGTTAATTACATTTCTTAAAATATTTTCCCCAGCTATTGTGAGTGTTAAAGTCATAAAACCTACCTGTTGGATAGCAGCCATTATTTCCAGAGCAGGCTAATAGAGTATCACTAGCAGCATTTGACCCAAAACTCAAATCTGCGTCAGGACTCCAAGATGGAGAACTGCTGCATGCAGCAGCAGTTTATCAAGGACTTCCAAACATCTTGCTGTTTACTTAGGAGCTCATAAATGTGTCACTTCAGSTCTCTCTTCTGCAAGGTGTCCACCTTATTCTCCTCATCTTCCCTGCTTGGTACGCCTTCATTCAACTACAGGATAAAACTCCTGCAGACTTGATCCCAAAATGAGCCGCTCTGAATTAATTCCCATGATTTAAATGCGTTTCCTGAACATTTTGGTTTTAAGAGTGAATGTCATGATGGAAGATTTGGTTCAATAATTACAGCCTGTTGAAGTCAGTGGGAATTCTGATAGAGCAAAATCTTACTGAGCATTATGCAAATGGGCCCAAATCATTATATAGTCATTAAATGACTGTGTGCACCAGGAAGGAAGAAAAAACATTATATGGCTATAAATGCTTATAATTAAAACTGATGGAAAGAAATGGAGCAAAGGGCAATCTAGGCTGAATGTTGGAAAAAATGCTTAATGGTAAGGTCTATCAAACTGTATAAAAATTCACTGACTAATGGAAGCAATTTTCAGTTATTACACTGAACTGGACAAGGAACTGAAATGTGTTCMAGGAACTTTTTCTGACATAGTGAGCAGAATAGTGACATTTCAGAATACRTGAATAATTATTTTCTCTAAAAATGTTGTTAGCCAGGCTGTAAGTTTGGTCAGTAGCTTTCTTTCTGCTAGAAGATTTTGTATTCTGAGTTGCAGGTGTAGGGAAACATGTAACTTCCAAAATATAATTTATTGTGTGACAGGTACAAATTTCCAAGTTGCYTTTAGAAAATAAAAACAAGGAGAGTTCAGGACTTTCAGGAGAAATCTAAACTGAAACGTTTCATGCAGAGTTGAGAAATAGGAGAATGACCGCAGGCCAGGCAAAATTGTATTTAATTCTTTAATGGTTCCCACAATCACAGAATGGTTGAAGTTGGAAAAGACCTCTAGAGAACATCTGGTCCAGTCACTGACTTGCTGGGAAAGATGAGACAGGAAAWGCTTACAGATATGATTGCTTGGCAAGAGAWTCTGAAAACATAAAGCCTGTGAGTGAAATAGAAATGAAAGCAAGCCTTGAGATGTAAGCAYGGCAGACAGGAAGACRGCGATTAGCTGGAGGTGGGTTGAGTAAGAGCAAACAAAGGGACACCAAGGGGCCCAAGGGAGGAGCCCTGCCAAGGTATCAGGGAAAAGGTAGATAAGGAAGTAGCCTTTAAGGTTTAGAATACAGAGTGATACGGTAATGTAGCAGCTCTCATAGACTGTATGTAAATTCTGTAGGATTTGTATCTCGCGCTGGTTGGTTACTGTAAATTAGAATATTCAACACAAAAAGAGATATAATGCATTGTAACGAGGACCTCGCTCTCTCTTTGGGGCAACCCTTCAGCTGAGGCTGGTGGCTGAAGGCAAGGCTTTTTCACCCACAACCTATGCAATAAACCATGTGTTCCAAGAGCCTCCCTGGTCTCCAGAGATCCCTCTCCCTGCTGTCTATGGATGCTCCTACATGACTCAAGCAAGGTGACTTAGAATTAGGGCTGTGTCCAGTCAGCTTTTGATTCTCTCCAGGGATGAAATCTCCAAAACCTCCCTGATCAACCTGTGACTCTCCTTGGTCATCCTCATGGTAAAAAGTGGTTTTTGTTGTTCAGAAGGAACCTCCTAAGTTTCCATTCGTGTCCATTACCTCTAGACCCATCACTGGGAAAGTAAATTACCTGGTTACTAGCCAACATAATTTTTGGCTTTTGGATGCTGTTTACTAAAATGGCCAGAACCTGCCCACACTATTTTTTTCCCTTTATTTAATTCCAATTCCAGTGGCCAGCAGAGAACTCCTTAAAAAAGGAAGTTAACACTGTAGCTGTGTTTTCAAACTGTAATCATCTGATTTGTGAGAAATCAGTGAGAAAATGTAGATTGTGCATGGATTTCATATCATGTCTGTGAGGTGATGCAGTGAAGTTTGAGAAGGATTATGAAAAAGCTGAATTTGTAGGCCTGGAGTCTGAGTTGTCCAATCATGGGTTGTTCAGTCCTTAAGAAGCTGCAATTCAGCCCACCTTAAAAAATAGACTGTTAATACCTGCACCTYCTGCTCTTATGACTAATGCTTTAATTGGAAGCATCCAACATTTCTTTCCTAGATGGTGACAAAAAAAGCAAGAGATTGGGATAAGAAATCTGCTACTACTCTAAGAAAATGCATCTTAGGAGAAGGTTTCACTTTACATTGTTACCAGTATAGACCTGGCAACAGTCTGTCTTAGGTTTTTATGAGTGTTTTTGCAGAAGATTCAGAAGAACCAGTTCAGTCCAGTATCTATATAGATATGTTCATATGCAGTGCAAGAGGCCTTACATATATTATCTTTACAATAATTATCAAAAGAAAAAAAATCATTACAGAAACACCCTAAGAAATTCAGTAAGCATTAATCTCAYAATAAGCATTTTATATATAAAGATAAATACTTATTTGTGCATAAATATTCAGAAAAAAATGCCTATAAGCTGATCTAATATCCATAAAAAAATAAAAGGACTTGACAGTAATTCAAACACAGAATAATACAGAATAACTTTTTTTTCAATATTAGTGTCAGATTATTTTTAGCTTAAGGTGATATAAAATATTGGGACATGACTTTGGTACCTAACATGTAGCTGCTAAGATTTAATGTTGCTGAGCAGCTTGCTTGGATGCTTTTCCAATGATTTGCAAAGMTTTGACGATTTCACAGTGATTAACTCTACCATATGCTTTTCTTCAAAGGCCAATTTTGCCATGCCATCAGTTTATCTGCAGATTAAACTGGCAAATGTGACCAAACTTTTAGAATCAAGGAAAGTAAATGTTAATTGCTTGTAACTACTTTCAGTTTTCTCATTGCAGTTTCTTTATTTCTTATTGGAAAGTTACAAAATAAAGAAGATAAATAGGTAATAAATGAAATTCCCATTTGGGATGATAGCTGGAGTAGCAGAAAAYTCTCCTGTTGTCATGGGTTATAGCTACCAGCTATTTTACATATAAATCATTTTAGTCATCTCTGGTTGGCAGGAGTTCCTGGCACCACCAATATTTACAGTGCCTGATTCTCTTAAGAGAAGGCTGAGAAATATTTTCCTTTCTCACTGCTTATGAATGACTTGTGTTTGGTACCAGAAAGAAGGCAGATTTCTTAGTACATTATAGAGGTTTTGGGCTCTGGAAATGGACAGAAACAGGCAGGTATGAGTAAATACACCGTGAAATTAACTCAGTTGGTTAGAGCACAGAAATAACACCAGGATCTTAGGTTTCATCCCTGTATGGGCATATCACTTAGGAGTAGGACATGATGAGCCTTGCAGGTCCCTTCCATGTCAAATATTCTGTAATTTAACTAGCAAGGAAGGTGGTTAGAGAAACTCTCCTTCGGCAGCAAACCATTGTCCAATGAGAGGATAATAAGTGTTGCTTCTCTGGCCATGGACAATGAAGTGAAACAGAATAGAAGAGGGACTGAAAGCTGCCTTGGTTTACATTTGTAGATCTTGGCACTAATTTTTATGTCCCAAGGAAATGCACATTCAGAATTAGGGGAAGAACAATTTTATTTCCCTAAAATTTAGTAGCTACCRTGGTGAAAAAAGTTAGCAGCATCCTAAAAAAGCACAACAGGTATTCTGTAGGATGAAGTTTTTTCTGGAGAGGAGAGGTGGGAAGTTCAAGGACTAAAATAGTTATCATAGCTTACAGGGGTCAAAAAATTAAATTAGGGGAGCAAATGAACATGGAATAAGAAAGAGGAAATGAAGATGACAATTTAATGGGTAGCAAGGAAATGGAAATATTAGCTATAATTAAACACTTATTGGGAGAGACAGAAAATTAAGAAAGGCTGAAGTGAGGAAGTAAGTGATTTACTAATCAAATCATCTAGGGGAAATCAATAAATGCATCAAGATGGTACATCCTAGAAAGAAGAAACTACACCGCCATGAATATAAATGACTCAATAAGAAAAACTTTGCATAAAYATTGAGGGTCTAAAGGAGGTAATTATAGCTCATTAAAGGACAGGTGTGGGAGTACTTGGAAATATTGCCCACATTGATCATTTGACACAATATGCACTTCCCATGATACCAGTAAACAAAATCCATTTAGGGAATGAAATTGGACATATGGATGAACTTTTCTCAAATTTCAAACCAGGTTAGATAATAAAATTAGAATAAGTTAGATGTCACGCCATGTTTAGAGGTACATATCTTAAAGATGTGATTAACTTAGTTAAAAGTTGTGAACTTAATTTTGTATTAAGAAAATATGGAGTAAAGTGTAAGAATTTGCCACACCTCAAGAACCTCTAAAGGACTGTCTTTTTTATTTTCAAAATATTTTAAAGTACTTTTTTATTTGACACCAATCCTAGAAAAAAAGAGGTTTAGTAGACTAAAATAGATTATGAGTAAATAATAATAGAATAAAATGAATAAAACATGTCAGCACTTCTTTCTTTGTTGGACCACAGAAGCTTTCTTCGGGTGACCAGGAGGTGGAGAAGGRAGGTCACTAACTCTGAAGAAACCCTTATTGTGTGAAGAAATTGGCCAACAGAGAAGGAAGTTTTCCCAAAGCTCTTTTGTGGAGACAATATAGAAGAAAACATGAGGGATGTAGGAAACTGAACTGCTGACCTCAAGGTTTCCATTTTACTTATGATATCTGTCAAGGAAAATGGAAAAGTTCTAAATCCTTTGGAAAGCTTTTTCCTTCCCACTATGCATACACATGTTCACAAAGAGAAGACATGCCACTTAGAAATGCAGTAGCAAGGAGTAAAGGAGGAAATAGAAAATGGCAATAAAGAAGAAAAATATTTGCAACAAAATGCTGAGGCTTGTGGACATAGTAAGGAAATAGCTGAAATGTATTTCATCAGTTCATAATGCTAGTCCTTGTGTTAGAAAAATGTTTTAATGAATATACTGAAATGCTRCCTTTATTTTCATTTGTCATCTTCAGAATAATGGTTAGAAAATTCTCTTTGATCCCCCTCTCTCTCTCTGCCCCACCCCTCCCAAAACACAAGCTAATGCTTACTGTGTCCTTTTAAAGGGATACACAGGAGAAAATCCTCCATTCACACTGAGACCCACTTTGGTGGAAAATGAGTCATGAATACAGAGCCTAGCATAGCCCACACTAAATTTATCATCTGCTTGGTGTTGCAAATTAATCTTAAACTAATCAGTTAGCACCTTGAAAAAGTGGATGTGTCTGAAATAAAATTCATGTAATACATTRATTGTAGACTAAATAACAGGAAGTCATTTAGAGAGCCAAACATAAGGTTAGATAAAAGGTACCTATTTTCATGCTAACCYTATGAAGACAAGACAGGTGAGATGGCTATAGAAAATAAGTAAAATTTTGATTCACTTTAACATTGACCCCAAAAAGCTTGGTGATTTGGAGGYATATTTATGAACAAGCCTCCTTATTTTTTCTGATACCATGGCATGACAGGTGGGTATGGATGTAGAAGTTAAAACCATATCTTCCTACTGCAAAGCATGGAGATAATCTTCAAACCAGAAGCATGAATCTAGGTCTTCTCCACTTTTCAGGCCCCAAATGGCTTAGGYTGGGAGGTAGCTCTGGAAACAACAGTCCACGCCTCAGTTCAAAGCTGGGCCAGCCAGGGCAGGTTATAAAAGATGTTCAATTTCTTTCTTTGAAGTTCCACATCTGGAGAAAGACTAGTGATGTGTTTTTAGAGAAACAACATGTCATGTAACCAGTTTGTTCAGGTGTGTGCTGGGAATTTGGGAGGTGTAACAATAATCAGAGGAGGTAAATAGATGGTTTTTTGGATTAGTGCTCTAATAAATATGTTACAGCTTGAGACAGGCTATTCTACACAGAACCCTTCTGGAAAAGATCCCTTTGTGGCACTCCAGCTTGTTTAAATATGCTGGTTACTTGTTGAGAAATGTTATTGGTTGGTAACTGCACATATAGCAGACAGGTATCTGCTGAACTTAGTAGGCAGACCCCACCCYCACTTCCAGCTTATTTTTATGGAATCGGGCTCCCCAGGGTGAGACAGCAGCTGGATGGAGGTTCCTGGTGTTAATTTGGATTCAGGAAGAAAGTTAAGTCACTCTCTCTCACTTTCAGTGCATTTTTAATTTGAGCTGGTTGCTGAAATACATTTARGTAGATGGCAACATAATCATCTGTAAAGTTGTTCTTTTCTGCCCTTTAAAAGGGAATTGAAAATAGTAGATAAACTGAATTCACGGGTAATTAGAATGACCTGTTAATTGCCACAGTGYAGCTTAACACTCCAGCTGATTTGCACGTGATTTGCTCAGAGACAGTTTTCTGACTTTTTCTAAGGGCTCTGAGAAATGTGCTCTGGCTGAGCACCCAGCTGACCCTGCTGCACTGSGTAAACTACAGGTTGCCTGAATGATTTGTCATCTCACTGCACYATTTAAATGCCTGTGCAATTAGATTGGCCACTGGTGAAGGTGAATGAAAGGAAGCTGCTGAGCCATCAGCTAGGGAAGCAAGACAGAAACATATGTTCCATTTCTTGTCTCACTACAAGGCCCATTTCTCAGGGATGGGACAGAGAAGATTGCTGTCATTTCTAAGTTGCTGAAGGATATCTTGAATCACRTATATGTGTGCAGAATATTAATAATAACAAGAATCTAGTAAAATTTTTATATGTCTCTCTTAAAAATAAAGGGATATTAGTACTGAAGGAAGGAATGGAGTCTTTCTGTTAGAGTATCAGGTCTGAAATGGAAAGATTAAAATGTGTGAAYCCTTTCCTGCTGTTTTCCAGACAGGGTTAAGAGCCTTTTAGGGAAGAGGATGTGATGATCTGCAGACTCCTGCAGACCAAAGTGACAAGTGACAATCCCACTGAGGTCATAGTAWGTGAAGGATCAGGGAAGATCTGTCCAAACCCCTAGGTGCAGACTGTGATAGCTCAGTAACAGTGAGCGGTGCCTTTTGTTGTGCATTATCCTATCAGGCAATGGGCTGGAGATGAGGTAAGATAAAGAGCTGGTCGATATGATTGTCCTAAAATCTCAGCGTGTGTGGGAAGAAATTCATGAAACACTCCTCTTGTCAAGTATTCTTTACTCAAAGAGTAGGTCATTTAAATAGAATATGTATTTTTTTTCTATTTTGCCACTGTTATAGGATGAAAAGAATGGAAACTGTAGAGCAGCAGTCAAATAGAAAGTATGGAAATAGCACAAGGATGGAATGGTTTTAACTGCAAAGAGGAGAGATTTAGACTAGAWGTTARGAAGSAATTCTTTACTGTGAGGGTGGTGAAACGCTGGGACAGATTTCTCAGAGGAGTTRTGGATACCCCAGCCCTGGAAGTGTTCAAGGCCAGTTTGGATGGGGCTTTAAGCAACCTGGTCTTGTAGCATTACTGCCCATAGCAGGGGAGTTGGAAMTGGATGATTAAGTCCCTTCCAACCCAAACCATTCATTACCATGATTTTATGAAATATTTTGATTCATGCTGAAAAAAAGTTTCAACACAATTTGGGAGGAGGGAGGAAGGAAGGAAAAGAAAACCAATTATTGTTGATAAAATTTGGTTTAGGTATATTTGATAGAATCTACTGTCTTATTAAGATGATAATTTGAAATTAAATTTTGAAAATATTTTTCAATTTGGAAGAAAGCTTCCAAACCCACTTTCAAATCRCCTTTTCAGAAAAGCAGAATCCTGGTTTAATGAAAAAAATCATGTTTCAAGTCTTGGTTTTCTTCCACAAGAAGAAGAGTAAAAATCAAGAATAAACTTCATTCAAAAGCACCTGAAAGCCTGTTATTTCCTGATAAGGCCTGATCCCAAGTCTCTCTTGCTCTCAAATACTGCATTCTGAACCATAGAAAATATCTTCTTTCACTGCTGTTATTTCAATTACAGACTTCCACAATAAGTATTTTTAGAAATCTGGGGTTTTTTTAATTACTCATGTATCAGTCAAATAAGTGCCATTGTAATATAGCATATGTTTTATTTGAAATCCAAATTATGGATTTTTATGGAAAACATTTATGGAATAGATAATTACRGAAATAATTTTATGGATATTTATGGAAATTCAATTTCCTGTTTTATTGGTCTATTTCTTACACACATACATATTTCACAGCACAGCAGGACTGCATAAAATWAAAGGGCTGGGTACTGGTTAATATGGAAAGCTATCATTAGTGAAAGTTAAATTTATTGTATTATGCATTATGTGCTGTTGGTTGTCTATGAAAATACTATAACAAAACAGCAGGATTTCTTGAGAAGGGAAAAACCCTGTAAAAAAAGCAATAATACCTCACCAGGAAGCATTAAATTTCTGAAAACTAGAAAGAAATTAACCGTAATTTCTAGCCTAATGGGGAGGTTAGAACCACAGTCTCTAAAATACTGTCTGCACTTTCAATGCACATCAATGACTTTGCTTAGTCTTTCAAGCCCATTGCTGGCAAATTCAGACAGTCTTCAGAGTAACTTGTTTCAGACCACAGAAAGATTCTTCAAACTCTGGTCAACTGGGTAGGACTGGATTAGATTTAAACACAATGTCCATATTTGTCATTTACTTCATTCTGCTTGAGAAATTCTTGGAAATTTTAAAAATAATTTTTTGTTTTCAAATGATAGATTAAAAAAAAATCTGCTAAGAATAGATTGCAAAAATCTGGCAGAAGTTGTTCTCATCCATCCAAATAAATTTTTAAAATTTTCTTTTTTTGTCTCTGTGTACAATTTTGTATTGATTACACATATATTGAATTGATCCACGAACTTTTAGCAAGATAATTGCTGTGATATCTAGAACRTCCATTAAATAAACAGAGGCTAGTCAAGGTTGCTGTTACCACCAAAATATCTACAGACTTTGAAACGTATCCCAGTTGGGTTTTCCAGTGCAAGGGCATAGATTTTGTGGATTACATTTGTGCAGTGCCAAAATGGAGCTATGAAAAGTCTTTTTAATTCATCACAGCCTTGCAACCTGTTCTAATCTGGAGCCTGAAAGCTGCACACACCATGAATCTCTCCCGAGTATTTACAAATTCACTTCTATTTTAAAAAGTCACTAGAAGGAAAATTACCCTATCTGAACACTTTTCCAAATAGAAGAGAGCCTGAAGCATCTATGAAAATTTCTCTTTTTTTTTTTTGTGAAACCTTTAATCCAATATTGATAAGTAATATTCCTTAAAATGTGAAAGTGTAAATACTTAGGCTGTGTACAATGAGGTACTTAAATCAAATGGGCATTAAGAAAATTAAAGTACTGTATTACTGCAGTAATCCTGTTGTTTGCTTGCTTAACTAATTTCCTTTTTCTTTACAGGTGAGAATTTATGTAAGTCATAAATTTTATCTTAGTAATTTTTTCTCATGTATGCAATTTGGTGCTTCATTATATTAGCTCTTCAGCTGCAAATTGCACWGCAGA
This sequence comes from Mixornis gularis, assembly GCA_003546035.1. NCBI lineage: Eukaryota > Metazoa > Chordata > Aves > Passeriformes > Timaliidae > Mixornis > Mixornis gularis. The sequence continues at coordinate 8,603,417 of QVAJ01000005.1, read as the reverse complement.
GCAGTATGACACAAAATGATCTATTGTAATGGAATAAGAAGATGACAAAGAGTTGCTCAAGTGGAAAAACAAGAAATYAGTTGCAGCAGAAACAGAGAAGGACTCTGAGGAGTCCAGGAAATCTGCAAAACAGATTCCAGAAAACAGGAATCTGTAAAACAAACCTTTTGACTTGCATCTGCGGAGTGAACTTGGAGCAAGAACATTATGCAAGACACACTGCCTAACATGCACTGGCTAAGGACTCTCACCTTGACATTTCAGGCTTATCTAGCTACCTTCAGATGTGTTCAAAAGCTCTGTGTATATGGTTTTATAACTACCCCACATAAAGGTAAAGTCTGTGTATCTATGCTACCTTTGACAACTAACTCGATGTGCATCCCTGATTTTCTCTCTCTAGAGGGATTCAGTTTACAAAGCCTCTGCAAGAAAGAGRCAAGATTCAGTGCTGAAACACTGCATGTGCTTAGCTGCATTGGATCCATGCCTAACTCAAATAATGAAAGGCTGTGGCACTGTCTTGGRAAATGCTAACGGACAAGGATCATTAAAGAAGGCAACAGTCACACAAAGGTAATTGTCAAGGTACTCTCCTATTGTATTTCCATGACTACATAAAGGTAATTTATTAAAAAATTCAGTTACACTGAAGCATAATTTCATTTTGAAATTAAATCTTCATTTGATTTTAGTTCATGAAAATACAAATGCATTTACATTCAGTTTCCTTTTATTATCTTTTGTGTAGATTGGAAAAGCTGACTTGCCATCCCTTGTTTTTTGAGGTTGACTCTCTCTTCATGCTCATGGTGATAGCACTACACTTATTCATGCATATAAAAGTAGTTTACCAGATGGATGAAAAATAGATGGGGTGGTTTTATTTCTTCTTTTTTTTCYTTCCTCTTAGTCTCTAAATAAGGCTAAATTTCTTGCACCTAGTAAATTGTCCCTGCTTTTGTATGGGGAAAAAATAATTGGATCTTTCATAAAGTAATTATATAGCCATAATTAGCAATTCATGCCTGAAAATTTAAAAATATTCAGAAGGATGTTTATAAAAAATATRCAAAATACATAAGTCAATACAATTCCTTCACTGAGCTGTAAAAAACAATTCAAATGCAAATTCTTTCATTATTAACCTTTTATTTAAACTTCTGGCTTATAGTATCACCGATGCATTTCAGAAATTCAAATGAGTACTTAATTTAATTAATCCCTTTTAAAACTACTGCTAAAAAGGTAGGTTGTACAAAACTGTGTGAAACCTAGCACTTTTGTTGCCYTCAAATTCAGGTTTATGCCTATGAAAATCTTCCTTGGTCCTCATTTTATTCTTCAGAGAGGAAATAAAATCAATAACCCCTTMATCAAAGTCATTTCATGCACTGGTGAAAAGCTAACCAGGTATGTACAGTTTCAGACATTTTAACTGTCTGCTTCACAGGAAGCACCATCTTCTAAAGAGAAATTTGACTGATTGTCTGCTCCAGCCAGCCCAGACAACTGATGTGATGTGTTTGGTACAGGGAGGATGTGGGCAGAGCTGCAAGGAAAGCAGTCACTGACACAGGCTGCCTCTGCCATTGGTMTCTGTGTGAAAATACAACTCTTGTGGAACGAGATAGCTGAGCCTGAAAGACTGTGACCTCAAATAAGGTCTGCCTAAACAAACAATTATGCAGGCAAAAAACAGCTTTTAGTAAGGAGCCTGAAGGTAAATACAAATTGGTTTGGTTTGGGTTTGATTTGTTTCTGTTTCAGCAGCAGCACATTTGCAACAAGCAGCAAAGTCTTGCAAAAGAATATGTAGGAGGGGTTTGTAGCTACAGAAAAATTCCATYCCCCACCCCATAGCATGTAATAAAACACAAAACCTTTTGGGAAGGCTTCACAGAATCCTAGAACCACAGAATGGTTTGGGTTGAAAAGGACCCTTAGATGTAATCTAGTCCAACCCTGCTGCAATGAGTGAGGACATCAACGAGATGAGGTTGCTCAAAGTCTGTCCAAACTGACCTTGAAGCCTACACTTGTTACCTCTAATGTGCTGTCTTTGGGAGGAGTACAGGGAACAAGACTTGGACCTGGCAGGTATTTGTCACAGTCCTTCATTGARGCAGCTGGAAACATCTGGACAGTCTCTGTTGGAGCCCTAGAAACTTAGAATTTGGGGTTTTAGTGTATGGTAATACGTATGAGTYAAGATGGAAGATTTTGGGTGTGTTCTTTGTCCTTCTTTGCCTTCTTCTTTCTTCTTCTTCATGAGTTTGGGTGGTTTTCTGTGGATGGATGAAAAATGTCTGCATTGCAGGCCTTGGGTGGTCATTATTGGGTCAAAAGTATAAAWAATATAGGTGTCACCTTGTTATTGGGTAATTATCTCTTAAATAACCTYGGTAAGAGTTAGAAGCATGCTATTTTACCTCATTTCTCTAGCTTGCTAGTTAAGCTCATGGCTTGTGAGCCTGTAAATAGATAAGATATAATAAACATTCCAAGTCTGAACTTGAGCTTGGYGTTTCCCGAGTATTATTCATCCTGACCTTGGCAGAGAAGAAAAGAAGCCAAAACTTTTACAAGTCTCCACCTGTAGACTGAGGATCTTGTTCCTTTTTCAGTGTCAGAAAGTACTGAGAGGAAGCAAAGAGTGCACAGTTGCTGTGGTATGTAGTGTTCCTCTCCAAGGAGGTTTCAGATCATCTCAAGCTGTRACTGGAAGGTCAGTTCTGGTGAGAAGCATTTTAGAAAGTCTTGAAATGAAACTGAGCCTACTCAGTCCTTGCTGAACAAGGTTTTTATGCTTTAATAATAATGAAAAAGCCCCCCCTACAACAAATCCTTTGCCAACATTTTATTCTCTTTTTCCTTTTGGAGAAACTCACAAGGCATCAAATATGTCTTAATGATGGGACTTGGGAGGATGACACTACGAATGAGACCAARTTATAAATGAAYACTTACGCAATATGTACCTACCTAYCAAAAACGGAATAGTAGCTTTTGCTCCTCCTTCCACTTGCCAGTGATGCATTTGGATTCCATTTGAAAGTGTGGAATTTTTTGGCACAGGCAAGAGACATGGTCTGTTACCGTTCTTTGAGTTTTCCAAGTGTGGGATGGGTGTTGAATGATGCATCAGCACTATCTTGAATTCAGCTTTCCCTGAGCCTTGTAAAACATGTCCRTGTGAAACCTGTCCAAATTTCATAGCAGATCTCTTAGAAAGATATGGTACCATCAACACACATAGTAGTAAGATTTTATAGATAATAGTAATTTAGAGAGAAAAAGGTTATGTTTTTCCAATTTTAGAAGGAAAACAGCATGAACTGCTGGAAGGATTCTCTCATAAAAACCACATAACCTAAAATTGTGCATAGGCATAAGGAAAGAGACAGTAAATACAGGAATTTTATTTTAAGGCMAAAGAAGAAATAGAAGCTTCATAGCCATTTTGTGACAGGACAGCATCTGGTTAAGATGCAGAAGACATTGAGTCTACTTCAGAAATGAAAGGGATGATAGTAGTTCTGGTTAAGTGGAATTTTAATAGCACTGGGAATTTTYGTTGCAATGCTATTGCACTATTGCAGCCCTGTGTTGTCAGAAATACTCAGTTTTATCTTTCAAAAAGCTCTCTAGGGATAAAATAGATCCTGATTCCTCTGACGTATCAAGTCAATCTATTCCTATCAATATTAGGTAGGAATTGGTATTTGGTAGGTATTCCTACCAATATTAAAATCCCTAAGCCCATGYTATGGGGAAAGCTCTTGTAGTCAGAAGCACTGCAAGAAAAATTCTCAAGGGTACACAAATGTACAGCTCTGTCTTCACCTGTTTTCTCAAATTCATTTAAGAGTGTTCTGATTCTGGTCACGACAGAATTAATTTTTGCAGCGGCCTAGCGAGCAAAGTCTGGGACACAAAGGTTATTCTGTACCACTTCATTTAACTTTCCAGGATGGGGGACGGGCTCCCTTCCCGGTTGTGTAGTGTGGTGGAGAGGGCGGTCAGGTATTATGGAGGTTTCTGTGAAAATCATTTGCCTCTTTCTTGTACCCTCTGTCATCACTATTGCTGTTACTGTTCCTTTTCTTATCTCATTGCTGYTTMCAGTAAATTGTTCTTACCTCAAACCCTGATCTTTGTGCCTCCAATTCCCCTCCCCAGCCCATTTCAGGGAGAGAGGGAGGGGGAGTRGAGCGCAAGTGAGTGGCACATRGTTTGGAGRRTCTCAGTGGAAGCAATAAATTGGGGAGTACCATTCTTAAACCTCTAGTCTTATTTCAAAATTAACCCTGTCCTGGCTGCAACCAGGACAAAGAGCTATTCCAACCACCCCACGTAAAGCTCCTGCCTTATGCAAATGTAGTTGTGATGGTGCCAACTCTGTTGAACCTGTACTGGAGTTGGATTCTAGTGGTTTTAAAATATAAAATGATGTCTTATTCTTAACCTTCCTGGGCATAATTTTCATGTATTCCCCTTTGTAACCAYCAACTTTATTTGCATTTCACTGTTGTCAGTTTGAATTTCTTGCCTCTATTTCCTGTGTGCTATGTATTGGAGTGTTGTTTCATCACAGTTTCCTTTTCAACTCAACAAGTACCAAGTTTTAATTAAAAGGGCTTTCCTTTTCTGGAACATGCTAAAATATTTAAAATAATTCCCCTTTTATAGTCACAATTATAAAATTTTATTTTCCTCCTCTTCAGTCTTGCATACATACACTTCCATGGTAAATWAAAAAAAAMCAAACCAACATTCACCTTGACTTGTGTCTTATCTTTCTAAACTAAAATTTAACCATCTTTTCACTGACCATATTAGAAATGAGTTTTCAGCTTCCAAACCCAGCAGCAGCATGTCAACATTTGGGTATTAGACTAACAGCAAGTGGTCATTAATTTTGTCATGAAAATATGCARGAAAATGTAAATAATTTTTTAGAAATGCAAATTATAAATCAGAGGGGAAACTAAAGGATTAACCCACCTGTCTACAACTGTTAATAACATTTCATTTTCTGAACAAGCAGCAGATTAGCAAATCAGGTCTGATTGATTGCAGCATTTTTATCCCCACAATTTTCAGTGACAGACAAAAAATTACAGGGAAGAAAAGCCTACAACAATCCTAACTTGGTTTCTTGCACATATAATTTATCTCTCTATCCACACTCAAACGGTATGGTATGAGCCTCATCTATTTATTTCCCTGTTCCAACACACAGACACCCACCACTGAAGTTAATGGGTTTTATATTTTTTACAGAGCTATTCTAACTAAGTTAAATTAACAGGAATATTTTATTCAGCGCTTGCCAATCTCAGGGGCATTAAATGGTTCACACAGAGGGTGTGCCTGGTTAAACACATCCACGCACTGATATGTGCTCAACTCCTCTCATGAACACAGACAAACTGGCTGAATTGTATCRTAATTAGAGCTCCAAGAAGCTTGAGTTAATGGCAACATTACCTCTCTTCCTATTTTCAATCTGCAGAATGAAATTACAGCTGGAGTATTCGGAAAAACATGCATATTTTTAACCTTTGGAAACATGGATTGAGCACTGGTAAAGCTAAGGTTGAAATCATGACAGTTTCTCTAGGGCCTAGGAAACAACTCTTACGAGCAACAGCTCGGGGAACTGGGGTTGTTTAGTGTGGAGAAGCAAAGGATCAGGAGTGACCTCATTACTCTCCACCATCACCTGAAAGGAGATTGCAGTGAGGTGGGGTCTGCCATGTCTCAAGTGAAAGGATGAGAGGAAATGGCCTCAAAATGTCCATGGGAGGTAAAGATTACATATTAGAAAAAAGAAAATCATTGAAAGATTCATCAGGCATTGGAATAAATTGCCCAAGGCTGTGGTGGAGCCACCATCCCTGCAGGCATCTATGTGTGGCACTTGGGGATATRGTTTTGGGGTGATTATGGTGGTGCTGGGTTGACAGCTGGATTAGATGATCTTGGAGGTCTTTTTCAACCTTGACGATTCTGTGATTCTGGGGTTCTTGCCTTGCTGTACTTTCTCCAGCATGTTTAATTGTTTARTTCTCAATTGTACATTGTGAAACATTGGATGTTTATTTTTTGGTAAATTTTTAGGAACATTGCCTCAATAAGACAACTAATTTTAATGTTTACTTGTTCAGTAGGAGCATTCTTGTGATACCTCTTGTATTTTCCTGTATCACCTCCTGTATTAGATGAAGTAGAAAACACAACAGCATCCCCTATAGAAAATAAAATTGACTTAAGCGAGTTTAGTCTGAAGTCTTAAGTTATTAACAAATAGCACAATATATCTAAAAGCAGGCAAGTCTATTTTGGTCCTCTGGAAATAATAKAATTACTATTTGCTAGGTATTCCTAGTCTTCTTCAAAAGTTGCATAGTCGTCAAGGATCACAGGAAATGTGATTGCATTTGAACGTGTTCCAAGAGTATATTTTCACACTAACCACAAATAGAAAAAAATGTTCTTGACTTTCACATATAATACCCAAGATACCATCCCAAGAAGACAGAGACCAGTTCTTCATAGTGGGGCAGGGGGAGTTTGAGAGAGCACAGGCACAACATCAAACAAGAGAGGTGCTGCCTGGATATACAGAAGAACTTTCCCCCATGAAGACATTGTCAGTCACTTACTTGGATCTGGTAAAGCATATCCTGTTCAGCTCCACCATGTGAAGTAGCACATATACACTTGCTATGGTTTATAGACATAAAAACAGGATAGGTAAAAATTCAAGCTGTCCTTTGGAGGGTTTCACTTCTTCCTAAAGAATTCTGAAAGATGTACAGGAAAAGTAGTTCAAACTCAAGAACACCTTAGAGATGCTTTAGATAGCTAAAGCAGATGGAAGAGCCTGTGTGTGAACGCTTTATTTAGGCATTTGGAAAGGCGTCAAAAAAATCCCTAATTTATTGCTCTATACTGGTCGTCTAACAAGAAGAGAGAATTTCACTTCTCTTCTGTAAGACCTTTGCTAATTTCTTTACTTAATAGTCTCTCCTCTTCATTAATAATAGCAATAAGGTTTCATACAGAAAAGAAATTGTGGGAATAGTATTTCAGTGTCATTTCTTTTAAGAAATGACACAAATGTTGCATTTTACTGACCCAAAATGTAGTCTGAATTTTATATTTCATCAATATTAATCAATATATCTAGGTCATTTGCTGCTGTATTTTGTGAAAATTATTGTTTATTCACACTTTCAGTCTTCCAAGGGATCAACTCAGCTTGCCAAGTATCTAACGCAGCTCCTCAGTGTACCATGCCCTTTTCCTTCTGGGTGAGCTAGGGGAGGATTTAATGGGGAATAAAAGTAAAAGTAATTAATTTTTGAATTTTCTGCAGGATRGGATTTCTATTTTTCAGTTCCCTATAAACTCAGTCATTGTCTCCTCCATAATTYTCCCATGTCATGTTCTGAGAGGGTAAATACTGTGATCAAGTTGCACAGACAGATCTCAAGGGATGGAAAATACTAGCAGAGAAAATCAGCAACCTGAACACATTTTAACCAGGTTCCCAAGCAGAAGAATTGAAGTTGTGTTTCAAACAGGAATTTCCATGTCTTGTGCATTCCAGATGCCAGATTGTGCCAAACCTCTAAGTATAGTTACCAGCATATTAAGTTATTTCTTACAAAAAAAGCATAGGCTGCTGCTTCCAGCCTCGATCCCTGTTTCTTTCCCACTGTCTTATTAATACATTTTGATCAACTGGACRGGGAAATTCATGGCTGAAAATTAAACCAGCAGTGAAAACAGGCTATTTTTAGCTTGTACCTGTTCCTTGCCTATCAAACTGCTCCACAAACAATCATAGTGATGCAAATGAAGCAATGAACAGAAGCAATAGCTGACATGACTGTTCAAAGAAATATAAGTATAAACCCATGATTTTCCTTCGTCATGATGAGCTGGGTAAAAGGGCTTGTGAGTCTTCTCTCCCCTTATAAAATTATCTTTTGAGAGCTGTGAACTGTGAAAAATTTTAATGAAATACCAACTCTGAAATTTAAAGATGTTAAGGTTCATACAGCACATAGCTTTGTCACTGATCATCCTAGCAGAAGCAGCCAGCTAATGGGATCCTCTCCTGATTCTGCATTTCCATTTCAAATATTTGGAAACCAAATGTATGTAAAATGCTCAACAAAATTACCAAAAAATTCCATTACCTCACTCCATTTCTTTCCAGACTTAATGGATGTATCTGTTACTGAACAACTGCAACTATGACTTTCCTAAATACATTTATATGGTGAAATGGATATTAATATTGGTTCCTGCTGTCTTCTTCCCTGAGCATATTTTTGTGAAAAGATTGATATTGAGCAGATATTGTGCCATCTTTACTTTTCAGAACTAACTCCTAACAGCAGTATTTTATCTTGCTTCAAGTTTTTCTTTGATTGAGTTTCCTCAGCTTTTCTGCACGCTTCATTTTTCCTGCTGTTTGATATGATTATTGAATTGTTTTGAAGACTGAATATCTCAAAATAGCAGCAATCTCCTGGCACCAAGTAAAAGATGGACAAACAATCTAAGATTTTTTTTTCTGCTCACATTAACATGCAACTCTAAGGTCCTCTCAAGCCAGTAATAAAACATCCACTGAACATATTCACCAGACACTGAGAAAGGATGTGAATAACTCACTAAAATCATGTAACATATCTTTCTGTTATGAAGACATGTTTCTCATTAAATAATGTAAATTATGTTACCTAAATGAATCCTTAAATACTACCACTCTGAAAATTAGTTCCACTTGTAAATGGAGAAAATAAAGTTCTTTTCAGAAGTTGTTTGTAACTCAAAAAGCTCGTTCAACTGACTTTTTGTTGTAAAATTTAAATTTAGGTAAATGGTCAGSTTTTTAACTCTTTTAGATCAAGTGCATGCAGAAGTAGGACCACAGATTTTTAATTGGTTTTGATTGACTAATTAATCATGAGGGAAAGAGGTCTGCTTTGCTCATACAAAATATAAGTGACCATAAATCCGTATTTAGTGATGACTTGTGAAAGTAGTGCAAACTCAGTTTTATTTCAGCCACAGCTTTACAGAGTACTGCTTTTCACAGAGTAATTTCTTCCACATTTTCCACTCCTGTTTGTGCTCCTTTTGTGCAAACTCTACGTTGCTACAGTATATTCCCCTTGTTTCTCAAAAATTATCTTCAATTTAAGTGTTTGTTTTGTTTTGTTTTGTTTTCGAAGAGTGGGTTTGAAAATACTGTTTCAGAGCATTTTTTTAAGCCTGGAATTTGAAGGAGTATAATTACAGTTTTCAGTCATTTATTTTTAATATCTAGAGATATTTAAATAAATATCTGTAAGTATATCTTGTAATAAATCCCTTAAGAAATTTGGAAGAAGAAGCTATGAAAATAATTTTATCTATTAGTTAGAATCATCAAAGAAAGATTTTATTAAAATTAACTTTCCCCCCCTTTAATATTTTTTGTCTGTATCCCATCTGATTCCCATTATGTACATGTGAAGACAAAAATTTTTAGGCAACTATTTTTCAGACATCCCTTATTTTGACATCTCTATATCAACTTGAACATGACTTTCCATGCTAAGAAATTATTTTTCACTGAGTTGAACTTCATTGACCTTTACTAGCAGCAGGGTGAATTTTTTCTGTAGGTGAGGAAAAACATACTTTTAAATAGATTTTGTACTCAGGGATGGAAAAATGAAGATAACAAGTTGTCACAGTTTCAGTACAACTTTTTCATTTCTTGTGATGTGGCTGCTTTTGAACCTCCAGGCTAGTGTTAGGTGCTTCCATTCAGGCATCAATTTGGAAAGAATTAGCTATGGGCTTGAGTGAATTTATTGGCCTGATACCACTAGGAAGAATTTCTAGTGAATTGGCTCTAGCACCAAAACTGTCGCTGTTCCTTGTCAACATTTTAGGTGTTTCAGTAACTCAAGCAAAATTTCCAACTTTCACACACTTTTCCAAGTCAAAGCTATGGATCTAACCAGTGGAAGTGTCTTTCCTTTATGTATRCACATTACATTGTTTGGTTTTCCATATACCATGGTCTCATCTCCTGCAGAAAAGCAGCTTTTTCAGGCTGACACAGTTCCAAGGTGCTGCTGTTTGAGTGGAAGATTATTCAGGTTCCCAAACACTTGTTCTATACCAACCCAACTGATGGCAYGGCCCTGTTGCTGAGCAGCTGGCTTGATACAAATTGAGGTTTTACAAGTGAAACYACAAACACATGGCCTGGTTCAAATAAAAGGTTTACAGGACAATCTACAGCTCCTGAAATCTGCCTTAACACATTTGCTGAACTAAAACTCTGAGGTTTCATTTAAATAGTGCAGTTTCTATTCTCATGAAAAATAAGCTGTATTTATGAAATCTAGTTAACAAAATATAACTGTTCTGTAACAAAACTTCCTACTGTCATTGATCTTCATGATCCATCAAGACACTGAAATGATAGAATTTTCATATATATAATCTGGAGAAAAATCTGATTTGTCTTGCAAAATTCTCTGCTCTCTTATTACCCAGGAAATTATTTGATAAAGTCTCAGTACAAGAACGAGGTAGTATTTCAGAATCTCAATTAGAGCTGACTTACTTAAACAAATATAATTTTTTTATTATTATCTTATTTATTTCTTAATTAATTAGTGTGCTTTATTACCTCAATGTAATAAAGGATGTCCAGTCCCAAATAAGTTAGGAGTAGAGGTTTGGCTCTGGCTGACTGGAGATCAGCCCTGCAGAAAATATCCTGGGATGAGGATAGACAAAAATTTAGGTGAGGTTGCGGTGTCCCCCGTAGTGATGGTGTGGCTGCATTAGCAAGAGTGCATCAAGTATTCAAGGGAAGTGATTATTCCTTTCTAGTCAGTATTTGCAAGGCCAAGTCCATCCTCTTCTGTGTCCTCCTCCTCCCCAGTACAAAGGAGTCTGAGACACCAGAAAAAGTCCAGCAGAAAGGTTCTAACATGGCTGGGGTGCTGTAGTTTAACAAATGAGGAGACATTAAAGAAAGAGCCTTATTTCAGGCTGGAGAAGGGAAGACTAAAAGTGGAGCTAGTCTTCAGCTACATAAATGCAGGCTTATAGAAGGCTCACTCCAGCTTCTCTATAGCGCATGGAACGACAGGCAGTACCCTCAAGTAGTAGTAGGGGAAATTCTGATAGGTAGAAGGAAAAACAAAAAACAAAATTGAGAGTGGTTAAGCAGTGGAATATATTAACCAAAGATGTGAAATCTCCATCCTTGTAGATATCTAAAAGATKACTGGACAAGGCAAGAAATTCCTTCTGGACAAAAATATTCTGAGATTCTAAGGTCAAGTTAAGCAGAGAGGATATCTGTTCTTTCCCAGGAAAGTAATAAATGGCTACATTAAGTCACTGTGATAAGGTCAGCGGAAGCAATAAATGCCTCCCTAGAAATGCTGAAAAYGGATTAAACACTGCCTTCAGCTTACCCAACATTAGAGCTATCACAATCTTTCTACTCTTTGCCACTCATTGTCTAGTGACACATTGTGGCAGTGATGATTTATCAGATAAATGTATCAATTGCAGAGCTGAAATTTACTTTGTTTAGTGAAACTTCCCAGAACATCTCTGTCATCTCATCAGCATTCCACCTACTAAGCTTACAATTAGTCTGCCTCAGAGATGAAGGGGTTTGTGCATCTTCTGTCTTTTTAAAACTATGACACATGCACTGTACTGCACTACACTTATATTCATGAATATAGGTCTTCATAAAAATGTAAAATGTAATCTTGACCTTATTGAAAGGAGTGGTTAATCCTCACTAGCTGTAGTAAGGAATACATCCTGGTCCCTCTTCATGGAAATGGTGTATGGGGAAGAACCTGGAGAGAAACACGCACAATTATTTCCAACACCCAAAATAAGGAATGAGTAATGCTTTTTCAAGTCACTCATTCACCAACAGTAGCTGCAGCAGTTTTATAAATCACACTCAGAATGTCTCTCTGAGAATATATGTTATAAAAAATGCCACTGGAGACAGGATTACTGTACCACACAGAAGTCAGAAAGCTCTGTTATTCACCTCAAAAAGTGTGGAAATGAAAGGTTGTATGTCCTTGCAATAGTAAGTTTCCTGTTCTGTCAAAAGATACTTTACGCTTTAAAAAGGTTGCATAAAATTTTTTGAGTTTTGCATTATTATATGCATTATCTATGAAACATTTCTTTTTCTGTATCTAACTTGCTCCTACACCTACAACAGCATTATGTCAGGAATGTCTTCAAKTTGAATCTTTTCCAAATGATGACACAAACCAGCTGGACTGTATTTTCATTTCCCAGGAATACTTCCTGGCCCAAAGCATGACTCTGTTTAACAGTTTTTTTCTTTTTTAAGTCTGTGAAATAAAACTTGAGCAAAAGGTAATTATTCCCAGGCAAAAATCCCTGACACATACTATTHGCTATCCAGACTGTGACTCTGGATGTCTGTAGCCCTGGAGCAATGTAATTTCACCATTTTCAGGTTACCTCTGAACACAGAAAGACTTTTGACACTCTTTAAGGGGACTTCTGTAAGGACTCCTCACTGACTTACAAAATAGTCAGTGTTTGTTTGTTTACTTTCACTTACTTTTCAGAGACAAAAATGTGGGGTAACACTGGTTTAGCATATTTCATTCTGCCTTAAAGTTTCCTTTACTGAAAATAACCAGTCCTCTCTTCAGTTGGTTTTTTTGKTTTTTAGCTGCCTTTTTAAATAAGCATTTTTATCAGCATTTACCATTAATCTTAGCTGAGTGTGACAGTAAGGAAGCAATTCACCCATCACTTTTGGATTAYTTGTTGTGCTATAGTAAGAAGTGCTAGCTGCATATGAAGAGCTCTTTGTACTATCAAGACAACCCATACTGCTCTATTGTACTCAACATACCAGTCCACTATCCTGAAACCAATTAAATCATGTGGTATGTTAAAAAAAAAACAAACAAACCCATACTTTCATTCACATGCTGATTTAGATTCACTGAAGAAATCTAAGACAATTCTGTTTGTCATTTGCTCTAGACCATGTTTCATAAAAACCTCAATATTTTTGAAATACATCTTGGGTGTAAATTTTTCACTTTTTAATAAGATAGGAAATGGTCTTTTCTAGTTTCCCCTCTACARTCTAGATCTGCCTCTCCAGAGGCAGTCTGGATCTCATACCAAAACACTCCAAAGTCTTCTGAGACCTGGAAAAGGCTTTGTGATCCAACCYCTGGCTCTCTTTTTCAGTGCCAGCTATATGTTTGTAACGAAGATTGCTTACTAGCATTTTCAATTTAACTTTCCAAAACATACTGTCTTCATTTACAAAAAGGCATAATGATTTTTAAATTAAGTTCTGGTAGGCTATCTCATCCATCTAAAATGCAGTGTCCCATTTTCATAGATTCATATAACTTTTCCATTTTTATTGTGAACAGCACGTTTCTTTTATGTCTGCCCTATTCCTTTTTCTTGTTTTCCTTTGAAACAGAAACATGTTGCCAGTTCCTTGGCTTTGCCACACTTTTAACTATTCCTCCTGTTTTTATTTTGCTCCTTCTAGAGATGCTTATTAAAAAGTGTGCTTTTATTCATCTATTATTACACTGGATTTATTATTGATAGCAGGAATAGYTCAAGGCAAAAAAAAAAAAACAACAGATGAATGCTTTTTCAGACTACAGAGCTTTGCTGTATTTGAATTCATAGATAAAGCACCTGTTTTAATCTAGTTTTCCAAATCCTTAATGATGAGACTGTCAGTGATGCAAAATTTTCTTTTCTTTTCTTTCATACACAATGGAACTTTTTTTTTTACCAAATTAAGAATTCAAAAGCAGACCTTTTACCAGACTTTACATTTATCTGGCTCCCTGAACCCTGGATATGAGCTGGATGCCACAAAAAGGAAATTAGAAATGACAAAATAGTACCTTAACAGGAGTTGATGTAGACATTCAACATCTAGGATTTCAGATACTGGATTATTTTTCAGAGATGGACATCTAGTTTTGAAATGATGGTGAGCAAAAGCACAAGCTCACTTCACCCAGAAGCTGTGATTTTTAGAAAAAGTCAGGGAGTATAAGAAAAAAATCTTTGGCCTTATCAAGATATGGTGATTAGAAATAAAAATAATATTTCTTTATTGTTCATACAATTTTTTTTTTTCTGTTATCAACCTCTTCTTTCAAGTCTAATATGAARTGAAAGTGCAGTATGAGTCCTGCCCTTCTGTTGTTCAGCTCTTAGCTGTGTCACAAAACCAGTAATACCATTTATCTTTGAATTAAACTTGCCACAACTTTCTAAGAAAATAAACAAAATTAGGTCATTAACATTCAAAATACTAAAACAAAACCACATTTAAGCAAAACTGACAACATCAATGATAATCCTTTTTACATGCAAAATATCTAACACCATAAATAATATCAGTGATCACAGTAGATAACCTTACAGAATGTGTTTCCAGTTATCAGTTATCAAAATCTTGTTTGCAATTACTATCTTTCACTGTCATCTAGTGTACAAAAATACTTTCTGCAAGTGCTTGGTGAAGAAGAAGAATGCACAGAAGAATGAAACACTAATTTTTCCCCACTTATTAAAAACTTTTAATCAGATGGTAATTCCTAAGGTTTACTTCTGTCCATCTAGTTACTCAATCTTGAAAAGTCTACACTGCTGAACATGCATGGCCAGCAAGGAAATATGAAATGGAGAGGAAATACAGAGCTTTAAAGACCAGTACCATCACAGAACATAGCAGAGCAGGGATTTCAGGTCAGTAGCATCAGGGCTTTAAGGGCTACAAGAAAATACAGTCAAAATATGYCTGTCAATTTGAACAGTATCTAGTAAAAAAACCCACAAGAATATATTGCTAAATRAAACCCCCAACCCCTCCAATAACTATAATTTTAATTGCTTAAACAAGAAGATGCATTAAATATATTTCATATGTTCCCATGAATTGTATATCTTTTCTACATGAAATAGCAAGAAAGCAGAAATTTCATTAGCTCAAGCTCCTGAAAGTATTTTAACTCATTTTCTGTAAAGAAAACAATTTCTTCTATAAGTTTGAAGTGTCATTTCCTTGCATTTTTTTAGCTATGGTTATCTTTGAATTATGAATATAGTAATTTTCAATTGGAACATAACTTGGAATCCATTAASCAGTTCAAACAACTTTAATCCTTTGTGAAATTAGGTATATGTGTCTAGTAAAATATCTCTTTATCAGTACTTGAACATTTGATGTCATGCTGCATTGGACCTCTAAATTTCTGCTTGCTGTTTATTAGTGCATTAGAAATATTCAAGGATATAACTTTCAGAAATAGTAAAAGACTTTCAGACAACTTTGCAATCATTTGACTGCAAAAGAAATAGAATAAARTTAAAATACTTTTCTGAAAATTCTCCTAGCTTCACAAAGGAGTCTACATATGATATGCATTGCAATTCAGTAGATATTCCTAATGATGTCCTTTAATGAAAAATATCAAACCCTAAATCCATCCTTGCTAAATGAGAGTTTAGAAAAATACTTAAGAACCAATTAGAG
>QVAJ01000005.1:8542714-8587686 GCA_003546035.1 Mixornis gularis | reverse complement strand
TCCAAAAGGAAGTGTGAAAACTTATGAAACCATACATCAAGAGTGGATATTCATCCCAGACGTACTCCACACCATGCATGTTTAAAGAATTTTAAAAAGCGATTCCTATCACCAAACTGAGAGCTCCCAACACTTGCTTTCCGAGAGATTAAAAATGTAAAGACTAGCTATGACCTCTAGTGTTGCGGTTTCAGTACTGCAAAACACTCTCGTGTTTTGCTAAATATAAAAATAAATCACAGCATCCTTGGAGCATCCACAGATTTTTAGACTGTATTATTCAGTTATTCRTGCAGCACACAAGAAGATCCTTTAAAGAAGAGAAAGTGTTTTGTCTGCTACCTAAAGCAGCAGAAACTCTGCTATTTCTCCAGTTTAAAAAAAAAGTAGTTTACTGTTTGGGTTGAAATGATGATATGGTGGGTAACATTCTGTGCTCTTCTTTGCACCTGTTTCAAGAACAAGGATTATATATCAGGTGAGATGCCACTCTGGCTGGCTTATAAGCTCAGGGCAAGTAGGAAAAGAGGAGCAGGAGATGATGAATAAAATTCCAAGAGGAAGTGTAAATAARGTATTATATTTCGTGCTAATGCTGGACACACATATATTGGACCATTTGCAGAGAAGGGGCAAAGCAGTGTTGCTTTCTAAGATGACCTTCATGCCATTACTGTCCCCTTCACAAGCAAATGTCCATGTTTTATATTGGTTTTATAAGCCATGAGAATGAACAGAAAAAGCCTAGATACACAAATGTTGTTATAAAATGATAAAATGACAGTACTGGGACCTAAACCAATTGCCCATTGAGCCTTGAGAGGACATGCACGACTTGTCTTTGGTAACACCACAGAATTCTTGGCCTTACTCTTACAGCTCAGACCTTGCTTTTAGATTTTTTCTGCATTTATTTAAGAAATAGGATTTTTTTTTCTCTGTTCCACATATTGAACAAAAACGTCTACAGCTTCAGTGAAATATGAAAAATTGTCTTTAAGGACAAATTGCCATGGCAGAATTTAAAAGGTTAAAAAGACCATATGAAATTCCCTGTGAAATGCTTGTGTGGGTAACCTGACGATTGAGGGGTACTTCCCAAACATAGCTGAACTGAAATTACAATGTGATCTCTGAGGTTTTCCAGGGCTTCCTCTCATCACCAAGCACTGAAGAGAGTAATAATGTTTCTGTGTCTAATTCCACTTTTGGATCTTGCTTACTCTCATTTGTGCCTCATTTTTTTTTCTTAACATTTCCATCCTTTTTTCTCTCTAAYGACCATGTTAAAAACACTGCTGAGTTGTTCCTTCCAGTAAGAGYATTCATGTGGTTTTTATCACTTTGTTTTTGTTTAAACACCTCAATTTTACTGCTACTTTCTATATCAACGCGGATGTGTCGGTTTATTCAGAGTATACCGGGCAATACTCTAGCCAATCTTTACTGCAATTTGAGATTATTTTTATCACAGACTTTCAGAAATGTAATTCTGTAGTTAGACACCATAAAGCCTCCTGCCACAGGTTTGACTCTGCTAGCTGTAAACTGGTAGCAGCACTGTGCTGCCATAGCTGCAAGAACAAGGAGCTCAAGCTGGGTTGGCCCATTGTGGATTCCTCCTTTGCTGGCTCTGCAGCCTTGCCTGACTCACACAGTGTTTCCTACAGAATCACAGAATCATTAGGCTACTCGAGGCATCCAACATCATCAAGTCCAACCCAACCCTAACCTCCACTAAACCATGGCACCAAGTGCCACATCCAGTCTTTTCTTAAACACATCCAGAGATGGTGAATCCACCACCTCCCCAGGTAGACAATTCCAATACTTTATTACCCTTTCTGTAAAAAATGTTTTCCCAATATCCAGCCTATATTTCCCTTGGTGCAGCTTAAGACTGTCTCCTCTCATGCTGTCTGTTGCTGCCTGGAGAAAGAGACCAACCTGACTAAAACCACCTTTCAGAAAGGTGTAGGGAGTGACAAGGTCACCTCTGAGTCTCTTTTTCTCCAGGCTAAACAACTCCAGCTCCCTCAGCTGTTCCTCACAGGATTTGTGTTCCCAGCCCCTCACCAGCCTTGTTGCCTCCTCTGGACGTGCTCAAGGTCTCAATGTCCTCCCTAAACTGAGAGGCCAGAACTGGACACAGCACTCATGGTGTGGCCACACCAGTGCTGAGTACAGGGGAAGAATGACCTCCCTGCTCCTGTTGGCCACACCATTCCTGATCCAGGCCAGGATGTCATTGGCCCTCTTGGCCACCAGGGCACACTGCTCAAATTCAGCTGCTGTCACCAGTACCCCCAGGTCCCTTTCCTCCTGGGCACTGTCCAGCCACACCGTCCCCAGCCTATTATGTTGCAGGGAGTTATTGTGGCCAAAGTGCAGGACTCAGCACTTGGACTTATTAGACGTCACTTGTGCAAAGCAAGTTCTCCTCTGCTTTGATGGTCTGTGTGCACATCCTTAGATTAGCTGCCTGCAGTAAAATCATAAAACAGCCCCCTTCATGCCAGAATATACTTCGTAAAAAAGTTAGGCACAATGACCTTAAGGCTGTGTGGGAAAAAAAAAAAAGGCTTTTTGAAATGCTAGTCTGGAGAATTTCTGAGTTACAGATAATTGCATGAAATCCTTGAATTTCTATATGGCATTGGAGAGCATAATGCAACCCCAAATTTAGGCAGGCTCAGATTACRAGAAGCATTTGGGACAGACCAAGGTTTCTCCTCTTCTGCATCCTAAACAAACTTATAAATTGAACTAGCATGTAGAGAAACAATAAACAAAAACTTATATGACAGCTTCTCCAGCACTGTCTTTAAAGAATAACCTCATAACTAAGCTGGAAAAAACCCACCAAAAATTTCTTCTTTAGATAAATCTAGATTAACTGAGTCTTTGTGACTGTTCAGTGACCACCAAAAGTTTTTATTTTATATTCAAAACAGACATATTTTGTTAGGATTAAGGGACATACGTAAACTTGGCAATTACTTTTGACTAACTTTCCAGAGATCAAAGTACTGAGAAAAATTAATTGAAAGCACACATACAAATTAAAATTTAGATGAAAATTGAGTATCTTAAAAAGGATTTAATTATCAGATAAACCCCCCAAATTTCATAATCTAGAGAGAGCTACTGCCAAGAGCTTTTCCAGATTCACCACTTGTATAAAAATACAGTTCAAAATTAAACAACAGCAGTAAAAACCTAATCAGTATTATGTAACAAAACAGAGGAAAAGAGAAACTGACAGCAATAATGTGAACTCAAAGCTATGAAATGTGGTCCATAGCCAGTCAAGGCAGGGGTCAGTTGCTCTTTTTTTCTGCAGAGTCCTAGAACTAAACATTGAGCCTATAACAAAGTGCTGAAACTATTAATGACACGAAAATTATGTGCTGCTAATTAAGAAAGTGACTGGACAGAGATTGAATTTAAGTAACTTGAGCTAACTTGGGGTTTTATGCTGCAGTCCAGTAAAGACAATATTAATAAAAATGTGAAAATCAGGGAAGCTTCAGAAGATTGAAAGTATTTATGTTAGGGCAATGTTCAAAAAGGGCAAATAGATAAAATTGCTTAATCTATAGTCTGATTTGATGCCTACAACACACTTCTTCTTTATGGTGCCAATGGTGCAATTCAGTTAATACAGACAGAAGGATTAAGAACAGTAAATGTTGCTCAGAAAGGTTTTGTGAAAACGGACTCCAATCAGTAAATTTCAGTTGACTGTAATTATGTATTTGAGTAAAGCACATACTGCTTACTGAAGTTAATTTCTTCCTTGTTAAATAAGAAACAATGCTAAACTTTATGTACAAATCTGATTTTGTACCTAGAGTGTAAAAAAAAAAAAGAAAATCAAAACCCCAAACCAGTCTTCAAGGAAGCAAGAATGTTGTGCCAGGAACAGGGATTTTGGGCATCTCTACCTGAAACCTCAAGCCACAAGCCAGCCAACATCACAGCAGTCACCCTGTAAATGTACATCACCAGGCCCTCCAGCGAGCCAGACTTGGCATTACAGTTTAGACACAATTTTCTTTCTTTCCTGTGCTCAAATAATTAGGTAGGTATTGACCTCAGTTACCTCCAACTTGCTTACTTCAGTAGAAGATAGTAATTTGTAATTACAAGAGATTTGCATGCGTCAGTTTCTATTCGGTTGTCYTTCATACACCGGCATGTAATTGTACTAAAAAATGTACTAAACGAGATAATTTTAGAAATTTATTTTGGAAAGACATTAATTTAAGAACCTTAGTATTTCTAACTGCAAAATAGCCTACCACAATCTCCATCTATCTAAAGAATTCTCTGTCTACACAGATTTGGAATGATCTATACATGCTTTTAAAATGCATAGGAAACATAAATGATGCAATCAAGCCAGCAGCCATCTGAGCTGCTGTATTGGAAAGCTCAAGTGAAGAGCACATTCCAAAGCTGCAAAGCTCTGAAAGAGGACTCTACCAGCACCCACGCCTGATCTCATCAATGAATATAAAAAAGCTCCTAAGAATGAGTAATGAATGCAAGTGCACTCAGAATAGTCAGTCTTCTTTTTTTTTTTCCTTTTTTTTCTTTTTTTTGAAAATGATTTAAAACCTATTTTAAATTAGTCCACTCCTACAGTATCTTTTAAAATAATGTAGCTAGGAATTTAGGAATATTTGAAAGGTGTAGCCTCTTCTGGAAATGCAAAGAATCACCATTTCAGTGTACTTAGTTCCTCATTTCAGTTTACTCTGTTAATTGAGGTCAGTGACTAATTTTTTGAATTGAGACCCTGGGAGCTGTAAAAAAGGGAAGATGGTTTTGTTTCTATTCCATTCAGAAATAAATGAAAGAAAAAGGACTGAATACTATAAGTTTGCGGAATGAAGGACAGATAGTATTCAATATATTAACAGATGATATTTTCAGTCRGCAATTCATCTTTATGTAGGTACACGGTGGGTTTTATTTATTTGATTTAAGTCTCTTTGTAGTTTATTTAAATATATTAATAAAATATATTAAAGATTTTTCAGCATCATGAATTTCTAGTTTGTGTTACTAGAAAGGTTGGGAAGGAGAGGGGAATTTGGATGCTTATTTAAAAAAGGCAATTAGTACTTATTAACAAAATGTAAAAAAACCCAAATGGCTAAATTAGTGACTCAGATTAAATGTAACCATACTTTTCTAGCCTCTAAAAATAGACTGCACGTTAAAACCTAAATATAGAAGGAGTGGACATAGTCTAGAAGCATTTAACTCTCTGGAGTGCCTGATGCTGTACATTTCCAGGCCAGCTGCTGTAATGCTGGCTGGCTTGTGGCCTGTGGTTTCAGCTGGAGATGCCTAAAATCCCTGCTCCTGGCACAACACGGCCATTTGCATCTGGATTCCCATACTGTTCCAGAGGTTATATGGAGAGACAAGTCCACTGGCATGCAGGGCTAARGGAGAAGCTGAAGGTTGTATCCCTTGGTTTACAGTTTTTGTCTTTAYGGTCACCAAATCAGGAGAGTAACCTGATGAAAGGATCAGAATATGTCATCTGTGAACAGAAAGATCATTAGAATGCTATTTTCTAAACGGAGACAGTATATTTTTTTYCATGACTGTAAAGAGAAAAATACATCAAGTTTCTAGTAGTACAGGTCACACAAATTCCTGGTATAACTTCTTCAACTGAAATATGTGCATAKGTAATTAATTTTTTGTTAGSAGGAATTAAATTTTAAAAGTACAAWTTTATATGTGAACAAGAAGAGCTGCATGGATTAACAAGGAGCTCCTGGACCAAAAAAGACAAGGGAAGCCTACAGARGGTGGAAGTGAGGTAACCTGGAGGGAATGCTGACAAATTGTCCCAGCAACCAGGGATCAGGTTAGGACAACTAAAGCCCTGAAAGAATTTAACYTGCCTAGGGATCTCAAAGACAACAGTAAAAGCTTCTTTAGGTACGTAAGTAGTAAAARGAAGACTAGGGAAAATGYAGGTCCTCTCTAGAAGGGAATGGGGGAGATGGTTACCCAGGATATGGAGAAGGTTGAGGTACTTAATGATATTTTTTACCTCAGTCTTCACTGGCAAGTGCTCCAGCCACACCACCTGAGTTGMAGAAGGTAAAGGCAGGGACTGGAAGAATGAAGAACTGCCAGCTGTAGCAGAAGAGCAGGTTTGAGACCATCTAAGGAACCTGAAAATTCACAAGTCCTGCTAAATTGCATCCATGAGTCTTGAGGGAACTAGCACAGAAAGTGGCTGAGCTACTTTCCATCATATTTGAGAAGTTATGGCAGTCCAGTGAAGTTCCCACTGACTGGAAAAGAGGGAGCAAATCCCTTTAAAAGGGAAAAAATGGAATACAGGCCTATGACTAACACCAATTTGCTCACTAGTATCTCCCCAACTCCAGTCCTTAGTAAAGCTCTAAGAAAGAAGTTTTTTACAATGAAGGTTTTAAAATGATGGAATAGCCTGCCTGAGAGGTGGTGGATGCCCCATCCCTGGAAACATTCAAAGCCAGGTTGGATGGAGCTCTGAGTAACCTGGTCAGGTTGAAGGCATTCTTGCCCACGGCAGAAGGGTTGGAAGGAGGTGATCTTTAAGTCCCTTCCAATCCAAACCATTCTATGATTCTATGAACATGACTTCAGTGCTTTAATATAAAAAACTAAAGCTGATGGCCAGTAAAGAATGGGAATTCTATTCTCAGTAGCACTAAATATTCAGTAATGTTTACGCAGCTAAAACTTTCTATAAATACTACTAACAATATTACTGTTCTTCTACGTAGTCTGCACTGCAATGCTTGTTTGACCTTGTTGTACTCATCATCTGAGTGCTGATGAGAAGTGATGGTATTGGAAGGTCCCTTACACAAATGGAGCCTCTTAAATGAAAATGCACAACAAGGGATTTTTACAGGATTATTCAGGATGTGTGTTTTCCCTTGAGAGCTTCTGTCCTTAACCACTTCTGAGGGTATGACCATTCTGACTTTTTAATCTGAGATTTAGATGTCCTTTGCATATTTCTGCACAGGACCAAGAACTGATTGYATGACCTAGATGTTAAATTGAACCTAACTATTCCCTTCCTGCATGGAGCTCTGGCAGTAACCAACAAAAATCACTTATGCATTCAAAACTTGTGTAGTCAGAACTACTGAAACATTGGGAAGCCACACAGTGTTAAAATCACAGGTTAGGAATGATCCATAACGAGGTCAGAGGGAGTGGCATGCTTTCAAAATGGCATCAGCTGTTCTTGAGTCACTGACCATTTAAAAACAAATTAGTGATTACTTATGGACCAGTCATTGCTCTTGAAAAGAAGCAAGAGGTGAGACAGAACTTGGTGTTTGCTAAGGACTGCCAGGCTACATTAAAGGAAAATTGAAGTTCTTGAAGTCTCTCTCAAAACATGCTGGAGCACTTGTGTTGTTGGAGACTGGTGTTCACTTTGCATATTCCAGGTCAGAACATTTTGTCCTTTAAAAAAATTTTTTTTGTCCTTTAAGAAATATTAGTTTCTGAAGTGGTTATTTAGTTGGAGGAAGACTTAAATTGAAAACAAATACTTGTTGAAAATTACTTTGCAGGATGCTACAAAGCACCAACAGAGAAGGAAGGAACTTGGGTCAAGCATCAGCCTGACCTAGARGGAGAATGAATAGAGCTGTTTCCAGTATTTGATAAAGGGGGAAAAAGAAAAAACAAACAAACAAAAAAACCCCAACACAATAAAAAAATCAAGTGAAATTGATGAAGATAGCAATGTGTTTGGTTTAGACTGGGGCAGAGTTAATTTTCCTCTTAGTATTTGGGAAAGTGCTGTGTTTTGGGTTTTTTTTTAATTAGTGTGAGAATAATGTTGATAAGACATTGATAGTTTAGTTRTWGCTAAGCAGGGCTTACCCCAAGTCAAGGACTTTCCAGTTTCCCATGCTCTGTTGGTGAGCAGGTGCAGAAGAAGCCAGCAGGAGGAATAGGCAGGACAGCTGACCTGAACTGGTCMGAGGGMTGTTCCATATCATAGAGTGTCAYGCTCAGGGTATGAACTGGGGGAAGTTGAGGCTGGGAGGGGCYGATCACTGCTCAAGGCAGGGCTGGGCATCTCTCAGGGGGTGGTGAGCAACTGATTTAGGCATCCTTGTCTATTTCAGGTTTTATTTCTCTTTCWTCTTGTTGTCTCTATTATTATTATTATATTATTTGAATTATTAAACAGTTTCTATCTCCAGTCATGTGTTTTACAGTTATTTCCTGCTTCTCCTTCACATCTCACTGCAGAGGGGAGCTGTGTGAGCAAGCAGCTTTGTGGTACTTGGTGGCTGGGGTTAAACCAAGACACAGCAGTAAGGGAAGCAGAAGTACACAGGGTGAATTTCTGGCAAGCAAAGCTAAAGAAAATAGGAAGATGTAGGTTTTGAAGTACATTTGGAACTAAATAAATACTGAGAGTRTTGGCCTGTTACCAGCATGCAGAGAACAATTGTACAGAAAAACTGTCACCAGACCTCACTGATATGGTGGGACTGTGCCCCTTGTCCATGACAGTGCCCCTTACTGCCAGCCTTGGCTCCCAGTCTGCTTTCCCTTAAAGAGTAGCCCACTCTTTTTTGCTCTCTGACTACAGCTGCATAAATATGTAACTCAAGAGACACATTCTTTAGTATGCCAAATTTAGCACCCAAAATCAAAAGCACACAGTAAAAAAAAAATAAACCTCCTTCAACTTTCTTGGTCATTTTACAGATGTGAAAAAATATATAGGTGGATCCTAAACAGTATCTTGAAAGAATAATAACCTACATTTTATACAGCACTTTGAAGATGTGAAGAATTCTCAATAATCCTGATTCAATGCYCTCTTTTCGTATATCCTAGAGCAAAACCTTCTTTCATAAAAAGCTCCTTTTTTAGGATGAAGTGCCAGATATAATATTAAATTTTAGGTTTTGTTCAGACAGGCTCATGAAAAAACCCTGTAATTAGTTGTTTGGCATGAAGYGTCTCTGGAACACTTTGAGAGGAAGCAACATAATGAAATGTTACAAGAACAAGCCAGAACAACCTGCTCTGCTAGCAGCACTTTGCTCACTCCCCAGAACTGAAGTTCCTGCTTCAGTCTTGCCTGAGCTTCCCCTCAAATCAATCAACAGTTGTCCTACACGTGCTGTAAAAACCAGAACCATGCTTAAGAGCCTGAAGCCTCATTTTATGCAATTGTTGAATGCCTGACTGGCAGAGGTGTTTTGCCAGAAAACTACAAGCCCTGCTGCTTCAGTGTTTGAAGAGATGCTGCTGCTTGTCTTGCYAGTGTCTCAGTTTCTCAAACTTCAGGAGGTCATTCTCAGTAGTTTTTCCTCAAGAGAATTTTGATGAGACTTATTTGTGCTTCAGGTTTACCAAACCTCAAAGTTTTGGGTTTTTTTCTTTTGACTTCTGATAACAGCATGCATGCCACTTGTCCTGTCAAGTTCTATCTGGACTTTACTTTCACACTAAAGGTTAGTCCTTCATCACAATCAAAAAATTTATGAAGAAGATGACCATTTTAGGAGATGTCATAAGGAGAAGTCAACATCTGTAGAACTAAAATAATGCAGCTTTGACATAATCAGTGTTATACTACAGAAAGCTGCCTTGAATTGCTTTGATAGAAACTTGTATTATACTTCCCATTATGTTACATCTGTTCAACTACTGATGTTTTCCCAGCTCCATTTCTTGTTGTAGCTTGAAGTGCCRAAGATGTCTTTCAGAATTTAGGCACATCTCCCAACAAGCTGCAGAGTTGGGGAGTACTTATTTATGGGGTGCCACAAGGTGGCAACTGGGGGCTTTCTTTAAAAGGCCAAGAAATTCCTGTCAGGACAGGCTGTGACTATTCAACAGGCAGGAAGCTCTCCAACATAGCAGAGGTGGCTCCTGCAAGTTTACTGTGAAAACTATAAGCCTGGTTCAGCTGGTGAGAAGTACCTTAATGTACTGGAAGGCTGCAATTAGGTTACCCCAAAGTCTTTTCTTTTTGGGGATGAGCAAAGCTAATCCTCTCAGCTTTTCCTCATAGGAGAGATTCTCAATCCCTCTGCCCAACCTGGTGGCCTCCTCTGGACTCCTTCCAGCATGTTGTCCTTCTTGTGCTTGGGACCATGACATACTTGCACTCTTTTTTTGCAATCTTCCTCTTATGTAYGGAGTATATCCTATATCTGAATATACCCTGGCCACAACATTATGCTTTGCCATGACCTCCTGCCTATGGTGTATGTAAATGGAAGTAGAGGTGAAGGCAGGCAGCAGAGAAAGTACAATCTAGTTATTACGGTGTTCTCAAGGGATCTTGGCTAGAGGATGTCCTTGAGGCCAGCAATGTGATCCTCTCCCACATCTGAGTCAAACAAGCCTCTTGGTTGTATTCCCCTCAAATTCACTCTTCTCTGATTGATGTGGAAATGTCCTCATCCCAAAGTTCTGTGGGCCAAGCTCTGGGGGATGGGAGGCTGGCCTGGACAGTGAGTGCACCCAGGGCCACCCTCACTTGCTGGCACAGGGATGAATTGAACATTTGCTAAATTCTGCTTAGCAACTGCAAATACAAACAGCCATCATCTTAAATGCTGAAATAATAGTCAATGCCTATGGCAGGAAAAAGCATATAGTGACAGACAGCCCTTGATTCCCATGCTATGACCCCTTCTCTTTTTATTTCTTTCCAGTTTATCCTTGCTRGCAGGTCTCAACTTTTAGTCTTAAAAAAATTCCTGTGTGTTTGGGAAATAGACACATCCTTTGGTTGGACTGGCTGGTGATCTCACTTTTTTTAAGTGACAGGTGATACATAGAAGTTTGACAGGAACCAGTATCCCTGCAGTCGTGTTGGTAAGTTTCTCTAGTAGAAGCTGAAATTTTTCTGTTTGTGCAGAGTGAAAGTTTTACAAGTCATTTAAAACCATCTTTTTTTCATATTTCTTTTTATAATTCCAAATGTCAATGAAGCMCATAAGTTATTTCAGTATAGTTCTTTACCGCAAAACTCAAAACATACTGGACAGATATCTAAACCTCTCTGCAGATTTCCTAAACTTTTGATCTCTTGTGACCTCAGATTAAAATGAAATTGAATAAACCTCCTGCTCGGGAAAGGCCAAGGGCCTGACTTCCAAACGCCAATCATGTCCTGGGCTGGATCAAAAGCAGAGCAGCCAGCCGGGCAAGGRAGGAATTCTGYCCCTCTGCTCCACTCTGCTGAGACGACACCTACAGTGCTGCATCCAGCTCTGGAGTCCCAGCCGAGGAAGGACATGGACCTGTTGAGAGTGAGTCCAGAGCACGCCGTCAAATTGGTCAGAGGGGTGAACACCACTCCTGCGAGGAAAGGCTGAATGAATTGGGATCGTTCAGCTTGGAAAAGGGAAGGCTTTGGGGGTGACCCGATTGTGGCCTTCCAGTATCTTAAGGAAACTTGGAGGAAACACGGGTCAAGACTATTTACAAGGGCACGCAGAGACAGGGTGAACTGGGGTAAATTGAGTAAGAGTAGGTTTAGATTAGATACTACGAAAAAATTCTTTAGTGTGACAGTGGTGAAGAAGTGGAACTGGCTGCCCAAAGGTAAAGTGGGAATATCTTGATCACATCCGTGGAAGTATATAGAGCCAGGGTGGACCGAGCTCTGAGCAACCCGGTCTWGCGGATGGTGCCCCTGCCGTGGGYAGCGGAGGCTGGGACGGGAGGACTSCAGGCTCCCCTTCCATCCCGAACCCCTCCCGGGCTGCGCGCGGCCGCCCGGGCCCTCGCGCCGCCGCCGCTTCCGCCGCGCGGTCCCTCCCGCGGGCCGCCCCCTCCCGGCAGCCCTCGCGCCGGAAGCGGCTGACGACAACAACAAACACCGGCGGCGGCGGCGGCCGCGCCAGGCAGGGCTCCCCCGCTCCCCGCGGCCCCCAGCCCGCCCCGCCGGCCCCGCCGAGCCGCGTCTCCCGGCTCGTGTTCTCTCCCCGCTCGGCCGCGGGCCCCGCCGAGGCGCTGCGCGCCCCCGCGGAGCCGCCGGGCCCGGCCGCGCGGCGCGGGGGGGACGSGCCGCCACCGCCGCAGGATGAGCGGCGCTGCCCGCGCGGGACTTGGGGGTGAGTGCCGAACGGTGCCCGGGGACGTGCGGGCTCCCCCCGCCGCCCCGCTCAGCCCCTCCCAGCCGCGGGGAAGGCGGGGWCTCCGGTACCGGGAGGGCGGCCTTGGCGAGGGGCGGCGGTCCCGGCGCTGGGCGCAGGGCTGTACCCGTGGGGCGGGCGACGAAGAACTGGGAGGTGGCRGAGCGAGGGTCGAGGAGGACCGGGATCCCGCGGCTGGAGCCGATCCCTGGGCGGCGAGGTGACCCCGGCGCAGCTGCTGCGGGGAGGCGGTGGCTGCCAGCCCTCGGAGGGGAGCAGCGCCGGGCGGGCCGGGGTGCTCCYTGCCTTCCCAGGCTCCGCTGCCAGGGCGAGGGATTCGCGGAGAAGTTACTACAAGGAATGACTCAGCCTGGCAGCGCCTCCGTGCTCGCCGTCGGCAGCGGTCGGGCGACCGCCGTGCAGAAGCGTTATGTGTTTACAAACGTTGTTCTGCCTCTCCCTTGGTTGTTTACTTGGAGCTGCTCCCGAGGAAGCATGTGTCCTGAAATGAATTTTCCCTTCGTTTTTTCCTTACGGCTCTTTAGTAGACTTTCGGGCTGTTCTGTGGATCAGCRCTCGCTTTTCTTTCTCGGTGACCCCTAAAAGTACTGGCTGCCAGTGGTCCAGAGATAGAAATACTAATATAAATGCTGGGAGAATTAAATGGGTTGAYCTTTGTAATGCTCATGTTTCTTACTTAACATCATCTAGACATGAAATAAAAAGTCCTGTCTGGTCCTGAGAAACCCATAACATTTCTATGTTAGTTTAGACCTCATATGACCATAGCTTTTTTCCTCTTGTGTCATTTGTTTTTGTCTGAAGTAATTACCTGGTATGTCCTGGCCATGAGCCATTTCTTGTGGTTCATATTTAAAGCTTTCACCTTTATTTCTTTGTGGGAAAGAATGAGGAGGTTGAGGTTTGGGTTTGTTTTTTTTTTTCCTTTGTATTCTCATATATGTGTGTCAGAAGTAGTTTGTGCTGTTGGGTTTATGGAAGGACACTTCTGGAGGTGTGTGCATAACTGTAGGGTAAAAGGTACCTCAGCAAACCTGGAGAAATAACAAGAATGGAAAAACAYGTTTCACAGTACTTCTGAATTTTATACAGCTCAGAAGTACTGTGAGKAGTAACACTATAAATAGAATCAGAATTGTAGAATGGCCTGCGTTGGAAGGCACCTTAAAGATCATCTAGTTCCAACCTCTGTGCCGTGGGCAGGGACACCCTCCGCTAGACCTGGTTGCTCAAAACCYCATCCAACCTGTCCCTGAACACTTCCAGGGATGGGACATCCACAGCTTCTCTGGGCAACCTGTTCTAGTGTCTCACCATCTTCACAGTAAGGAATTTCTTCCTTATATCCACTCTAAACTTACACTCTTTCAATTTAAAGTTATTGCTCCTTGTCTTCTCCCATACATACCCTTATAAGAAGTTCATCTCTATACATCATGGAAGTACTACGTAGTAATAATGAAAACRTGCACTATTATGGTATAGTTGTGAATTTTAAGAATGTTTAGTATGTAGTGTCTTGGGAAATTTTTAAAAGAGGAAGCACATGAAGAAACAATCTTACTCTTATCTAGTGGTCTAATAGAAACTTTTGTGCCAAGAACCAAATATTAACAAGAAAGARTTTAGATGTTCTGGCATCATTAAGTTTAGATTGAAGTGTGCAGAGGATATGTTTATGCTTACTCTAAATGCTGCCTGGAACTCAAAATGACTTTATTTTATTATGTTGAGAGTAGTAAAGAAAATTACTTGCTGAAGAACACATGGTAAGGGACTTCAGCTGTGCCAGTTTTACRGCTGGAAATACCAACGGGATCTTTTGGGATAATGGATTAGTGTAAGATAGACCCAGTTGTGCTTTGGAACACGTTATTGTTGTCCACTCTGTGTGAGTAGCTGTGTGTTTTGTAGATTGTAAACCAGCTCTCTATCTTAGTCGCAGTTGTGTTGCTCTGGGCTTGTGCTCAGTACAGATTTGGGTTAGTAGTTTGTGAGATCGTGTTCAAGGGGCTGTCTCTCCCCATGTCAGGTTACTCTATTTATAATTAGAAGTGTATGCAGCAGACTTGTGCTCTGGCTGGAGAAGAGGGCAAGGGTTATTTCGAGGTCTTTTGTGGTGTCCGTTTAAAAAACCGTGTGTCCTTGCATGTTGCCTGAACACAGCTGCTATGTAGCCTTGCAGAAACGATGGTGGAACACATAATTTCTAAACTGAACTTCAGTTATTTTGGTTTAATAGAGGGCTGAGTGTATGTTGGGGATAAGGGAGTAGCCTGTGTTGATTTGTTTTTGTTACAGTGGAATCACTGGAAAGAATTTTTCTGTATGTTATCAGCATGTCCTTAAGTCTTTATTTGCTTTTGAACTAGCAGTTACTTTCTTTGAAAGTAACTAGCAGTTACTTTCTTTGTTCGAGGGTGGTGTGAGGGTCTTGAGACTTAAATTGCACAGGGTAGGTTTATTAGCATTTTGAAGTAAAGTGAAAACAAGTTATAATGGAAAACTGTAGTGTGTGTACCCAGTTATTGCACGAGCCACTTCAGTCATTTGGATAGGGCCCAAGCAGTCATGTGTCTCCTTCTGCATTTGCAATATTGCTCAAGAAAGTTGTGCTCCTGAATTTTGGATCAGAGCTCAATGACGTTATATGAATAATTTCTGAAGATGAGGAGGGGACAAAAAAAATAATATATTACTGCTTTCAAGGAGCCTATTAATAGTTAGCATTTTGATGCAAAGKTGTTAATCAGTATTACTGAGTAGCAAACACTTGATTACAAGATGCCAACTTACATAATAATATTGTATTATACTGCAGGATGTGATTGGGTGCAGTGATACCAAACAAGCAAAAAAAAWATCATTAATATGTAAATTACTAATCCAATTACAAGAATTACAGAATGTCTGCTTTCTAGCTGATTTGCCAGACTAATGATTTTGGTGTACAGGTTGAAAGATCTTCACACGAATTGTGTGGTGTAAAAGCCTGTAGCACAATTAATGGTGATAAAGAAATTGCTAGCAATTATTTTTGTGGGGTAATTAACATTCTGTGGTTACTGAGAAATTCACTTGTCTATTTATGAGTTAATTCATAGTGCAGATCCACTCTTTAGTTAGTTTTAATTTAAATTTTAGGGTTTTTAATGTAGCTCAGTTGAAAGGCAAGTTGGAAGACATCACAGCCATGTGCCAGCTCTTTCTATCTTCTCTATTTGTAAGCAGAGTTGGAAGTGGATATACTTTCTGTTTTCTAATAGGATTCAAGTATAACTATATTGTTAATAATACATGAATAATAGTTCAATACTAGTTATTGGAAGTTGTCAATAGAAATGTCAAAACGATTTTATTGATACCACATTTACATTCACAGATTGAGACAGGGCTGGTCAGGAGAAACACCACGGCTGTCAGGGTAATTCTTGTTKTCTTCTTTCCATCTCCAGGTGTGTATTTTCCTTTTGTTGTTCAGGTTTGCAGTCCATGGTTCAGCAGGGTTCTGAGCTCAAGCTACCAGCTCCAGCAACAGCTCAGTGTAGCTTTTTATGACCATCCAAGATGCTGACAGTTTCTTTTGGGAACAGATTTTGCAGCTGGGCCTGCTGTCTTTATCGCATCAAAGTGAAACGATTAGGTGTGCTATATATAAAGCTCTAGTAGTTTGTGCATCTAGAAAATAAGCTGTGTTACAATGTGGTAGGCTGTTTTCTATGACTTAGTAAAAATAAGTACAAAAAAGGCTTGTTTGAGTGCTGTATGAATTTTTTTTTCTGGCCTGTGTTAATGGAAACTAAAATATAAAATTGCTTTGTTGACTAGTTGGGTACCAAATTTCCTGCATCTGTCTTGCTGCGTAATGCTATAGGATCAATGAGAAGAATGGTGTGTGAATATTTGAGAGCAGCTCTGCCTAAGTAATGTTCTAATGGGTTTTTAACTGACTTCAGAACTTGGATTTATTTTCTCTTTATAAAATAACTCATGTTTTCTTACCTGCTAGGACTTTCTTTTGAAAGAGTATTTTTGTTTTTTTCAGGAGAGTAGGAAAGCTGTGGTGGCAATAGTGAAATAGTGTGCTGAGTATTTCGATTGCATGTTGCTTTTATTTGGAGGGATTATGTGGAATTACTATCTGTGTGATACATCAATCTTCATTATTTTTCTTGAAGATGTGTTTGACAGGCCAGTATGCTGTTTTCATTTTGAACAGATTGAAAACGATTCGTATTTTAGAGGTAGAATGCAGTATTGAAGAACTAATTATAGGGAGAGTTTTACTTACCTTGTGGATTCAATAAATCATACCTTAGCAAAGCAAAAATATAAATTCTGTACGAATGGCTCTTTGCTGAGGTCTGATTKTTGAATGTTTGAGGTAGCTGTTCCTGAGTTCCCAGATTATATTTTTATTTAGTTCTGTGGTTGATCATGTTATGCTCTTTTGTGTTGTAGTTATAGCTGCAGTACTTTTTGCTCTTTATCATTGGAATGGTGGTTTGTTGTTTTTTTTTTTTTTCCCTGATATTGCAGGGACTTTCAATGTCAGTGGTTTATCTCAAACTTTATTTTGAGTTTGTTGATGCCAAGTAGCTGTGCTGGTACGTCAGAAGTGTAAAAATTTGACCCTTATTTATTGTAGTTGGCTTAGGATAAACGGTTCATACTGACAAAATGGTGCTTTTATTTATACARTTTTTCTTCCATCCTCCACAGTGTGTATCTTTATTGAATTCAGATGAAGTGAAGATTCTTACATAAGAATATATTGTGTAACAGGACTAGAAGCTGTCTTCTAATACATTGTGCTTATGCTATATTGTAAGTGTTCTACTAGTAAATTCAAGCTGACTTCTCTATTTAAAAATATTCTTCACAAGTCCTTGTGTTCTCTACTGATTGAAAGAGACTTTCTCACCCAGTGAATGGTTCGAAAATATGACTCAAGATTCTCAGTTCTGTCTGAATGAAGKGGGGAGGGGTAGTGTGTACACTTTCCTTTTTATATGAATGGCGTGGTGGTAAAATACCTATACATAATCAAAAAGCAAATGTATTGTGACAGCGTTTTGACATGCATGTTATGGCTCTAAACAGCACAACCAGGGTTCAATAAGGCAGGAATATACTTGTTATCCCTCAATTGTTGTAAGTTGTGTTTTTCTTTGGTTTTCTTGGAGTCTCTTTGGTAGTTGTATAGTTCTTTAAGTTGGTAAAACTGCATAAAAGAATTTATCAGTGCATGTTGTTAGCTGTTATAAGCTACCACAGATTTATATTCCAGAAAGGTAAAGAAGGGCAGATGAAAATTAGCAAACACCTTCTTGAGGTTAGAGACAGTTTAATATTCTGCAAACTATCCCACAGTTTTTCTCATTTCTCAGYGCATTGCTGTTATCTTCTTTCACACTGTTGCCAATAGCAATAYGAAGGTGATTTTTAAATATGTGATGTGCAAGAAGAGTTAACCTGATTTGAGAAGAATCTAGACGTTTCTGAATCTGTATTCCTAGGGAGACTGGGGGGTTATATCAGCTCTGCATCTTGCTGATGGTCATTTACTTTCAGATACCACTGAAAATACAAGAAAGTTGATGATGAAGGAGGAGGTTGGTAGGTGACATGTGAATTATAAGCAACTTAAAAAAGAGAAATTTGTTAAATTCTATCTTTAGATCATGAAAGTTCAAATACTAATTTTATGATTAATATAGGATAAGAAAAATTTGAAACGAGTTTGAAAGTTGCAAACCAATTAAACAGTTTACCAAGATGGTAGTGGATTTCCTTATTACTAGAAAACTTTAATGTTTTTTTAAAAATCTGATTGCCTAGGAATAGAAATTAAGGAAGAACCTGTGACTTTTATGTAGGCAGTCAAACTAAATCAGAAGAATCTTTMCTTGCCTTACATTTCATTATTGTCAATCTTTGACTTTCTTTTCCATCTGTAGTGTATTCATTCCTGTGAAGTAATTGCCATTTAATCAGTCTTATGTTCTGTATTTTCATCTTTTAAATAGTTCTGGCCAAGATTTTTCTCTTTTCCACAGAAAAGAAAAAAAAAATGTTGTAGCACTAGGATGTTGCATCTGAAGAGGGAGGAACAGGGGAAATGGCCTCCTAGACTATATTTTGAGAAACTCTGTTCTTGGTTGCATCTGTAATAATTGCAAATTATTAAGTTATCTTAGCCTGCCTTTTAAAAAGGTGCTGGTTTGGGGTTTTTTAACTAGGTTTCCAAGAGGTGATCTATTAGTAACTGAGGATGGCACGGGCAGTTAGAAATTTGAATGATGCCTTCTGAAAATTTTCACTTGACTTCTTGAATGATATTTCTGATGTTGAGTATCCTTTGTATTCATTAGCCTCTTTCCAGCTTTAGTGGAAATGTAGTTTGTGGAGTTAGATAATGAGCCAGATCATGGTACCAATTTGAGCTATCAGTATCCTGGAGAATTACGCTGTTTCTAACTTATTATAGCAAAATCATCCAGTTTATTCCACAGAAATATGGGTAGTTGCACCACTGAAAGTTGGTGCCGGGAAAGGACCAGGAGAAGAACTGGCTAAGGAAAGGGATTCATAAGTCTGGTGCTCTTTCTGTTGCCAGAGTTTGTGGTCTTGGTTGATCAGAGAGAGTGTTAGTGGAAGAAGTGTTGGTGCCGACTTGTCTGAGTTGGGTATAAGAAAGAATAGAATTCTTGTTGTTTGTTTCTTGCAGAATTGTTTGCAAACACTGGAAGATTTTACATGCTAATTATTTTAAAGAGTATGTACCTACGGGAAGAACCTTCCCACCACTATGGAGTCAGTCAGTAACTTGAGTAAAACCACCTGAAGCTCCACGCACCCGAGTACCAATCTTTGCAAAGAGAACGTACTAATCTCTGTAATTCCAGGGAGGCTTGTACTCCACAAATACTTTCAAACGGCAAAATTATACATTAAAAAAAGAAAAATCTGACAAAACTTTCAGTTAAAGTTGTCAAAAACTAAGGTGCAGACAGCTGTGGAAAGACTTGTTTCCATCAATTAAAAACCAAAAAAAGGAAATAAAGAAAAGGGATACTTCTACAGACTGTGGGCTGTTTCCTAGCAATAAGACTGTCAGAAATCCTAGGTTTGTTTTCWGGCATGTACCTGTTAACTGAGGCACAGAACTTTCATTTTCTATCACGTAAGAGATGTRAGGTTTTGGAAAATGGGGTAAAATTGTATTTACTGTTGGAAGAGGAGAACTTTTGTCTGAGCTGTTRTATGGACTGTGCTTTGGCAGCTCCTCAACTCAGTGAAAGCAGCAGTGTAAATGGATGATAACCATCAGATTTGAAGCTTTATAATCACATCCATATGGAATCATGACACAGTGCCTGATAATGGGCTTGTTGCCTTATGAGCATGTTTGAAACTATTGCGTTCCTAGAATTCCCAGTGTAAGTTTTGTCTGAACTTGTGAGAAGTTGCATTGTTTTGGGCCACGCCGATTTCAAAGCCACTCTTTAATGCACTGTTTTCTTGCCTGCCCAGATTTGCTTTTGATCTGCTCTTTCACCCTTGATGTTGTTGAGCACCTCTGAAGGTATTGCAGCATCTACTTAGCTGAAGGAGGAGCTTCCATGTAATTCAGAGCTGTAGGAGCAACTCTTAATATGATGGCCATAACTAACTGAAGTATTAGGTTAGTAAAATATAAAATGATTCATCTTAAAGGAGGGGAAGGGAGGATGAAGCCTCTTAGACTATGAAATACTGAGTTACTGACTTTTGAAATTGCTCTTTAGTGAATTGAGAAGTCGGGGTTTAGGAGTGTGTCCTGGTTGCTCTTGGATTGCAGCTTGKCTCTTGGGTTGAGTGCAGAAGACTTCTTTGCTGACCAGCAGCTGAGTTTGGAGCTGTTACGAGCACAGTGACTGTTGGAGATGCTGTAATTAAGTAACCGCCTCTGTGCCTGATGCACATCTCAACATATAAATAGAGCTCCAGATGGCACCTTACAGATGTCAGGGATTGACAGCCTTTCTTTAAGACTACAGTGTGGCTTGAACATGAGGTTTATAGGCTTTGATATAAGGTGGTAATGAGAGATAGGCTCTCCACCTTCAGCAATATATATCTCGGTGATTAAATGTGGTCTTCTAGTTAAATTTATTTTGGAGGAGTAGGAGAATTATGTAGGAGAATTAGTCTCTGCAGCTGGGTCAGGAGGAGCCCTACTACTTATTCATCACACAACTTAGGGTTGKTTTTTTTWAATTTATTTTTTAGTTTTTCTTTTGAGTTTTTTCAGTGTCTTTTAAAGCACATTTCCTTTTGACAGTTTGCTATCCATAAAATGGTTTTCATTTGCACTGTACTTTAGAAATATAGCCATTTCCGTTGCATAAAGCATTACTAAAGAATGTGGCCTCACAATGAGGTCATTCTTTCTGTTCTTCTGGTGGTGGTACTAGTAATGTTCTGCAAAGTTAAGGTATTTCTGGYTAGATGCATTAGGTTGCAGTATTGAAGAAAGATCCTTGGAACCTACTTTTTGACAGGAAGTTACAATTGACATTAAGTATGGTGTTAATTGCATTAAATTTAGCCTCAGTTTCTGTTTTCCTTTTCCTTTGATTTATGTCCTATAAAATACTCTGCTTCCAGGGTCTGTAAGTTGGAGCAATAGAGCATTTTTTGAGAAGGGCACTGGAAAGGAAACAAAGGAAGTGGAGGTAGAAAGCAGGTTTATAGAAGAAAACAAAATGAATTGTAAAGAATATTCTGCACTGGTCTTGTACCTTGCTCTATTACAGAGTTGCTTAAGTCAAGCTGAAGCAGGAAATCGTGCTCTGCGAGGTGAAATCTCAGGAACTGTAGCATCTGAGAGGCAAACCTTAAGATTTGCGGTATGGAAATGAAGCACAATTTAATAGCATGCTAATGTGCTCCAAAGTTGACTCCATCTCGAGAGGTAATAAAGGTATATTGGCCTTGAGGGGAGATGTTACCCAGATAAGATATTTACTGAATGAGGAGTAGCACTTGAGTCTTTTTAAGCATGTCACAGACTTGTCAGCCTTTGCCTCAGATGAATTGCCCTTTCGACAGGCAGAGATTCTGTAGTGGTGTCCTGTGAGACTCCTGGCCCTGGTAATTGGGGATAACATTTATGACTCAGAGGAGACACTGTTACCTGTAGTGTGGCCTCAACGCTTCTGCAGTAAGGGAAGTGAAACCTCTTTATCAGCAGCACACAGATGGTGATCACRCAGAAATGTGTGAATGTCTTATAGCAGTGTGGGAATGCAGGCCCTGTGTGAATAATCTTGCCTTGATCAGGTAATTCAGCTAGTTCTGTCTGCTTTCAGGCTTGAGCCCGTTTTGACCTGGAGATAGACACGGGGAAAAGAGTTTGGGCCTTTTGGTTCTGTCTGACCTAGCAGATGAAGCATTGATTAGTACCACACTTAGCATACAGGTGTGGAGCAGCACCTCCCTGCTCTTCCCTGGGAACAAAAAGCAAGATACTGTATACTGCTTGTGTGCTGCTGTAGTGGATGGAATTTTACACCACTGGGTTTAAAGGAAAGCCATTACTTTCCCATAGCTCAGTTTAAATTTTGTGATGTTAAAGGAAAATTTATCAGTACCTCTGTTTGCTCAAGTTTGGTTTGTAATCCAGATTATAAAGAAAGCGTGGGAAATGAGATGTCAGAAGCATGAGTGTGAACAATTAAGATAAAATAATATAGARGAAACTTAATGGCTAAAGTGAAGTTGATTAATGTCCCATTAAATCCAAACAGCATAAATGTTGATTTCTATCTTTGTCCTGTTCTGATTGCCATGATTCAGTGTTTGAGTTTGTGAAGTTGGAAAGAATTGTACCATGAAACAATGGAACAGTCAGCATTGGGTAATTAGAAGCAGAGATTCTGCATTTAAGGGCAGAAATGCATGGTTRATGTAGCCATGGGATTGTTTGTAGGGTGCTGTGAAACCCGTGATGCCTGTGCTGTAATGACAGAAAGATTCTGTAAACAGACATTAATTCACTTTTAGAGATCTAAGAATGAGCAAGTTCTGAGCTGAGATAYGTTTCAATACTTGTAAACAGCAAGTATTGAAAGTGTTGAAAGTATTGATCAACACCGACTTCAAAAGTAGTTGGTTGTTGAAGAGTTTACATTATGTAGGAAAAGACTGCAGTAATTGCATTGCAGTGTAAATAGAGTGTAGAACAGTGAAATATATGTTACAGCCAGCACAGTGTATTCATGGCTGGTTTTGGTGTTTTATTACCTAATGTGACAATATACATATTTTCAGTTAATTATGGGAGCTTTATATACTTTGTTACATTCTTACATTTTTGTAATCTCATTTATTTTCTTTTATTTATGCCTACCATATTCTGTCTGATCTGGCAGCTGTTAACAGAAAATTTCAAATGTTCAGCTATTTTTTAATGGTATTACTGATAATTCATGGCAGTCGGTCATGCAGACTTCTATCCCATAGTGTGAAGGATCAGGTTTATATCATAGCATGAGTCTAATGCTGCAAGTCACACAGTTTTAGCAAATAATCTGGGTGGAGTAGTCATTTGTGGTTTTGTTTGATTACATAGGTAGCAGCTCTGTCTTCAGTAGCTGTCAAATTGTGCTGTTGTTGAATTGTGCTGTTGTTGAACCTCTGTTAAAACAAATGAAAATAATTTCAGCAACATAACACTAAAAGCCTTGAAACTTGTAACACTACATAAAAGTTAAAAATAAATAAAGCCTGATATTCTCCTAATGGCTGTTGTGGTATATCCAAACAGAAAAAGAACAAAACGTGTATGGATATATTCTGTTGAAGCTTAGTGGTGTGACTTGCACTCCAAGATTATGTTAAGAACTTGTGTTACTGCTGGATAATGACAATATTCTGGACTATTGGGAACAATCTTAAAGCCTAATTTGTGATATGTAGCTGACCTTGCCT
This sequence comes from Mixornis gularis, assembly GCA_003546035.1. NCBI lineage: Eukaryota > Metazoa > Chordata > Aves > Passeriformes > Timaliidae > Mixornis > Mixornis gularis. The sequence goes on along the minus strand of QVAJ01000005.1, from coordinate 8,564,524 downwards.
GTAATAGTCTGCAATRACCTGACCTTTGAAAGAAAAGAAACTTAGGCAACTGTGGTAGGTTTTTACTCATACCCTCTGTAACTTTGAACACAGTCAGGCAGATGTTGTCCAGAGATGCAAGACTAGGGAGAGCTCTCAAAGTTAATTTTCGTCCAGTGTTGTGAAGACAGGCAGCTAGAGAGAGGCACTTGACATAGTTCCTGCTGAAGGGAGGAAGGGCTGCAGTGTGTCTTTGTTGGACATWAGTGAATCTGCAAGAGGTTGCTGTTTAAGGCATGTGTTCTCTGGAGCCTTGCTTTATGTCATTCTCCTCTTCTGAAAGTGTTCACTGGAACTTGTAACAACCTTGAGAGTGAGTGAATTCTGTGGAATTTTGTGAATTCTACTTTCTTTCTTTTTTTTTTTGAAGAGTATCCTAATACAAATTTATCCTACCTGCATTAGTGTAGTTCTTTTCCCCCAGCATTGTCTGATGAAATGTTGGGTGAAGAAACAGTGCTTGGGTTTTTTTTGTCTTAGTGGTTGCAAAGCAATTATAAGACCAGTGATTGTGTTGTGTTCCTAGTTTGTGGCAGAAGTATTTCAGTAGTTTCATGTTAATGTGCATTACTTTGACCTAAACCAAGTATTCATAAATTCATTTTGCTCCAGTACAGCTACTGACAGCTGATAGCTAAACAGGAGGAGGACACTTCAGTTACAATTTTTTTTAATGATAGCACTTAAGCACACTGGTTATTTTCCTTGTATTGTACTTTTGGTTCTGATAAAATGTCATGTGTGCATTTTGCATAGAAGTGAAGAGGGAGTGGACAAAAGGGAGGAATTCTTCTGTTCCATGACCATTAAATAATTTTTTCATTTATTAAGGTTTTCAATTGTGGGATGGAGTGTTTTTGATTTATCTGAAGTAGCATARGTTGTATAAAATGGTTTACATGTTCTAATGGTTTTCAGGCTTCAGCAAGCCTATTTTTAGTAATGGATTATCACCCTTTATAGTGCCTGATCATCTTCTCAGAAAGCTTGCTAGAGCATTAACATGATAGAAATAATGTTTGCTTCCCGTTTGGAGTTTGTGCACTTGCTTCACTGCCCTGAGCCCAACAGCTCATCCACATGTTTTTTTGCCAAGGCTCCTTCTCCTTTGGCACTGCTCATTGACTGAACAGAGTTAAAATGGACTAGGGTAGCCTAAAAAGGTCCCCTTTGCTGATCTGGCTTATTTTGGTTGTTGTGGTTTCCATTGTAGTTTAAAAAGCAGCTCTGGGAGAGGAAGCCCCATGTAAAGATGCAGTGACAAGCAGCTGGGAGCGGTAGCATATTCAGTGCATTAAAAAAAATAGAAAAAAGAAATATAAGACATGTTTTAAAAGTAGGTGAATGGCTTAGCAAAATAGGTTGCCTTTCAGGTAGGGAGGGTGATACTGTTTCCTGAAGGAATCTGTGGGAGACAGCTGTTGGATAAGGCTGTTCATTCAACACCAGTAGCATGTATACCTTCTAATGCTGGATTTTCTTGGGTAAATTGCATTGTTAAGACTTTCTCTATTGCTCTCAGCATCACTGTATCAGCATTCTGCATCAGTTCTGAAAAATAATTTCAGTTAATGGAAAAGCAGGCAGTTCTTTATGATGAACTGAATTTCTCTCCTTTTAAACACTTGGAAGTATGATTAGCAGTTATTTTAAACAAAAATGATGGGCAGAAGTAGTCAGATGTGTAGCAGGTCTGGGCAGGCTTGTGACTGCATAGCATTGTTAATTAACAAAACCCCAAACAACGACTGTATAATTATTCTTCTGGCATTACCGTAGGCTGATTTCTGTATTAGATGCAATTCTGATCATAAAATCCTGACATTTTAGTAGTAATTGCATTCTGAATCTTTTCTTTGCAGATCTTCTCTGGCTTTGAACAGCCATGCTACTCTGTTGCCAAAAATCAAGTAAAGCGAATGTGTGCAGTTACTCTCCTCTTGAATTTGAAGAAGGTGGTAGCTCTGTATAATGCCTGAAGGTAATTCTTTCTTTGTCTGAAGCTAAAAGGTTAGAGACTCCTGATGTCAGGCAGATGCTGTCATAATTATTGTTGGTCTTAGTAATGTTTCTTTTTTCTATGTTTTGGTTAGGTTTAGTGTTATGGTATGGATGGCTAAATGCCTGATTAAAATTTTGCTTTGTATCTGGCTTGGACACATTCTTTCTTAARTACTGCTTTAGCTTGGGTAGTAATGTTCATATGAAAACTAGGTACTGTACAAGCCTTTTAGTATGCTTAGATGGAAAAAAGTTTTTTTTTTTTGTTGTTTTATTTTTTGGGGTTTTTTAATGCTATGTGGTCTGTGTTACTTGCTTGAAACATTGTATTATTTAATGCTTGTTTCTAATTCTATCTGGATCACAGTCACTAATACTCTTTGGGAAAAGAAGGGTGTGTGCATGAGACTGGTCAATTCTGAAACATGGTCCATAGAACTTATTGTAAAATAAGGAACTTTTTGCTTGTTCTTGGTGTTCAGCAGGTTTTTACCTGTCTAATAACTTAGTTTATAGAGTGTGTTGTTCTTTTTCTGATTCAAAATGAGGCTGGTGCCACTGAGTACAGTAGAGTTCAGGTGTAAGGACAACAAAACTCTCTTCTGATCAAATTATTTAACTGGTCCTTATTTATTTGATGTGCTTCTGTTTCTGAAGCCTTTTTGTGAAAATGCATGTTTTAACTAGGACTATAATTAATACTTGAAAAGTATGAGGATAGCTGCTCTCTTGTAACCAAACTCTTGACGTTCTGGAATAAATATTCTGATGAAACCTCTCCCCCCTCCTCATATTAATGGCATGTTTGTTATTTTTCTCTGTGGTTTGTCAACTTTTCTATGTGTGGGCAAAGAGATAAATGCAAATTCAGGCTAGTTTTCAAGTAATATGATTAGCTGTTAATATTTCAAGGAAAAAGAGATGACTTGTATTACCTGTGTAGTAATTTAATCCAAAAAGTCATTTTTATAATGATATAAAAATATTACTTAGTGGCTAGAACTTAAAGCTTAACTTTTTGTAAAATAATTTTTTTTGTAAAAATCTCAGATCATTAGTGACTGCAGTGCTTGTATTTCTGCAGCAGCTTTGGTAGTGTGGTGGAAATAACTCATAAGCTTCCTAATTCCTAAGGAGAAGAGAAAAAGGCTCAGAAGTATGAAATACTTCAGTTATAGAGTCTCAAATTAAATCTCAGTCTTTTATGAGGCAGGTTGAAGTTTTTCATCTGTCACATACACTGGAAAAACACGTGCATGGAGTTACTCATCCAGGTTCTTGTTAGGTACAGGACTGAAAATGTGTGTTGACCTGCACTGTCTTGCTTGAATACTTCATGTTTGCTATTAGTAACAAAGAAAGAAGCTACAGATTTAGCTAATGCTGATAACAGAAGAACATGTTTTTTAAAGCTATTACTTATTGTAGAGACATACAAAAAGGAATTTTGCCTTTTTTTCTTTTTTTTTTTTTTTTGGCCAGTTCTTCAATTTCTGAGGGAAAAAATATGGATAAGGATAGTAGTGAGCAGATAGACCTAATAACTGCAAGTTGAGGAATTACTAAATTGTGCTGTTGTTTGTGAAATCTAGAAAAGATGTCTGAAAGTTACTATCTGGGGCTTTAAAAAGGTGTTTCATAATTGAGAAAAGCCAGGTAATGATTTGGGATGATGACTTCTGCAATTGAAAGTCATATTTTCTTCCTTTTTTCCTAATTTAGTTTCTTTTATTCTTCTCAGTGTATATTCTCATGTGTTCTCTTAACTGTCTGTGTATGCAGAGACTTACCTTGCCTGTGTTGCTGGCTAGAGGAACAACATCTCTGTCTTTAGTAATGAACAAAGATTTGTGAAATGTGGGCACTGATGTATTCACAAACTCTATCTCTAAAGAGTGTTTTTGAAAGCGTGTGTCTGTCTTTTTCATAACTCCTGTGAAACTAACGCTTGACATTTTYGTTTCAGTTTCTAAATGATTTTAGCGGTGGAAGTTACAAACTTCAGAGACCTAAAGAAATCATCATGAAGCTATATGTGTTTTTGGTCAACACTGGAACTACCCTTACATTTGATACTGAACTTGCTGTACAAAAGTAAGAGAGTAAATTAATTGTGTATTGTTTGATTTAAATTTAAARGTGTGTATACTTTTATATACCAAATATTTGACAGATAAAGATTAGGTTGGGTTTTTTAGTATGTTGTTGTAGTTTTCCTCTAGGTTTTCTGGTTTTTGAGTGAATTTTGGTTGATTTGGGGCTTTTTTTTTTTGTGATTAGCATGTTCAATGCCTTGCCAGGTGACTATGTGTGTGATTCCATGAAAGAGTTGAGAAGTTATTTAATTTCTGGGACAGTGGCAGAGAGTGACCTGCTCCTCACTGAGTGAGATGTTGAAAAAACTGTCAGAATTACTTCTGATCTTTTTTTGAATAGTRTTTTTATTTGGGAATTCTCTGTAACTGTCTGTCATCATAGAGGGAGTTCTGCAGGTTGTTCATTCTCTTGTCAGTACACTCATTCTGAAGAAAATGTGTGCTCTGGAATGATTTTAGATTGSATACTAAAGAATTGGCATGAAGGTTTTTGTCTCGTGGCTGGATGAGTAAAAGTTGGTTTTGTGCTATGTTGTAAAAGCTCCAAACTATTTKATGTGATTTTGTATGTAAACCATGATCTTCTGAATGCAGAACTGCCTGAAGCCTGATCACTATTAGAGGATTGTGGTTAAATCCCAAGAAATTTACCGTTTGTGTTTTTTTTCCACTGCATACTAAAAGCATCTTGTAAATGTATAGTTGCTTTTTAGAGATGTTTATATTGTATGCTTTTTCATTGTTCCCATGTGGAAGACACCTTGGGAGTAGCAAGAGCCAAGCTCACTTGCTCTCTTCATATTCTGTCAGTGATGAATGTGTTGCAAGTAATTGGGCAAGAAAGATTTCTACCATGGATTTTTKTTTTCCTAATTCATTGTTTCCTTTCTCCTGAATTCCTGTTTATAATTTTCATGACTGAAAAAAGACTGTCTAGACTGTTTTTGTGTGCTCTTCTCTGAAGCCAACTGGCAGTCAGGCTATTACTGAGCATGAAATAGTGTTTGAGYCATTCTGTTCCTACTGGGTCATTTACAGATGTGCCCACACCCCTGTAAGCTGGCTGATACATTTAGACATTGCATTTCTAAATCATGGTGAGTSAGGTGCAGTGTCTAAGCTGCCATGCCAGGCTCTTAATAATTTGTTATGGACCCACATTTTGCTCAGTTGAATTGTTCTTTGAGGAAGTTTTCCAACAACTGAACCACACAAAATCAAAGAATCTTCAGCTGAACAGTGTAACTGCTTATTCTGTATAGCTGTATGTATAGACTTGCTCTTTCTAGTAAGASTAACTTTCATGGATTCTTCGCCTGTCTCCTTGTACATGGACAGGCCAAGTTATCTTCCTAAAGACCATGGAGGTGATAGGTGAATGGTTACTGTAATACAGCTAGCAAGTACGAGCTTGTGCTGGTGAGAGGTTTGTAATGCATTTATGATGTCATGCTGAATCATGTTTTTTTTAAATAACAGATCTTCATGATCTTTTTCAAGTAACAGTAACACTGTTATGTTTCCTGCCAGCTATATCAAAGCTATTGATGCATATATTATTCACTTCATAYGCTGAAGCTTTTTTATACCTTTGCACAGGTGCTGCCATGGTATGTTATGTTAGCTGGGGTCAGTAACTGTATCAGATTAGGAAATTCTTGTTTACTTTGCTGTTTACAGGTATCTTAATGACAAAGTCTAGAACTGTCTAAAATATGCAGTAACGTTAAGATGTCATCAGCTAGAATTGTGTGAGGCTGGTAAATTAAAGCCTGAAATGGTCTACTGATAAACTGTTTCTATATTAAAGTCGGTGATGTTTATATTTATTTGTTTTTTATATATGAATTGTTAAATATCCTGTTATTTTTAAGTGCTTTATGGTACTTCATGTACAGTGAATCAGTCAGAGTTTATTAGGTGGAATTGTGGTTATGTTATGAATAATGAAGTGTTGATAGTCTTGACTTCTAGTGCTTTAGCAAGTCAGCTGTTTGGTYATAAATTCAAGGAAAACAATATGACTTTTACAGTTGTTGTCCTAAGTGCTTGGTGTGACCTAATCCAGAATTTCAGCATGCTAGCAGATCTTGGAAAAAATATTGCTGGTGACTTATCGGCAATGCAAAAGCTGTTTTCTTTCAGCTGTTAGCTTATTAACTGGATATCCAGATTGCAACACATTGGAGCATTTATAAAACTTAGAAATATGTAATTGCACAGAATAAAAATATTTCTTTTAAAAATGTTCTGCTTTGACATAGACAAGTCACCCGTGTCTCTTACAGAAATACACAAAATTAGAGACGTAAGTAATCTGATAGCATCATCTTCTCTTCCTATTTTTTTTTCAGTGTGGCTGATCTGAAACATGCAATTCAAACAAAGTATAAGATTGCCATTCAGCACCAAGTATTGGTTGTCAATGGAGGAGAGTGTATGGCACCAGACAGAAGAGTGTGTAGTTACAGTGCTGGAACAGTAAGTGCATGCTGCATTCTTAGTCTAAACTTTCWTCTATAAGGGAAGAAAAAGATTCATTACTAAGGGATTTTTAAGTATTTTTCCATAGTGTGTTGTTTGCTGGATTTCTTTGATTTTAGAAACAGGTGTTTATGTMTTCAGTTTCTAAGTGTAGGTTTTAAATTGTTCTCAAGACACATTACCCACATGAGGAAATAATTGATGATTCAACAGTAAGTTGCCTTTACTCAGTGTTTGGTTTCATTTCCTTTTTGAGTGTAGGACACCAACCCAATTTTTTTATTCAACAAAGAAATGATCTTGTGTGAACGTCCACCAGCTATCCCCAAAACCACGTTTTCAGCAGAGAATGAGATGGAATTAAAAGTAGAAGAATCTCTTATGATGCCTGCAGTGTTTCATACAGTAGCATCACGAACACAGCTTGCTGTGGTAAGTAGATTGTTACTGGATTTGCACACCAAAGGAAAATATATCAGAGGGAAAGCTTGATGTAAAATATGAAGTGGTTTCTTCAAAAGGCAGTAAGAATGGTGTATTAGTGATGATGTACTCTTCAGAGCCTTTGCCTCAGAGTTTCAAGGTAAGTTTTGAAATGTGCTTGCTTCTTCAGCCTGTTCGGAGCTTCTTTCAAAGCTAGTGTAAAACACCTTTTGGATGTGTAYGTTTGTAGTATTTGCAAACCAAAAGCAATCAGATTGCTTTGGACCATGCCTTAATGCACTGCCTTATTTTCAGTGTCCTCAGGCTGCCTCAGCCTGAAATGAGAAGAGTAACTTTGGAAGCGTTGTTAACTCAAGTAGAAAATTAACACTGTAATCTTTCCAAGCTTCTGTTCCATGTTTTATGTCTAAGCAGCTGGTGAGGAATTAATAAAATTAAGCTTTTTCCCAAAATTCAGGTTGCTTATTATTGAGTACTGCCTCTTACTTGCATATTGCATATATTTACTTGGAAACTGGTCGGAAGTCCAATTTGATTATTTCTGTGTTGTTTCAATAGGGGAAAAGTTGCTCCATGCAACATGGTCAGTAGATACCAAGYGTGCATGCAGTAAAAATGAGCTGCATGCTCAAGACACTGACACAATGCCTTCTGTAGCTGGACTGATTATGTTTCTGTATTAAAAACTGATCTTATTTTCTTTACAAATTTTACCTTTAAATGGATTAAATATTTTTCATATCTCTAAAGAATATTTAAGCTTCCAGCAGCTGGCAGCAGGAGAACAGTTATGTGGAGCACTTCACACAAAATGAGTAGTGATATGATTTTTGTCTTGGTAATAAAATTTCTTCATTTCAGTGACAACTTTAATACAGTTGAGAAGAACATTTAGCAGTTGAAGCGGTTGGGGTTTAATACTATACAGCGAAATTTAGAGAAAAATTGTAGAACAGGGATTTTGGTTTCCCCCTTGGCATCCTGGCCTGTCAGGAGGGGGGAAGTTCTCCTGAATAATGTGAAATAATGTGACCTTGACATACTCTCTGATTTAAGGCAAGGATTGAGTACAGTTAAGTCTCTCTCCACCACCTGTTGACAGAGCTGACTTGGTAAATAAGACCTTGAGTTTTTAGGTATCTGTGAGTCATATGACTGTCACAGAGRAGAGTGGATATCAGTGTGAATTCAGCTAAGGAGTAGGAGGTTTTCAGTGGTGCTCTGTGAAGTGTGAGGGTTCTGGTTTTACCAGCTGAAACTGAAAATGCTTTAAAACCATTTTTTGTGGAGTATTAAGAGGCGGTTACAAAGTAAGCAAAGAGGTTATAAAGATAGCTTCTAAATACTTAACATGATTGATATGAAGGGAGGGCAGTAGTAATTGCTACAGTGTTTGTGTTTTGTTGAGGGTAATGGAAGTGAAAGGTGATGATACTCAGTCTCATGTTTCTCACTGATATTTTATCTGGTTTCTCTATTCTGTGCCCTGTTTTCTGCTCTTAGGTTCTCAGTTTGGCTTTCAGTTTGGTAAATTTACTGTACAATGATGGAACATGTTTAGCCCCTCTGAAATAAGCTTTTTTTTCCAAGGTTTTATAAAAAATACTCCTATTTAGACTTGAAAAGAATTGTTCGTRTTGCTAATCTGCCCCCTTTGGTTCTGAAGATTGTATTAATATGCAGTGCATGAAAGTTTCAGTGTTTCTACCTTTAAATATGTAACTTAGATCTTTGCTGGCTCATTCTGGTGGCAGGTCTATAATACTATTAATACTTAGCTGCAGACTGGATAGTTGATATAGAGAGAGTGATTGTGAGGTGATTTGCAAGGAAACAATAAATCCATACTTAGTGTCACCTATTAGTAGTATTGCAGGATTGGGGGAAGCAGGGATGGGGGAAAGAATTGTCTTTAAACATGCATCCAAGTAGAACAGAGGATGTTATTTTTTAGCCTGCAGATTTATTTTCAGGAAGATTATTATTTGATCCCCACTTTTGACAGTTCTTCCCTGCTTATAAAATGGTTATAGTGTTGGTATTTGTTTTCTCATTAAAAACTTGGAAATTTATTTAAAGATTAACTCGGTAGTAATATTCTCAAATCTGATTTACCTTTAGATCCACAGTTAATTTTACCCAAGATTTTAAATGTTCTAAAGCCATAGATTCCGTGTTAGGCTGTGAAAATGAATTGAGTACTTCTCTAGGATGTCAGGGGACTGACAAATCCATCACACATGATAGAAAATTARTAAATAGTCTGTTGTGATTTTTAGATGTACCAAGGTGCAAAAACTGTATAAAGAAGTATTGCGGTATGGTACTGAAGTAGTTTTTCATGATGCCTGCTTGAAAAATATGGAACAGTAATTCAGAAGAAACTGAGGGAGGACTGGGGCTGTGGTTAAAGCATTAATCTTCTCTAAGGTTCACCATAAGCCTCTTGCCTGGGAGGAAGAAGGAACATAGGATATTAATCCTTCTCAAAATTAAGATCTGGAGAGAGGTAGAGAGGCTCTGAACCTCTATGGTTGTGTGATTGATGTACCCAAAGCCACACTGAGGGTACTGTATGGGAGAGTTCCTGGAAAATAGACATGAAAAATCCAAGCTTTGTCGTTCTATTAATTCTAGAGAAATGGTAACCTGCTKTACCAGAAAAGCAGAATGGCAGTASTTGATGGTGATGGTGAGGTTTTTGCCTGTCGTAATTTAGAGCATTGTGTTTAATTAAATTTGATTAATTAGTACTTACCACTAATACAGGTACTAATACATGATGATAATGTAGTGTGTAGTAGGAAAATAAAGGTTGCATTCTAAATTATTGCTTATGAAAAGGTCTTACCTGTTCTTGTCAACAACAAGGAGCAGTGGTATGTAAATATTAAAAGAAGGGGAGAATATTTGATAGCTAGATGTTTCTATTTAATCTGGTATCTGCTGGGCCCAGAGACTATAAGATATGATCTTTATATGGTCTTTAAAATCAGACTTGATATGAAGTTGCAAACATACTGTGATACATGGCCTCTAATTTTTTTCCTCTCAATGAAAGTAGTTCTAGAGTCTCCTTTAACAAGTATTTTTATGAATCCATGCTATTATGGCTTCTTCATCATTTTTTCTATGTCTRTAATTGACTATGAATGACTTATATTATGCTTTTGCTTTCTATTTCTTTTTTTTTCCATAATTATGGAAAATTATTATTATTACTCAGATATGTTATTATTACTCAGGTATGACTAGAAGTCATATGTTATTTCATAGTGGAGGTCTTGGCATTCTTATGGCCTCTTGCATATATATTTGTAGGATATAAATACATAYAAAAGCAGCCATTTCCCACTCCAATTAACACTAATTTCTTTGAGTTACATGTAGCCTTTTTTTTAGATTTCATAACTCCTAACCAAAAATTATTCCTGTGGGGAACTAACCTTGCGTTTGGTTTTCCATGGCACTGTGTTTGTCATMTCAAGATACATTCATTTTCTGTTTTTTTCTGTTTTCATGATTTTAACATCTTTTACAGATTTTAAGTTTCWCTTCACTACCCATGATGTCATTATGTAGAATTCACAGCATAAAAATTAGGTGGCTTTAAAGAAGCTACGTCTGTTCCCTTAACTTGTTCMTTTACCATTTAAACTGAAATTCTTGCCATGAATTTCGTCATTTGCAATATGATGTCCTTGTTTGTATGTTTTTTTAAAAAGYTCAACTTCAGAAAGTTAAATCAACTTTCTAAGCCTTTTTTCATTTTATATCTTGGCATTCTGGTTTCTCCTGGGCTAAAAACTTACGTTTGAGATGTCTATGGCTGAAAGGTTCCAGGTTGCCTTTTTTACAACTAGCCTGGTCTCCCACCTTTCTTGCAGCTGAGCAGTTCCTGCCTTGAGCTGCAGTATGTGGACAATGAGATGCATACCAKCTGAGAAGACAAGCTGTTCTCTACACAATATGTTGTGCATTAGGCTGTGTTGTGTCAATCTTGTGGTCTTTTAGCACGACTGCTTAAAATAATTTCTGGTAGCTTAGCCTTTAGGAAAGGATTTTTTTTTTTCTTTTTTAGTGGTCTAACTGAAGTTCCCATGTGATTTTTCTGAGAAGGCTATTGAACTTCTTGTAATTGGGTATGTTTCACATTTCATGGGACGCTGCTGCTGTCATGATCAAGCTGTCAGTTCCTGTCAGTTCTTCTTTGAGAACTGGAAATGAGGATGAGAAACTATGTGGTCATTTCATTTGGWTACGTAAAACCGCAACTGTAGTCATAGTATGTAGTCACAGATCATTCTCAGTTTTGTTTCAAACACTTCAAATGTTTAAGCCAAGAAGTATAGTCATGCTTCCTGAAAGCTGTGGATCTGCTGTTTAGAGAAATGCTCTTTTCTCTAGAAAAGTTGCTTTGAGACTCTCTGGAAAGAATTACTTCAAAATATTAATGTTCTTCAAGGTGTGTAGTGTTTGAAATAATTGTGTGGCCAAATTAATTTTGGCTAAATTATTCATCTAATAGTCAGACAAACTTCTGGCTCCTCCGAGAAGTCCAGATTTCTCTGTAACTCAGAKTAGTGATCAGTCTCAGTCTTTTAAAGTAATTGAGCAGGGTGAGGTAGAATGGGTTTTAGTTTATCCTAAGGTATAATGGAAGATCTGCTCTAAGGTAGATCTTTCTAAATGCTTCTGTAACTTTTTTTTTTTTTTTTTAACCTTTGTAACCAAAACTTCAGATCAAGCTTTTCAAAAATTGCTCAGAAGGAAAAGAGTTGGATGACTTGGAATTGAGCTAGTGGAAGTTAACACTTGCCTTGTACCATGGTTTGACTCCCTGACTATGGTGGTTTATGTCACGTCTCAGTGTGTTTTTGATGGTAAATTCTGTCCCTTGACTTCTCCAAAACTGTTCATGATATCAGAGAGAACTAGTGAAAGCAGTACTGAAGAAAATCATTAATCTGTGATTTACAAAATAATTTATTCTGTGCCATGCTGGTGAAAGAACTACTTTCTGAATAGGAAATAAGTGGACTGTGTGGACAAATGTCCAAAGGATGCAGTCACCAAAAATAACCAGTATTAAAGAAGAACGGAATAATCAGCTGTCTACTKAAAGGAGAGGAGTTGCCATGAAATATCAATCTCCCTCACAGTGAAGCTAACTGCTCCACTTACAGGTTTTAAAAACTGAAATCTTGAAGTGTATCTTAATCTAGTGGGTTCACTGATGTTATAGCTGTGTATGTATTAGAGATAATGGTCTTGGTTACAAATTCTGGTAAACAGTGTAACAGTTTATTGTTGTGAAAGCATTTATCTGCTGTTACAGTGTATGAGTTCGTGGAATTTTACTTTCAAGGATCTTTTTTATTGGTCTGAGATTGATTTTTATGGTGATTGAAACCTGTAAGGAGTCCATTTTGCAGGGTTTCAGACACATGGCAATAGAGGACTTTGATGACTTATTTCCTTCTACCACAGGGTTTTAGAGAATGGAAAGAACCCTTCATTTCCTGACAACTTTGTTCTTTAGAGGTAAGTCCAAAGACCACTTAAGACAAAAAGACCTTTGTCAGATTTTGCTCATTCAGATGAGCAGAATTATGACAGTAGGATGCAGASACAGTCTTGAAACTGATCATAAACACTTCACCAGTTAATTTCTGCTTTAGATAAAACATACTTCGTTGCTTCTACTGATTTTTGGTTGATACCTAGAAAAGAGAATTCATTATAATCAGAAGAATCACCTAAATTTAGGTTGCAATTCTCAAAGGAAATAATTCTACTAAGCACTCTGTTACAACACCCAGCCAAAGATTAAAGGCATTCTGGTGGCCCTGTGGATTTCTTGTAAAATTGGGTAGTGAAGATGTCATTATTTACTCTTCAACATAACAGCACAAGGGGATTAGTCTRGGGCTCATGTTCTGGTAGTGGTGCTCTTTTAGATCCTCATTCCAGTGGYGCAGTGAGGCAGTTGGTGTTCTAGGTATGCTGCTGTAGCCCAGTGGGATGAATGTAGCCCTACAAGGCAACTGAAGTTAACTTTTGTGCTCTGTGAACCGTTGGGTGTCTGCCAGGAAGACTTGAGTGCGTCTGTGAATAGTCAATGACAAAAGCAAGCCTGTTGTTAGGCAGGCTTCATTTTCTGTGCTGGAGCTGGCAACATAACTGAGAAGCATTAAAACATATGTTGGATTGCAGGCCTTTCCTTCTGTGCCTGATATAATTCAGTTTTTAGACTTTATTCATTTAGCAGAGAGCTGCTTAATTCTTTCTTGCATAGAGCCATTCAGTTATATAAAATAAATTGGTCTAGATCCTTCTAAAGTAGTCTGAGTCTCTCACAAAAATGTTGTCTATGGAGGTAGGCAGCTGGTAGGAAAAACAAGCCACATACCTGAAGGTTTACTTCAGAAGAGATGGCAAGATAAGAAAGGTACATTTGTGTAGCTTTTAATTTCATAACTTTAAAAAAAATAGTTAAAGTTATACTTTATATAGTTAAAGTTATACTTTATATAAACATATACTCCAAAGGAAGCAGAACAGCTTCTCTGCTTTGTTTTCTTGCCACATGTTTTCACATTTTGAAAGCAGGATTGACTAAAACAAAACAAATAAAACGCTGGTTTAACATAGTGTTCTAGCATGCACTAGTATCTGCTTAGTACAGTTCAAGACTGAAACAGTTCTGGCACATGGACAAATAGTTACTACGTGTGGTTTGACCTTCATTAGAAGGTCCAAACATCTGTTTGGARCCTCCTGAATTCAGAGTAATATTCTTTACTGTTTGAATGTAATGAGCTTATTTCATGATATGGCTTAAGACACCAGCATCAAAAGCAGTACCGTGTTTCTGTGGACTCTGATTGCATTCAGGTTCATCCATGCTGACAGAATTCTCCTGTTTGCCTCCCACCACYTAGACAGAATTTCTTTGGCACATGTAAAAAATGATTTTGAGMGGATGATAATATGGGATGCTGTTGTAATACCTTGCGTATGTGCCCTGAAGTGTCTGTTCATTTGTACAATCTGATTTGTACAAATTTGTTAGCACATGGGTAACTTTGAAAACATGTTACTTGAAAGAAACTTRGCTAATAAATTTTGGTCTCAGAGTTAGCTCAGGAAAAAAAATCTTTTGTCTCTGAGGGGCGTAGTATGTCTCAATGCTTATGATTGAGATGATTTATGGGAACTATTTATGATGGCAYTGATAAAGGGATTTTTATTTTAATGTCCATGTCTCCTGTGTATACATTAAGAAGCTGCAGCTCATCTGACAATGAATTCCTGGTTGAATACTTAGRTGGTGTTGGGGTATTTTTATATAATGGGGTGTGGGTATGTATCTGTTTATATGAGAGATTCTGACACTTATTAGAATGTCCTGTTACAAGGTTTCTGAAAAATTAACACATATTAATTTGCTACCCTGGAAAATACTGTTCACCCTTGCCAGACTGCTGGGATAGGAGCTCCTGGTTTGTTTAAATTTGAGAAAATTGCCACAGGTTATACYCTTGGATACAGTGTCAGTGCTGGTTTTCAGTTGTGTAACAAGCGATCTCAATTGTAAGGTTTTTTTTTTCTTCTTGTAACTTCTGTTTTGTGTTTAAAAATGTTTTGCTGAGGAAACAAGCTTGTTAAAACWAAAATCTTAAATTGGCAACACTTAGATTCTGAAAGGAGTATCAAAGTGACATATAATAAAGCTTCATAGGGCAGCTCTAACTTGTAACTTTTGACTTCTRTTGTGAACACAATAAATAGATCTAGCTGAAAAAAGCAAACATTTCCCACTAGTTAAGAATATGTCTCAGGGGGAAAGTTTGGTCATATGAAGCCTAGTACATACTTTAATGTGTTAAACATTTGAGCTGTGCTAAGTGAGTGTGTCCAAAGGAAAATAGAAGTGGCAAAAACCTCTACCCAGGGCATTTAAAGAAACAGCTCACTCCAATCTTTACTTTGCCTGGTTGATAYTCATTTGGAGGAAATGCATAAAAAGACTTTATGATTAGTTTTGATTTTGTAGGTGGCTTATGTTGTTTTAAACTGCTTGAAACTAATGTGTGTTTTTGTATATGCTCTCACTTCTGGGACTGTAGCTTGTTGTGGTTTGGAGTGGTATGGCTCCTCATTTGGAGGAAGGTTGAACTTTGAGAGAGAATAATTTTTGTGAGTTGAAAGTAAAATGTTTGTGTACATTTCCAGGATGTACATTAGAATGCAGCAGAGACATTCAGTTACCTTTTCATATTCTTGGTACACTTTTTTAGTGTATCTTAGGGTAAAACAGCCTGTTCTTTTGGTTCTCAATATGATAACTGAGGAAGCAGTAATTCTGCTTTTTTTTTTATATGCTGTGCAATTTGCCTTTGAATAACTTGTATACAAAGTGAATTTAAGACAGTAAAAAAAAAAATATTTAAATGTTGAAGTTGATATTGTATTAGTCAACTTAGGTACATTTAAATTGTATAGCCAAACTGGGGATAGTCTGGAGAAAATGACTTGCAGATTTCAGCATTGTCTGGATATCATTCCAGTTGTGTTATTGGTTGATTTTTGACTTAGGAATCAAGAGTTCCTGCAGCAGTTAAAATAGCCATTCTTTTCAAACTGGGAATCATCMTTCTTGCATGCACAGGAAGCTGCCAAAGTTCAGAAAACAAGAAGAGAAATACCATATTTACTGCAAAGTGATAGGAATTTGTAATAACAACTTCAGATCTCTGCAAAAAAAAAAAACTTTATTACTTCAAATCTATTCAAACTCTGCAAAAGTTGTCAGACAGAGGATGCTCAAAACTCTGGTGTTGCATATGTAACTATTTTGAATATTCATTGTTCATCTGCTGATAGCTTAGCTATCAGTGATTTGAAGAACAGTAGTTGTCATGCTGCTTGAAAGAAGGCTTGGACTTCTGAAGCAGGGAGGATGGTCATAACCTTCAGGTTTTGTCAATATGAATTGTGAAATATTTCTTTAAAACTCTGTACAGTTTTCTGTTTTATTTCAGAATGTAAGTACTGTTGGTCCCTAAATTTTTTGAGTGTGCTGCTAACCAACAGCAACAAATGCATTCTGGAATATACACCTGTTAGGTTTTTAACACTACTTTCTCATTGTAATTTGTATAACTTATTTTTCCATGCATGGTTTTCTCACATGTATGATAGCACAGGAGAGTTTTGTTCAGTCCTGGTTTAAGAGCATGCTCAACSTGCAAACAGTGAAAAGACATTTTTCTTATAGGTTAGATAGATACTAAAACCTAAAGTACAGGTGTGTGCAGGAAAGTATTTTCCAAGGAGGCTGTTACTGGTAATGTTTTGAACTGAAGGATTTATTGTRTGACTTTTTTATTACTTTCTGATGTTTTAGTAGGCCCTTTGAGGGAACCCTTTCTTAAAAGCTTTTTCTTAAATTCCTAAACTTAAAAAGAGTTTCTCTTCCTACTAGTTGAAACTTTGGAATTTATTATCATGGGCATTGCTGTTAGTACACTCTTATTAAGATCTGGTAATTGCCATATGTAGATCTCTGTTTTAACTTTGCCAAGTGGGGCAGTAAACTCTTATGGCAGTAAAATGCCTCTGAGTCATCCAGTACTTGAACAGAAAAACKTCCACATTGGTTTGCAGATGCCAAGTTTCAGGGTATGTTTTAGAGTTTTGTGGACACTGTACTGCTGCTTGTCATGTTGCATCTGGTTTATTAATCAATGAAAAACTGAAATTATTTGCCATGCTGTCTCCTTGTGCATCTCTTCTTGCACCTGATCCACCTGTGCTTTTTGCTGACTGATTGTGCATTTTATTGTCTTCTTCTGAGCTTCTGCTTGGCTTATCAAAAGTTTTCTCCTTATTGGACCTTGATTTCCAGTTTTTTCTATCATATTATTAGTACAAGGGTTATTATTTATGTGTGTCTGCCCTAAATATTTTATATTATCAGTGTTTAATTAATTTTATAGAGTGGTTTTGGAGCTACAATTTTCACCTCTCTGTTATGCAGATACTTCCCAATAAATAGTGCATACTTTTTTTGTCATCTAATTAACTTCCTTTTTTCTTAAATTTTAAAAACCACGTTATTTTYTATGACGTTTTCAGGTGTACAACTTTTTAGTTGTCGAAGTTTCGTACTTTTATGTTAATATCTTCAATAAAGTTAAAACAATAGCCTGATTTGTATTTTGTTGAATTTTTTTTTTCAGGAAATGTATGAGGTTGCCAAGAAGCTTTGCTCCTTTTGTGAAGGTCTTGTACATGATGAACATCTTCAACATCAAGGCTGGGCTGCCATAATGGCCAACTTAGAAGATTGTACATACTCTTACCAAAAGCTGCTTTTCAAGTTTGAAAATGTGTATTCAAGCTATTTGCAGTCCATAGATGATATCAAATTGAAACTTACACAGTAAGTTTGCAATTAAATTCATTCTTAATTTCCAAATTTACTCTCTTTTAAACTTAGGTTTTTTAAGTGTTTKGTGTCTGGTGTGTATTCTACTTAACCAAGCATGTATTTGTTTTATTCTGTGTCATGGAGAACATTCTTTTTGTTCTGTGCTAGTTACTTTTTTTAACTGACATTTTTCCTTGTATTTGTCAGCACAAAGAAACCTGTATTGAGTTATGTGGAAGATAAGCTAGTTAATGAACAGCTGCTTAAGAGYTGGAGTCATTCCAAATGTGCCCTACAAAAAGCTGGATAACAAATTTAGACATTAGCATTTTTAAATACCTATTTACACTTTCRAATCAATTGATTTTTAATAACTTGAACTGATATTTAGAATTACAATCTGTGTTGAAAGTATGAAGTCATAGCACATGCTTCAAATGAATTTGTATACCTTTGAAAGGGATAGGGGCAGGTATGTAGATACCTATATATATAGAGAGAGAGAGGTACATATATAGGAGGGGGGGTGTGTGTGTCTGTACTTGTGTCCTGCAAACTCTGGGTGTTACTTCAAAGAAAATCTTTTACATTTTTGTAGCCACTATATTATTATGGTACTTCTGTGAGTGCTTTGCTTAATAGACTATAAATGGAGATTGGAGCCYTAAAAAAATTAACCATAAATATGTTTTGTCTTTAAAATAAAGAAGTTGAGCTTCATAGCTTTTGCCAAATAGAAACTATTCAAACTCTGCAAAAGTTGTCAGACAGAGGACGCTCAAAGCTCTGATAATAAGCAATGMTATCCATGCAGATGGGATACGTAAGTCCCAGTTGTATGTTTAAACAAAGAAGTAAGTGGGTGTCTCTCAGTTTATCAAATTGTCCCTTTTTTTCATTCAGTATAAGCTTGGAAGTGTAGAAGATGTCATGTTCAGCAGTGGAAGAGAGCAAAAGCTCTGACTTCTTTAGCTGTCCTTCCGTGATGTTGATAGTCAACACAGAAGTTTTAGAGGATAGTTGCAAAATGATTTCGAAATCTGCTTCAATTCTAAAATGAATAGCAGTTCATATTGTGGGTGATTTTTATCTAGGATTTTGTGTCATGTTGGCTTCTAGATACTGATGGATTCTTTTCTTTTGACTTTTTAAAAAAAGCTTGGGTTCTGCTGTTTCTATCATGGCCAAGATACCGCTGCTGGAGTGCCTAACAAGACATAGTTACAGAGAGTGTTTAGGAAGACTGGAGTCTTCACCTGAATATGGAGGAGCAGAAAGTGAAGAAACTGAGGATGGGAAATCTGCTGAATTGGTGCTTTATCCTGATGGATCTAAAGTGAACAGTAAATCAATGTTAGCGTCATTTTGCAAGTCAGTTGAACATTCAGCTTTGGAAGGCACAGATCCTGAAAATGTAAAAGATAAGGAATCTGCTCAAAATGCTGCCGTCCAGGACAGTGAAATGTCAGTAGAATTGAAAGATGATGATCAGCCTTCCTTCAACGTGTCTTTGTTAGACTGGATAAATGTTCAAGATAGACCTAATGATGTTGAATCCCTGGTCAGAAAATGTTTTGATTCCATGGGCAGGGTAAGTTTATAAACTGTTTTAAAATCAAAATGCATTGCATTGAATGCTGCTGCTTCTTTTTCTAGATGCAGGTGCTTTTTGAAGTGACTGACTCAACTCTTTTGTAACTTGCTTCTGGGATAACTTTCTGAATGAAAGCCAAAGCAGAGACTGGGGAGGGATAAGTGTGGGGAAAGTGTTTTATGAGTTTGAATGTTAAGAATTTGATCTTTAGGAAGATGTATAATTTTATGAATGCTTGTTATCTTGATTATTTTTCAAATAGCCATTTCTTTTGAAAGCCAAAAGCTTCTTGTAGCATAGAAGTTAAAATAGTTAAGCCTTTATTAAAATATAGGAAAAAATTATATGATTCATTAGGATAAGTTGATATTCTGTATCTCTGCATTCTTTATTAGCTGATACAGAGGTGCTCAGAAGGACCCAGTCAGTCAGTTTGTATTTCTGCTGCTGGAAGAATACAACAGTGCTCACTTTACTTTCAAAATTAATATTTTAATCAGTGAGCATTATAACCTTTTCAAATTCTTTTGCCTATAATTTTCCTTCTCTCTTTGCTTTCACTGTGGCTGATATTTCTTACATTGTCTAACCTTGTTTGCATAGGTATAATATAGTATTACARCACGATGTACCTTGATCCAAGAAAACACTTTCTGTTGTCTTTGACACTTTATTTCCTCTGTAAGGTAGGACTGGAAGACTGAATCAGTGATTTCTAAAACCCATCTGTTGTAGGGAATATCATGGTGTGATTGATTCTATACATTGATATTTTGATTCTGTCTTAAAATGTATTGGAGAATTTGGCTTAATTTTAAGGGTTGTTCAAGATTTTAGTAGTGCAGAAAAGGCTAAGGAAAAGACTGGAYATGACAGGTTGTTTTTTTCTTTAGTAAAGCACAAGAATTGATTTTTCTGTGTAAAAGACTTTCTGTTGGCTGAAGTTTGAGACAGTCCTCTGTCCTGTTCATTCAGTAACAGCATAAGGTACTTTCTACTGTTTTGAAACAAGAGTAACAGAACCCACTAGATGGGTTGTGAGATAATGAATTCAATTTCTATGTAGTAATATTAACAGAATTAATATGTAGTAATATTAACAGAACACAAATGCAGTGTTTCAAAAACCAGTATTTGAAGAGATGGACATTAAACAATTGCTTCCAAATAAATTATAGAGATCAAAAAGACACAAAAATGCAAAGAATGCTTTGGTTAAGTGCATACCCTACCTTTTTTGATTAGCTGGTAGTTTTATCTGATATATATCACATAATTTAGAGGCTCTGTCTTGTCCTTGTCTTATCTAAGATTAGACACAAATCCTTTATTTTGACTATTGTAATTGCTTTGTAACTGCAGTCAATTTTTATGGGAAAAAATTGTGATTGAACCTGCAAAAAATGCAGTTTCTTTTTGTACTGTTGGCATAAGCAGAATTGGCAGGTAGGACAYGTGCTTCAGTTAAAGTGTTCTGGCCACCACCAGAGCAGTTGTGATTCGTCAATCCTGATCCATTTTGGTTCACAAAAAAMCCCCAAAGCTTTGAAGTAATGCTTTCCTGGTTCTCCTTAAGAAAACATTAATTTACTGTGTTTTGATAGCAGCACAAGGCAAAGAATTGAACCTTTACTTACTGTTGATTTARAGTTAGTTGAAAACAGAAGTGGCCTGCAGTTGAAAAGGGAAAGAAAATCCCAAAATATCTTGCAACATTATTTTTCTTTAAATATTCATTTGAGGTGACACTTTAATATTAAAAGAATTAGAATAATAGAATAAAATGACACTAACTTTTTAAAATTGTTTTGCCTACATTCTCCCCCATGCACTTTCCTTCTTGGAAATATGAACCATACAAATGGTTTATGATTACAATTCTTATTTTCAAAAACTGAATTCAGGTAAGATTTTCCTGAAAGCTTAAAGCACCAGAGTAAGAGCTTTATATGTTTGGTACTGGTTGACAATAACTGCTGTGTTGCACTGAGTGCTGTTAAGTTTTTGATGKTTCTAGCCTCTAGAGACTTCTACAAAAACAGCACTTTTAATTACAGAAACTTTGGCTGCAGTAAAAGCACTGGGTAATGAGGAGCTAACCAGGTGTTTTTGTTAAGTGCTGTTGTAGCCACTTAAGAAGCTAGAAATGGAAGGTACTTTTAAAAGATGAAAGAGCAATATTATCTACCAGTGAAAGTAGAGCTGTATCCTACAGATGCAGTTAGGTTAAAGATGGGATGAAAACAGTGGATGGAGGAAAGAGATGAGAAAGGAATGAGAGGAATAGCCATTCTTTGTAAAAAGAGATAAAAGCATTAGTTTAAGAAGTTAAAAAGAGGAAAAAACCCACCATCTTGTTCTTTAGTATTTTGTTTGTGTCTAGGTTTGGAAAKACAGGTGTCTCCCAGGGAAAGCTGGGGCASCCCTTGGAATGGAGAATGTAAACCCCCTCCCTCCAAATTATTATAATTTTGCAATTAGGGACTTTTAGGCAAAGATACAGGAATAGGARTAACAGTTCTTTACTAGGAATATTAAAAATACAAATGTAGTAGTACAAAAAACCCCAAGCAAACAAACAAAAATCTAGAAGCCCTGACAGAGTCAGAAATATGACCTGCCACCCTGTTGGTCAGGGTGTTGGAAGCAGTCCAAATAAATCCTCCTGGAGTAACAGATGTGGTTCTGTTGGAGTAGAGATGATCCTGTAGAAA
>QVAJ01000005.1:8500446-8541207 GCA_003546035.1 Mixornis gularis | reverse complement strand
TTAAAAAAAAAAAAAAAAGGAAAATACCGAGCTTAAAAAAAACCTCATTTAGCTAACTTAAATCACCTTTCAGTGTGTCAACTACTAATAAATTTCTTTTTTTAGCTTGATCCRAGGATCATCCAACCCTTTCTGGCCGAATGTCGCCAAACTATCGCCAAACTAGATAATCAGAACATGAAGGCTATTAAAGGTCTCGAGGATAGACTCTATGCATTGGACCAGATGATAGCAAGCTGCAGCAGACTGGTGAACGAACAAAAAGAACTTGCTCAGGTAATACACAGTTGTGTGTGCAACACTGGAAGATGGTAGGTTTTTGATATGTTTGGTGTTAAAGTTACAATGAACCAGTTGCATGTCTTYGTGCAAGATAGTTTTCAACATATCACACTGGGATTGGTCAATAAGGTGCTATTTCATAATAATTTAACATTTAAATATTGGCAGGTTTTACATCTTGTCATGTTTTCACATGGTTTAAAGCTACAGCTAGAAAATCAGAAATTTAGAGATATGGAATGAGACTTAAGTAGATCGATTTTAATTTTGAAGGAAAATACTAAATCCTTGGTAATTTATCACTCAGTGATGCAGGATCAGGGAATAGGTTAATGGTTGATCATCAGTATTGTAGTAAGAAGAAAAAGTAGTATGCCTTCACTGGACTGTGTTTTTAAGTGATAAGAAATTTAGTTAAAGACTATTTTATATTTAAAATGCATACTTTATATGTAGCTCCTATTTTTAGTATAGTATAGTTTAGTATATATAGTTTTTATATATATTTTATATATATTTATATATAGTTTTTACTATATGTAGTAGATATTATACTATATTTTTAGTATAGTATAGTATAGTTTCGTATATATTCACTCCAGTATCATATGAAAATTATTTCATTGAATACACCTTCTGTAAAGAGCATCAGTTAAATTGATAATAGAATTTTCCTTTAATGTCTTGTTTGTGAAGTAAATGAAAGTCTATTTGGCAATACATGATGTTCAGATTTTCAGCATGACCTTGGAGTTGGGACTCTGAAAAAAGGCATGAGTTTCTTACTCCTGCTTGCACACTGATATATTATTAGTAGGAATAAATGAGCAATCTTRCCTCCCTATTTTGAGGGGGGTTAGAGGCCTCTTCGGAGGAGGGCAGTGCTGGGCTGAGAGTTGTGTAGGACCATGCTCCCTGTTGCCTCTTTGGTCTGGTTTGTGAAGGTGGATACAACCAGTACTTCTCGCAGCATTGTTTAAAAATGGAGCCTGYCTCTAGATAAATCCAGTGAGTAAATTTAGAAGCAAGTTTGTGCTAAATCGCAGTCTTGTGGTGTTTATATTGTAGGCCAGTGCTAAACTCAAGTGAATTTAGCATGATGGCTAAGCTAGTCTTCCCATCCCTATGCTTGGTTGCCCTATATTGTGAATAGTGCTTTTAGCTATTTTTCCCTTCTTCACTAAGAGTTTACCTCAAGTTTGCAAATCCCACTTTGGAGTGAGAAGCCTAGCAGTCAGCTGGAAAGAGAATTTGTCACCTTATTTAAATGCTACTGTAAATTTAGAATTTGTACCTTTTCAAGACTTGGCAGAGACTTAAACTTTCAAATCTTCAWCCTTGCCATTCATTTACTTTTATAAATTGTCTCTTCCTTTACTTATGATGTAAGGGTGCATTCTGCCTGCAAATAAAATATGTGGCTCTTGAGAAGAATTAGTTTCACATGTGAATTCCTTTATGCAAGAAATATAAATTCTTTAGCCCACAGTAGTATTGAACATGATCTAGGTTGTTAAGTCTTGCAAATGCCAGAAGTTAAGAAGATGGTTGTTAGCAGAAGTTAGAATGATGGTTGATCCCCTCCATCCTACTAATTATGTTTATGCTTCATTAAGTTTTGTGGTCTGACTGGTGTTGGTTAGTTGTGTAATGTTTTATTAGGGTTGTGTTGGTAACTATTTGGGAGTGAAATATGGAACAAGATGGATTTGGACTGGGTTACAGAATGGAAAGAAAGCAACTCTGACACTTGCTTTCTTCATGTATCATTCTGTTATACTTTGAAATGGTTACAGTAAGTTTGTTAAAATTCTTGCATTCTTAAAGAAGATGTATCACWTTCATGCTTTTTGATTGTCAGGAAGCTTGTGTAACAAATGTCTCTCTTCGTCTAGGGATTTTTGGCTAATCAGAAGAGAGCTGAGAACTTGAAAGATCCTTCTGTGCTGCCTGATTTGTGTTTGAGTCATGCAAATCAGCTGATGATTATGTTAACTAATCACAGAAAACTGTTAGATATTAAACAGAAATGTACCACTGCCAAACAGGAACTTGCAAATAATCTGCAAGTCAGACTGAAGTAAGTTAACTTTTCAGCTTTATATTACTTCCACTTGCAGCAAGAACGTCTAAGGAATGTGTGTCTTAAGGAAATCATTACTATGAAAACRTAGAGTCTTGTAGTGTCTCTGATGGTATATATTCCTAATTGCTCTCTGTTAGTATATGTTCCTGATTGCTTAATGTTAACTTGTTTGTATTTGTTGTTTCACTTTTGATTCACTTCTGTCAATAAAAGCAATTTTGTATGTTTTTTATTACTTGTGGGATATACCTTCACCTTAAGTCTTCTCTGGTGGCGAAGTGGCTGTCATGTTTCTCCTCAATCACACCAGTTCATCACCTTCTCAGTAGTTATCCTGTGGTTTAATTATATTGATGTCTGTGCTTGAAATTTATCTATTGATTGTATGATTAAGGAAATGGAAGATGTGGTTACAAGATGTGAGAATTCGTTACAGGGGCTTTTTGCTCGTAGTGCATGAGTACATTGTGTGAATTTCCCAGACAGTGTTGTGTTCTTATTTCTTTGACAGCATTCCAAGCTTTAATATCTCTTGCTAAAGCTTTCAATAAGTATTTTATAAACAAAACTAGTCCTTTTTTTTGCTCAGGATATATTAGCTTTTTTAAATTCTACTGGAGAAAGTTGCATTATTACTACTACTAGGGTTATTTATGCTAAGAACTTGTCAAAAGCAGTGTCTTAACTGAAATGGTGATAGGTGTTCATTTTTCATCACTGATGTTGATATTCTCTATTGTGAGAAATTAATAGGAAACTGCTAGGCGACCACTGAATTCTGAATAGTTGGGTGCTTTTAGTTAGCCTGTCATGGTCCCATGTGAAATGATGTAATTGTTCATTTCATCCAGACATGTTGCTAATCTAATTTAAATGGAAAAAAAATTGCTGAGATGTAGTCTTCTAAAGTGTAATCTACTTTTGTAGGTGGTGTTGTTTTGTGATGCTTCATGCTGACCAAGATGGAGAGAAACTACAAGCACTGCTTCGTCTCGTAACAGAACTCCTAGAAAGGGTCAAAGTTGTAGAGGCTCTCAGCACTGTTCCTCAGATGTACTGTTTAGCTGTTGTTGAGGTTGTGAGGAGAAAAATGTTCATAAAACACTACAGGGAGGTAAGTAAATAAAACTTTGAGACTGAACCTTTGTATCACCATATAAATTAACAACTAACTATGTGTTTTCCCCTTTCACAGTGGGCAGGTGCTTTAATAAAAGATGGGAAACATCTATATGAAGCTGAAAAGGCAAAAAGGGAATCTTTTGGTAAACTCTTTAGTAAGTACTTCCTCTTCCGTGAAGTCAAATTGTGTTAAAGTATATCTCTTGTCTTTGTAGTTAAAATAATTTTCATCATATTCTAATTTCAATACCTGAAAATTTTCTTGTACTTAAATAGGAAGTGCATGCTGGTCCTRTTACAAAGAAAATATTTTTCTATTAATCAAATCAATTAACTATTTCCTATAGATTATCCAAAATAACGTGAAAGTTGTGATTAATGGTTGTAAAAGATATGGTTTCTCATCATCGCATTTAAGTGCAGTTTGTGCTTAAACATGCCTTGTAAGCTTTATTGTTCTTTTAAATAACACTTCTAAAACCGTTGTTGGATTTTTTTTTTGGAAAAGAGATGAGGGGGATTACAGTGAAAATTTCAAAAATAAGTTGAGGCTTTTGCCTGTGTGAACATTAAGCAAAAAGAGGCTTCCGTGAAGGGAGTTCTGCTTGAATGGTGGGTTTTGCCTGATGTTCTGTGGTCATTTGCAATTTTATGTAGCCATCAATATAAGTCATAATGCTTCCATACGTAGTTCAGCTGTTAAACTGCAATAACTTTAGTTGCAACTTGAGATGTTGCATTTCTTCCTTTAAATAAGTTGTTTGTTTGGATTTTTTTCTTCAGGGAAGTCTTTTCTAAGGAATCGTTTGTTTAGAGGACTTGACTCCTGGCCTCCATCCTTTTGTGTATGTACTCATATTTTGAGTTTATTTGATTTCTATATAGTTTCATAAATTAAAAACCTGGGCTTAATTCATTGAAGCTGTATGTCTTTTGCATTKCTGTGACACAGATGAAAAAGCTGGGAGCTAGTGTTCTCCGCCGTTTCAAGTGACCTGTATTAACACTGGTTTGTAACTTAGAGTGCAGTGGGAGAGGAAATGTCAACTCTCCTTTTTAGCAGTCYTTTTTTAGTCTATGATATTGAAAAAAAATTACTCTTAATGGTCAGAAAAAAGCCAGGAGGAACAATTTGATAATCTAATTGTCTTGTGAATAATAGAGCAATAAAATTAATTGGATGGTGAAAGCAAGTAAAAGGTTTTCATGTAATCACTGGATGAGTGGAAAAGCATTTTTACCTCTTAATTGGCTGATAACATGAGGGCACTGTAATTAAGCATTGCCTGTTAGCTTTGATTTCATACAGTTTGGTTAACTGAAGTAAGCTAACTCCCTGATTCTAATGTTGCCATCTCACTTTGCCTTTTAAACCTTTTCAGCTTCTCCTTTTGAGCTTTTATTTTTTTAAATTGGATACTTGAAAAATAAGAATGCTACTTGTCAATGTTTCAAATACTGAACYGAATTAATATTTGTATCTGTAGCASCACAATTAATAAAGCTTCAATGCCATCTTACCTCTTAACTTCTAAATGCATCCATAATCTTTATGAAGCTTGGTAGTAGGGAGGAATTTGRACTAGATGCTCATTGTCTGTCCCTTCCCTGGAATACTCTGTTCTACTGCTGCCCAAGCACTATGGATGGTTAATCATTACAAGTGTAAGGGGTTTTTTCAGGGGCACAGGACCAGACATGGTTTCCTAAAAATTAAAAATCTTTTGAGTAAGAGATCAGTTTACTTCCAACTTCTCTGTGTTATTTATTAAGCTTTTTTTAATCCTTCTTTAGTAATCTGATACTTTACAGCATTGTGTAAATTAATATCTTCTTTACAGACAAGAAAACCTCGCAGATTTGACAGTGAGCTTCCAGATATCTCTTTGAGTGACTTGCAGTTTTTGCAGTCTTTCTGTCCTTCAGAAGTACAGCCATTACTCAGGTAAGGCACCTTTTTACACTTTGTGTATTATGGAAAGAGCTTTCATCCCACCTCCATCAGTTTTCCACTCCCTTAGGTCATTTTCCATAAAGAATAAGGATGTTTTTTAATCTGCTACTATTCTTAAGCAATGATCTTCACTGATTTAATGCAGGTACATATGTGCTCAAGCTCTGATGATTTGAACATAGCTATTCTGTATTGAGATGTAAAGGATTTGGGGTGTTCCTTTGATCTGCCTCAGAGCTAAAAAGCAAAAAATAYTGCCATCAGTTTTGAAATAAACTCATAACTATGTTTTGTCAGATCAGAATAAGATTTGATTCTTTTTGCTTTTGCTCTTTCTTCTATGGTATTCTGGAGGAAATAAATATCTTTAGCTCAGCATGAGATCATAGAGATCTTCTATATTCAATTACTACTTTTTCTCCAGTTTTATTAAACTGATTTTGCTAAAACGTGTATTCTCTTAAGTGCCTCTGCTGTCTATGGAAATCCATCATTTTGAGTAGAAGCTCTAATTCTATTCTATTCTATTCTATTCTAGTTTCCTACTTCCCAACAATGAGACAGACGTGCATATGTAGACAGGAAAGCTGCTGGTTTGTCTCATAAGCAGTTTACAGGATTAGTTCCTTATCTAGAACTTGGAGATATCTTCGTGAAAAGGATGACTGTAATTGTGAGCTTCCACACTCAGAGCAGTCAAGGTGGAGAAATGCCAACCAAGATAACCAGCCAGAAATGGGCAGTAGCAAGTTCTGTGTAAGGTTCTGCCCARGAGGAGAGTGTAATGTTCTGCCCAGGAGGAGATCTATCAGTATGACCACAATCAGATGTTGTCTGTATCATTATCCTCCTCCTAAAAGAGATCTGCAGTTAGAGATTTGAGATTTGCTGTGATACTTTTTTTTTTGGGTTGTTTTTGGTTTTTTTTAAGCCCTGGGGCCAGAGTTTCACAAAGTTGGGATTGCATTTAGAAAAGAAAATGCAAGAGGAGGATGCTTCACTGCCATCTGTCAGGTTCACCAACAGTGTCAGCCTAATACCTGTTGCTGGTGCGTGAGGCAGGAGCTGAATTCRCTGCTTTTTTCACCTGTATTTTGGACTGGCATTCTTTTTGATTCAGAACTCCTGACTATCTTTATGGTGGTGTTGGTGGAGTTAACAAGTGTARTGAGCTTAGTCAGCTTCACAGTAGRTTTGCCATAGGTAATTTTTTAACTGATGTACTCTTTTAATTTCTCTTGTTCTGCTCCTTGGCTTGCTCCTTATCATTTTTGTGGGGAAAAAAGTGYAACTATAGGATCTTATTCCTAATGTTTGCCTGATTTTTTTAATTAGTGAGAATTTTACAACCTTCTTGGAAGTTTATACTGAGTTCAGGAAGAATTTTGCCCTGCTACTGTCAGAAAACCAGACACTGACTTAAGGTGCTTTAGTTTGAATTGTAGTGACAAAGCTTTCCACTTGATGGCAATAGAGGTGGGATTATGTCATTCCTCCTGGTTTTTGGGCTCAGGGTTGCATTTGGTGAAAAATACAGAGGATGGTGGTGAACTTGCAACTGGAGTGGGCAAAAGCTGTTGCACACCTTGGGTAGATGTTGATCTTCAGAAGAAACTTGATAGCAGTAATATCTTTGGTGTTTTCATTTAACATGTAAAGAGCAAGCAATAAGCAAAACTGAGACCCAGCACRAAGTCCTTTTCTATCAGCACTGAAACTCTCAGCTGCGTAATTSAAATGATGTTTTGATTTACTTACAGTGCTTCAGTCTTCTGAAATTATGGGTTTGAGCAATTATTGAAATCTTAATTCTGCAAAAATACACATGATGCCATTTGCCCTATATRTGGAATAGGGAGTGCAGAATACATGAAGTGTAATCTGCTTTTACTGTATTGTTAGTCTAAATGAACTCTTGCTTCATGTTTTCAGCTTATCTTGTAACACTTGAAATGTGATCAYGACACATTAATCAGTTGTTTAATTTAGGTTACCTATAATGAAAATAAAATAGTAGAGAATTAATTGCCTCTTCAAAGGAAGAGCTGGATTGGAGAGAATCCAACTGGAGACAAAATACAGTCATTTGCAARCACAAGTGCTTCAATTAGAGATCCAATCACTCCTGTTACTGTCATTGGAACTCTAGGTACTACTGGCAAATGCTTTCCTTGGGAGAAAAGACTGGAATTACTTGCTCATCAGTGTGTTTATTGTTATGGACTCCTTAAAAGTGCTCAAGCTTTTCATTTTAAACAAAAATGCCAGAGAGTCCTTGTAGACTTTTTTCTATATAAAATAGGTGAAATTAAGTACAGACCTTATACAGAGGGAAGCTTAGTGTTGGTGAAATCTACATATAAKAATTTAATGGATTGGAGTGTTCAACTAACAGTGTGGAAAAAAAGTAATCCTGTACTGTTTTTAAGGGTTCCCATACTTTGTGACTTTGAACCTCTTCACCAGCATGTACGTGCTCTACATAACCTGGTCAAGGCAGCACAGAGTTTGGATGAAATGTCACAAACCATTACAGACCTGCTGAATGAACAAAAGGTATTTTTGCTTTTCTTTATCAATCAAAAAGAGAATATTATATTTAAAACAGTAGAATATTTTCATAATATTGTTTTATCAAGCACTTTAGAATGCATCTTTGTTTTTCCTGATATAAAGTTTAACTGCATAAAGTTTCCTTTCTAATCATGAATGAGTAAATATTCTGAGACTATGTAACAGATGTTTGTATTCCACAGAAGTTGTAGAAGTGGAATTGCACTATTTATATTCCTGTTTTCTGTCATTTTCAAATCTTCTGTCTGCAGAATGTGCATTCTGCTTTCATTGCTTTAGTTTGTATTCAGTGAATTTGTTACTTCTCTAGATTTCAGCATTGTTTCTTAGGTCATTTTGGCACAAGCAGTTAAGGAGATTTTAGGGCTTTGGTTGGTTGTTGTACAGTCTTTTTCTTTGAGTAGAGAAGGAACAGATGGTAAAAAGATTTCTTTTTAGTTTTACTCAGCCTGTCAAAAAGATTCCTTCCCCTAGAAACTGTGTTTCTGCCAATCACTTCTGCTTCTGTGTCTGCAGCCTCTAACTTTCATAATACACCCAGTTGGTTCCTTTTAGCTTCTGACTGTGGCCTCTCTCAGGGAAACACTGGGTGAATTTAGCAAAGCTTAAGATTTTTTGTGAAGTTGACTGCTTCAAACTGGGTTTCTTTTGCTGTAGAAAATCAGTAGGTTTTTCCAGGGGCTGTGTTATTGTCTGCAGTATAAATTGTATACACTTGCCTGACTGGAAGCATCTTATATAACAGATAAGGCTATGGGCATGTTTAATTTTGAATAGCAATTTCCTGCTTGAACTGAGTGACATGAAGTTCTCTTTTTATTTCTCTGGGATTTGGACAGGAGATTTATTGGAAATCTTTTATTTGCATAAAATAGGAAATCTGGGCTGCTCTTTGTCCTGTAATATAGAAAAGGTGTGTCAATTTCATAGCTATTTTCTCTCTTTATGAAGATTTTTTTTTCAAATGAACAGCCATTAAGAATGAGAATATTAGGGCCTGAACACTGTAACAGATGTTGAAATTGCTGGAAGTGAAATTCTGTGAAATCTTGGCATTTTCTGAAGACACCCTTACAACAGACCTTGCTCTCAAACATAGAAGTTCACTCCTAATATGGAGCATCCTGAAATTGATCTTGTAAGAGACCAGRATAGTGACAGTTGTTCTGATAAATTAATTTTTTCACTAAGGTTTGCAATGTCAGAAGAATGTGAAATTTAGGTTTTAATTCAAAATATGCATAATAACAGTGGAAAGATAAACAGGAAATATGCTGAATTTTTGAAGTCTTTGTAGTTTCTCCTTCTTTGTTCAGACATGCTTATCTGARAAAATTTTATCAGTATCTGCCTGTACAGGAAAAGATGTTTGCCAAATCAGGAAAATACACTTTTYTTTTACTTTGGTTTGACTAATTTGGATTCTTCACTCACACAGAAATGTCAGATGCTTAGACAGATTTGGATAATTGTCTCTTTCCTTAGMGTAAATTGCATTGCACAGTCAGAGCTGGGCCATTCATGATGTCATCTTGAAAATGTCCATCTCTGTATGTCATTTCAGTGATTCATTTGCACTGTTTTGGAATTGAAGCAAACAGATTTGTCAGAGATTTTTTTCTTTTCAAAGGCAGTGTTCTTGTTACTACTTGATGAAAGGCACAAGATCTTTCTCTGTCTTGCTTTGCTGTGCAGATAATATAGGAGTGTATGTTTAAATTATACTACTTCTRCCTGTGTAGAATTACTGAAGTAATTTTTAAAATGCTCATTTTTATATCTTTAGTATTGCTGGGAATTCACAGTAGATAATTAGAAGGATGAATAAACATTTAATCATTTTCCTGAAGATGCCTACATCTTCATGCATCCACTTGTTCTGGTGGTGAACTGTCCTAGCTTGGTGCAGAATTGTCAATAACTGTGCAGGTGTTGAGTGTTGCCCATATTATTAGTCTCATACTCTCCCAAGGAGACGCATTCAACTCCAGCATTTCCCTTTCCATATTTCTGACAGCAGAAGCCTGGTTCTTCAAATTTGACTGGGATTGTTTCCCTGGATTGTTGGTAGTGCAGCAGTTGAATTCCATCTAGGTCAAGTGGAAGTTCATCCTACTGCRTCACCCACAGCGACTTTTAATAGTTGCTTTAGGCAGGAGGGAAAAGTTGTGACTACAAACAAGTGAGCAAAGAGAGAGTCAGAGGAGATAGAATACCATACTGGGGGTGTTGAGAGTATTTCTTTTCAAGTGTCTCCATATCTCTTATTATTTCAGCTTTCAAGTTCATAGAACATTAATGATAAMTTTTTACTTTAGTATTACATTGGAGTAGTTATAGGACATTTTTGTGGCTATTTGTTTAACTTGTGAATACTTTGAAATCTGTTTGCATTTTTTGACCTTCTGCTCATTCTTTGTAATTTAATACCCTCACATCAAAGGTGTTGCTGTGCCCTCTTATTTCCGTAATACAAAGTTTTGCAGATCAGCAATTGGGTTAAAGATGTTCAGGAAAAGCTACAATGCTTGTGGGCAAGATGATTAACTTCTTGATAGTTAGTAGGTAATTAACATATGCAATCCTTTGGTATTAAAAGTTTTTCTTTTAAAAGCTGGCTTTTCAAATCAGATAATAAATCTACCATTTTTTCTAGTTGAGTTTGGAATTGAARCACTGCTTGTAATCTTTCTGAGAATTGCACCATTCCCTGGCTATTGTTTTTTGTAGTAACATAATYAGAGCAAGGCACGTAATCCTGCAATACCTGAGAACCTGGAAATTAATTCTGCTTTTCTGTCTCTATTTTTTTATTGTTTGCTCTTGACTCCTTGTCTTGGTTTAGGGCAAATTTGGGAGAAAACTCCTGAATAAGGTTCTTCTGGGAGACAAATTTAAACGCCTTCTCTTCTTAACTGGTCTGGGAAAAAACTTCTTTGGACAAAAGTGGAAAAAACTATTTATTTAACAAAYAAAGTAGTACAAGCAAAAAAAATGAATAATATGAAACAATAAAACSTTTCGTTGTTCTGAAGTGAGAGGCAAATTTAGCAAGTCTTTGCTATGGGTAGSTCAGCTCGCTCAGTCTCTTGTTAGTTCTTCTGGTGCTGGAAAAATGCTGTCCTGGTCCCCGGTGGGCCGGAKGTGCCAGCTCCCAGTGCTCTTTTGGGTTTTTCAGTTCAGAGCAGGTTTAAACAGAAAAAGGAAAAAACAGTCTAGGGAGCTGCTCTGCTTCAGCTAGCTAAAGCTAATTAAAAGCAAAGGAGATTTCTGTCCCACTGCCTGTSTGTGCTTCAGATGAACACAGTCTGGAGAAGGAATGTAGAGGAGTGAATGCTATTCTTAAAACAAACTCCACACTTTTTTCTCTCCTTTTGCTCTCAGAACTAGTTTTAAAGGTACAGAACTTAACATACAGCCTAAACAGAACAGACAGTTGGGGTTACAAGCATCAAAAAGTCACTCCAGGACACTCCTCTTCCTTAGTCATTACAAAAATTAGTGTATGGCATGTGCATATGTTGCTGCCTGTAGATTGCAAACAGACTAGATGGCAGGCACAGGCTTCTCAGTAAACAAAGTTTACTTAGTTGCAGCCACTCAAAATGTGAGGTTTAACTCTCCTCTAAGCCATAATCTGGTGCTCTCATTAGACACCCAGCACACAGCAGCCACTGCTGAGGCATGTAGTGTGTTACAGCCCCAGGTCATGAGGAAACAGAGTTCATTATTGTTCCACAGAGTTATAATTTTTTTTTTTCTTCTTTATGCTATATCCTTACTCTTCACTTTGTAGGGTGATTCTGCAGGGTTGCCARAAGTAGATACTATCATTTCTTTGCATGTGGATTTCTGTAGGACTTTCCCATATTCAGTCTTTGAAGTGCTTTTTTAGTGTGTGCTTCATATCCATGATGATAGTTTTTGTTATTGTTAAAGTTCTGGTTTATTAATGGTAGGTGTTTGTCACTCAAAGCATGCTTTGAACCCAGGCATGTATCAGCATACACAGTACCCTTCAACATCTATTTTTGTAAGCTTTCTTAGATAAAAAACAAGCTGAAATTAAATCCAAAGGAAATGCTTAAACCTGGGCTAATAGAATAATTTAAAAAGGAACATTTTCTTTTTATTTTTTTGTCTCATGTCCTGTTCACTTTTCATAAATACAATATTCTCTATGCAATGACCAGAAGGGTTTTTTACAATGYATTTAAAATTCTTTGTATGATTTAGTTTTATAAAGTTGCAAAAGCTAAAGGAGCTGAGGGGCAAATGCAACTGCTAAATAGATGAGCATTGAAACTGGAAATAGATTCTTCTTAAATCATAACTGAGAATTGTTAAGCATGCTACATCTCCATTACGAGAACATTTGCTTGGTACAGAGGAGGATAGGATCCCTTTTTGAGTAACAATCATTTGTACAAGATCAAGAAAGCAAAAAACAGCTCTTTATACGGCAGCAGATCAATGTCTGTCACTTCTGGGATTTTTGGAGTTCTGTTGCTGAACATTTATTGCCAAGCTCCACTAACTGTCTCCAGTCAAGTACTTGAATTCAATGGTTGACAGAAGTTTCTTCAGTAATAGCTAACATAGTAAAGAACACCARACATGCATTTTAGGTGCATTGAGGCAGTGTGGAGGGTTTGGGAGAGAGGCCATGAGCAGGACTGCAGAATTATCAGCTGGAGGCAGTGTTGGCTTTTTGAAGAAGAGCACCACCAGATTTCCAGCCCTTTGAGACTTAACACCTTACGGGAATTTTCTACTGGAAAAATTCCCATGAGTTTTTCTTCAGGAACTATTTCTTTTTGAGGTGGTCACATTTCTTAGRTTAATAAAATCATACAAGTTCTTAGTCATGAAGGATGGAAGAGCAAGGTAAAGATTGAGCTATGATGTTACAGGGAATACATCTGGGATCTTTCAGAGCACAGATACATTCAGAAACTTTGCATCTCTTTCAGTTTGTGATCCTGATGATCCTGTGCAAACCCCTTCTTTCTGTGTCACACCTACTTGCCTTATGTATTTTAACTGTGTGTGTTTCACTGTAATTTTCCTAGGAAAAATTGCTTTGCTATCCATCCTATTACAAACGTTTTCAGGAATGCATTCCTGGTGGATACTGAGGCTCTACATTGCTTTCTGGCTTACATTGGAATGTGTTCTGTACTTGCTGAAGTTTAAGGTTTATATTTTTATCTTAAGAACCTACAGATGTATCACTGGCAATAGGGCTTAGGTACTAAAGGAGTTTTTAATAACAGTATTGGCAGTAAGAGAATTAAAATACTTTAGTAGCAAAATTATTAGAAAAACTGAAGTAAGAAAGATGTAAGGAACCAAAGCCTCTTTCTGACTGGTAAGATACAGTTGGGTATGGTCTACATAGGACTTTTGACTAGGTGAACATTTATGTGTTTACAAATTATGCTTTYCTGAAACTTAATGGAAGCTCTCCTTGACTTTGTACAATTTTTACTTGAGTTTTAGTAGCACATATTTTGGATTGTTACAAATAATAAGGCTGATTTTTTTAAGTTCTCGTTTTGCCTGGTGGTTTTGAATTAATTTTTAATATTAACARTTCTGCTTATCAGTTTGTGTTTATTTCTTGTTTGATAACTTGCAGGCCTCCAAYAGTCAAGCATCGCCACAATCTGCTACCACCCCAAGGATGGAAAGTACTACAGGAACCGCAATTGCTACCTCTTCGAGAACTCCTCCATCACTCAGTCTTCAGGGTCCCCTGTGTCCTCCTGTGTGTCCCCCAGCTCCATTAGAAGAGTTGTCTCCAGACAGCATTGATGCTCACACGTTCGACTTCGAAACAATTGCCCATCCGAACTTGGAGCAAGCTCTTAAGCAAGGGTCGTTAGACTTGGATTCATTAGCAGAGAGTCCAGAATCTGACTTTATGTCAGCAGTAAATGAATTTGTAATAGAAGAAAATCCAGTGTCTCCTAATGTCATAAGTGACCCACAAAGCCCAGAAATGATGGTGGAGTCTCTTTATTCTTCAGTTATCAATGCAATAGACAGTAGACGTATGCAAGATACAAGTTCTTGTGTAAAGGACGTTTCAGTAGAAAATGCTTCTCTCAGTGTTTGTGTGGAGAAGTGTAGGGTTATTGCTCAAGACTCAAAGGTACATTTGAGAGGTATAAAAGAAGATCTTTGCCATTTCAGAACACTTGTACAAAGAGAACAGTGTGACTTTTCTAATTCTTTAAAATGTACTTCCTTAGAAATAGTAAATACGATTGAAAAGGTAAAACTTTCACTTGAAAAAGCACTAAATGATAAACATCAAAATGAATTACAGTCTTTGAAAAGTGAGTATGAAACTAAAATTAATAAATTATTGGAGGATGGTGAAGAAAGTAAAAAGAAAATCACAAAGTTAAAAGGTGACCTGTTAGGCCTTGARGAAGTTATTCAGAATAAGAATGATGAATTTGCAATAGTAAAGAAYGAGAAAGAAGCTGTAGTTTGCCTACAGAATGAAAAAGACCAGAAATTACTTGAATTGGAATGCCAAATGGAGACACGAAATTCTGAAATCAAGGAACTGAGGCAGTCACGTGAGATAGTACTTGAAGACTTGAAAAAACTTCATGTTGAAAACAACGAGAAGCTACAACTCCTGAGGGCAGAGCTTGAGAGTTTAGAGCAAAGCCATTTAAAAGAACTGGAAAGCAACCTACAAGCCAGGCATTTACAGGAATTCGAGAAGGTCCTAGCTGAGCACAAGGACTGTTTGGATAAATTAAAAAAAGAGAACCAGCACAGACTTGAACAAATGCAGGAATCTCATGAAGTAGTTATGCAAGAGAAACAGCAACAAGTAGAAGAGTTACAACTCAAGGTTTCAGATCTGTCTGATTTGAGGTGCAAACTAGAAGTTGAACTTGCCCTGAAAGAGGCAGAAACTGATGAAATGAAGGTTCTTTTGGAAGAAAGCAGAAACCAGCAACAAGAGACCTTAAAGTCTCAGATTGACAAGGAAACTGAAAGCTTAAGAAAGGAGATAGATAAATTAAACAAAAAAATACAAATCAGCAGTGAAGAATATCAAGTGGGCTTATCAGAACTAAGGACTCTGATGACAATTGAGAAAGATCAGTGTATTTCTGAGCTAGTAAATAGATATGAAGAAGAATCAAATTTGCTTAGAACTGAATTAAATAAAATAACTCTTCTTCATCAAAAARCTGCTGAGGCAGAAAAAAGACTTTCAGAGCAAATAACAGAACTGCAAAGTAAGTTAGAGTTGGAAATGAGTGCCCTAGAGAAGGAAAAAACAGAAAAATTGTCTCTCTGTGAGCAGCAGGAAAAATATGAAGCTATTATCCATAAGCTAAAGGAAGAGAAGGAACTGTTAGTATCTAACCAAGAGCAAGACAGGCAGTTGCTCATTCAGAAGCTCAATTGTGAAAAAGAGGATGCAGTACAAACTGCTTGTAAAGAGTTTGAATTACAGAGGGAAGCTGCTGAAAAAGGGCTTTTGGAAAAAATACAGCAACTTGAGATGCAAGTGAATCGGAGGTACTGTAAGAATTAAGTTACTGTGTTTTCCTAGTATTTTAATCAATATGATATATTCATGACAGGCTGTGCAATAACTAAAATTGTTATATTTGTAGTAGCATTTATCTGTAYTGGTTTCTATATTCACATTTCAAGTTGCTTCCATTTTATAGRTAGTAATGTTCCCATGTCTGTAGTTAATCTCAAAGATTGTAAAATATGTTATACGGGACAATTTCAAGACAGCAATGAAGGTTTTATATTTCAGTTGTGTTGAAGGAGTGTTTCCACATGTGAGAGCATACAGTGGCTGGCTTTTAGGTTAGCCTGATAACTTCCTTTGTTACACCTGTACACCAGGGTGGTGATAATAATGGCATGGAAACTGTGGGAATTTATACAGGATTGACTGAGGGCTATCACATGGCCACATGGACTTCCAYTGACTTTTGCTGCCCCACTTACGTATTTCAGATCTTCAGTTTGAACTGGAAAATGAAACCCAAAGGTGCAACATAATACAAAAGAACATCCTAACATCACCATTTTTCTTTGTTAATTTCTGCAGAGGTTTTTYCATTTTAGAAATACATTTTTCCCTTGCCAAGAATGCATAAAATTATTCTTTTTGACTTCTCACATCTTATGTACTTATGAGTTTGTAGTGGCTGCTAGCAGCCTAGATTATGTTGTTACAGAATGGAAGAAGTAGAATTTTTCAATGTGATTTAGGCTTAGGAACAGTATTCTTTTTTAAATGCTAGTATTTATCATTTATGTTCTTGTAGTGTGAATCAATGCAGCAGATAGATCTTGTTTGTGAAATATCTTCATAGAGGAATTTTTTTGTCAGGTATTAGRCTATACCAAGTATGTGAAATGGGAAAAGATCAAAAAAATGGATAGAATGGACATAGAAGGAAGAACACTGCAAAAAATGAGTACAGACTTAAGTTAGCTTCTAAATTTTGAGTATCAGAGTACTGTTAAAAAAACAGTAGGAGAAGGGAGACAGAGTCCAACAGCATAGTCCAAGGAAAATGGGAATATCTGCTTCTCAGGAATTGTCTGCTACCTCAGAATTTTCACATGCAAGCAAATCCGTCATTACATGGTGTTGTGTTAGTGCCTATGTTTGCTTGTCAGCGTATCAAGGAATGCATCGAGAAAATACTACTTTTTTGAGTTAAGAGTGGGATATAATGAAACTTAAAAACAGCCCTTCTTAATTGAAGAAAATATTCTCTTAATGAAATATGGTGAAATGAGAAGAAAAATGATAAATTCTGCATTCTTTTCCTTTACTGTGTATTAATGCATTGTAGAAATTTAAAGAACTTGACTCAACAGGAAAAAGATGTAGCTCTGTCATMCGACTTCTTAAAAATCCACCTACACTTAAATTTGAACTTGTGAGCACAGCTGTGTATATTCTTATCCAAACTGGATAAAACAGATAATGTACTTCAAAGAAATATTATCTGCTTCAATCTAAAGAAGTGCTGTTAGTTTGTTACAAATTCTGTCAATTTTTAGTGTGACATTGAAATATATTTTGCCTCTTAAGGCTTCTTTTTATGCCTTTATTCTGCTGTTAGTTTTTTTGCTCTAGCAGTCAAGATATACTGTGTTTTATCTCCCAAGGGCATGTATGTTAAGTAAATCTGTCCTAATATTTCAAACTCATTATTTAGTTGTTTGATTTTTGAATTCCTAAAACCCCAAGCTGTGTCAGTAACTCAAGTTGATTTGTTATCCTCACTCACTGTTTAGCAGTTAACTTGTAATTTTAGGAAACAACTTTTATTTGGCATGTGACTGTATGTTTGGTGGTTTCTGCAAGAGTAATTTCTGTAAGAGTTACATTATCCATTCAGAAGGTACAGACAGAGGGATTGTTAAATTTGACCTGAGTATTGCTCTGGTGTCAGGAATTTAGTTTTTGAACTTTCATGAAAATTAACAAGAATATTTAGAGGCAACAAAAAATGTTTACTATCCATGCATACAGTATAAAAATTAATGTGGTTTGRTGTGTCTGAAAATCAAGTAATTTTGATTAGGAAACATAATAAAACTGCAAGGCATTTGTAGTTCCATTTATTCTTTCTGCATTATGCAGTAGTGTAAAACAGTAGAGAAAACCACAATATCTTTAATGATTTGTTGTTGAGCATTTTGAAACAATTTTATGGTTAGGTAAAATATCTATAATACTGTAAAGAACATTAAAAGTAGAATAGGAATCCCAACTYGTTTGAAGATGGAATTACTGCTTTGGTATTGTCCAGTCTTGGTATTGTCCAGCCACTTCTGCCAGACCACCATAAGTAGTGAAGCTTCTCCACAGAGCACATGTCCTCTCTCTCTCTTAGCTAGGCTTCATTTAGAAATAAATTGAACTTTAATCAAGCGTGAAAATGTTTTCTCAGTGGCACAAAAAATATTTGCCTGAGTGTTTCATGACCTTTTCTCTACTTATTTTACTTCCAACTTCAAGAGTGTCAGAGCTGTTTAGCCACTCTGAGAACTTCATTTGGCTTTCAGAGCTCTTCTATTTAAAGCTTTATGGGCTTTTTGTATGCTTAACTGCTGCATAATAGTTTGTATATTCAGTATATGCCCACGTGGTAGATCAGTAGCAGTATTGTTAAGTACATCCTTTGTCATTTTAGAGGAGTGCAAGTGTTTGCTTGCAAAGAAACCCCAGTCTGAAGATACATGTTTTAGATATCTTGAAAACAGTAAAGTTAGGCATTGTCACCATTGCTGTAGCTGATAAGACCTTTTCAGATTAAATATTTAAACCTACTGCCCGGTACAATGATGAGGTATAAAAACTGGTAACGTGCTAGCATCCTTTGCAGAACAACAATATCTTTTGCTTGGCTGTCATTTGCAAACAGTAGTCCAGGCAATCCATCTGAGAGGCAGATGATTCCTGCTTTGGTTTAGTTCAGCTAAGAGCTTTGGGTTTAAATAKGATAAATTTTAGTATCAATATGGTTTAAATATGACTCTGGTGCAGATGAATAATAGAAATTTTAAATAATGCAATTTTTCGCAATGGTTGCCCAATGAAGGGGTTTCTCTAGTCTAAAGTTCTTCAGGAGGGTTCTTGATAACTCAAGCCAAAACACAGAAGAGTGTGTTAATTTTTGCTTCATTGGTGAAAAATACTTGGCGTATGTAACGTTGTTTCAAAAGTCATTTGAGGTCATTATCCTTCCTGCCTTTGTGATTGTTGATGGTTTCCTTCCTTTATGATCATTACTGCTGTCCTCCAGATTCTGCAGTCCAGAGTTTTGAATTTCACGTCTGGATTCCTTGGCATCAGATTTACTGCTGAATTGTTTTCCTTATGTGATATTTCTGAAGGCTTTGCATTTTGACATACTAAGTRTCTTTGTGAGGTTGATAGTTGTTTGTTCTTTTTACTACTTTCCACACCTTCTGTTACGTTAGTAAAAATATAAACAGAAGTCCTCCCCCACAACAAAACTTAAAAGTTAGAGCCAGCGTGCTACACTAAAGAATGCCCAAGAGTAAGAACTGGTGTGATGCTCATGATTAAAAAGTAGAATTGAAGTTAGTAATGGCTTAATTGTAATACAGTATTTACTAAATATTTCAGAAAYATTGTCTCAAAATGGACGTCTGACTTTTTTTGTGTGTGCTTATTTCATGTTTTGTGGGGCTTGGTATATGCTGCACATTTAAAGCCTAAACATTTTCTTTCAAGTCCTCCTGTGGAATCATCTGCTGAATCAAACTTAGTTGCTGAGCTTCAGGAGAAGCTTCAGGAAGAAAAAATGAAGTTCTTAGAGCAACTTGAAGAGCAAGAGAAAAGAAAGAATGAAGAAATGCAGAACATCAGAACATCACTCACTGCAGAGCAGCAGGTAAAGCTGATTTTTTTCCTAATTATTTTTGCTCCCATGACAATTGTGTTCTTTCACTGCTTCGAAGCTAGGGTACGGTTTTCTCTTTTGCTCTGTAACACTTTCACATTCTAAACTTGTGTGRTTATCTGAAGTCAGGATAGGATGTGCTAATGAAATCAAATATTTAAGCATAAAAAAAAACCCAAACAAAAAAAAAAAAAAAAAAAANAAAAACCACTGGGGAAAAAAAAAGGCCAACCCAATTACCAAACAACTGGCAATCCAGATTCAGTTTTGTGACTTCTTTTGCTTAAGTGCTTGAAATTTATATTCATTCATCACTTTAACTGCAGAAGGATACCAGGTATTACAAAATGTGTGGACAGCATGAAATTAATTATTTGAAATACTAATTGATTTGGAATGCTGCTTATTGGCTTTTAAAGTTTATTACTATGGACACGTGGTGTTTTGAGATTCAAAGCATAAATATATTGTATTTTGAGGTTCAAACTAAGTGTGTTGCATTTTACATAATAAACTTAAAGCCACTATGTACTCCTTATCTTGATAAAAAATCACATTGC
Source organism: Mixornis gularis (assembly GCA_003546035.1). Lineage (NCBI taxonomy): Eukaryota > Metazoa > Chordata > Aves > Passeriformes > Timaliidae > Mixornis > Mixornis gularis. The sequence goes on along the minus strand of QVAJ01000005.1, from coordinate 8,521,179 downwards.
ACTGGATTAATATTTTACATCTTTATTCTTACATTTTTTTCCTTTCAAAACACCTTGAGCCTGTTAGTTTCTGTAAATGAGTCTTGAGTTCTTAAAKTAAATCTCTGTTAGCAACAGCTATTATCTGCAGCTTTGTTGCATTTAAATACTGAGGAAGGATTTTCTGTTTTAAGCACTTCTCCTTACTGTAGCTGTGGTAGGATCAAATAAGGACAAAGAGACAAGGGTGGTGATCAGCCAGCTTGATGAATGAATGCTATGAATCACTTGGTGCAGGAACACAAAATTGCAGATGGCTATAAAAAAAGGAGTATTATTGCAATTGGGCTGCAAGCATTAATACTGAAGTTAGCCTTACRTAGTAAATTGAATAGGAAATTTTTCCTACATTGGTAGTCATTAGATATTTTTTTCCATCACAATATTCCTTAGCATTCCATTTTCCTCATTATCTCATAGTATTCTTCACTTTTGCAGCAGAGGATGGAAGGGAGGGTTCTGAGGCATTGACAGCAAATTCCAGGGAAAGCTGGAACTTTTTTAAAAAACAACRAACAACCTGCCTCCCCTCCAAAAAAGACCCCAACCAAAGCAAACGAATACCCCAAACCCAGAAAAACCTAGTCACGGCTGACAGTTTACTTCACTGGCACTAGTGATTACTGAATATTTTGGGTATTTAGCCTTGCCTTTGTCTTTTTTGGGTTTTGTTTTCTTTCCTCTCTGAAGTTTCCTTTGAGGTGTCACTTATGCTTGTGGTAGGAGAGTTTGGTTATGCAGACGTATAACAAAAGCTGCTGTGCCTTATGTAAGGTGTGTAGCCCACCAAGTTTGCATTTTAAGACTGAGAGTTGATAGGCATATACCATATAATTTGAAGACAATTTTCAAATTCACAGAAAAAGTAAAATTAACTAGAAATATCCTTTTAATAGATGGTTGTTGGTAGGTTTTGTCTGTCTCGTCAGCAGCACTTCAAGAGTAAAAGGGCACAATGGTCAGTAGAAGGATTGAAGAAGTGGAGAGGTTTGTCAGACTGGTACTGAAGGCTATGCTGGCCTCTTTTCATGTTCACCTATTTCAAGCTATTAATCAGGATTCCTGTGTATCTTTTGCAATAGTTAATTGTTCACTGAARAATTAATGCATGACTTGAAACGTATTTTTAATTCAGTTTATAGTGTGTTGATAATGGTATTTTTCTTTTCCATTGTATGTAACATATCTGGATGCAGTTCAGCTTAATCTTAATAATTTGAACTCTCCAAGTAACTGTTTTAAATATAGAATGTTCAACTATTTTACATTAACTGGAATATAAAGTATTATATTAAAAAATGACAACTTACGATTTTTTAAAATTAATTCTTTATTATTGTACCACTTGTATGTATCAGGCTTGAGGGAATGAGAGAGTTAAAAACAAAATTAATTTTAAAAAATTTTACACACAAACATAAAAAATAAAATGTRCAGGCATTTTATCTCTTCACCAAAGCAATAAGTAAAAAAGTTTTAATTTCTTGTTAAATTATAATGTAGAAAACTGAAATGCATGCTGTCTTTTGTACTATTTTGCATTACATTTCTACAGTACGTTTGTTATTTCAGTAACAWCTCCTTTGTGTTTTCAGACCAACTTTAACACTGTTCTGGCAAGAGAGAARATGAAGAAAGAAAACATAATTAATGATCTTAGTGACAAATTAAAAGTGCTTACGCAACAGCAAGAAAAAGATAAGGGTAAGCAAAATTCTGAAGAAGTATTCATCTTTTCTAATAGGACTATTTCATTGTTTGCTGATTGATATTGGTTTTGATCCATAGTGTTGCTGTAATTAAAAGAAATTCTGTTTATTTGTGTCATAGATTTGATTGAAACACTTTCTGAAGATCGAGCTCGCTTACTTGAAGAGAAGAAGAAGCTTGAAGAAGAAGTTAATAAACTGAGAAGTAGTAATTTTTCTCCATCAGCCTACTTGGCAGCAGCRCCAGAAGCTTGTGGAGCCTGTGCAGCTGATGTGGCTGCTGACACAGAGAGATTGGCTGCTGACTTTGGGGCTGAAGGGAGAATGGACTCCACCATGGAAACCAGTATGATGGCTGTGCAGTAAGTATGGGGCATTACAGTAAAAGTGCACAAAGCCCGTTCTCATTCTGGAAATGTGTGCTCTTGGKTGGTGTTAAGTACAGATGAGCATGTTTAACTGTCCTCCTGCCTTTGATGCTCTTCCTGAAAATATTCTTTTAAACATACACGTACATACAATTGTGGTGTGACAGTCATTAGGAATGTGTGGGTTTGATGACTTTGAGGTATGCAGCTTCAAGGTGTGAAACTTGGCCCCACAATCATGACATAAGAGAGTATACCTAAGTATACAAAATGTAAGTCAAACAGAAGGAAAACTGTAATGGTGAATGAGCTGGGAGGTTGCATGTTCCTGACACATCTTTTGAGCAGTGTCTCACTTTCATGCTGCTAGCTTTTAAAGAACCCCAGGCTTCTCCCCCATACCTTTCACAGAAGTAAGAAACCTGCCTGGGAACSACACAAGAGGAGCAAGGCTTTTACCAGAGGAACAAGACCAGAACTGTTAAATGTACTTATATTTGCTTTAGTCAGTGTCCATCACGACCAATGCTGCCTAACCCACAATCACRTACCCAGACCACTTAACAGCTTGGTGGAAGTGGAGATGAAAACAGTTTGWCCTTGCCAAACTGAACTTGCACTGATAATAAAACAAGGAAGTACCCTATCTTTAGAAAAAGAGCTGTTTCTTGTAGTTATCATTCTAATCCTGAGTTCTTAAAACAGATGTACAAAAAAAATTAAGGTGAGCTTGTGAAAAAAAAAAATTATGGCTCAGTGTATGATTAGACAGAAACTTTTACAAATTTCTGTTGACTGCTTCCTATTACATGAAAGCTAAACTGCCTTTTAACTGAAATGAAGTAATGATTAGTATGTTTTAATTATAATCTGTTAGCTTTGCTGAGTATTTTGATTGGATTTATAGCATGTTTCCTCCCAAAGCTTGTCCATTGTCTCAACCAAATCAGTTTGGACTAGAAATTACGTGGTTTCTTCTCTATTTGAACTGCTTTTAAAGTACATTGTAACTGTTTTGGGAATTACTCTTTATGTTCTTAAGAAATTACTTGGATGTTAGTGTTATTTTATCATGCCTCAATGCTCAGTTTATCCCAGGGATGAATGGCAACAAGTAGCAAGTTCACATTAGTGTCTCTACCAGAGAGCACCAGAGAATTTCAGAAGCTCAAAGGCTACCCCACAGACTAGGAAAATGGGGCATAACAGAGCTTAATTGCAATATCAGGGGTTAACTGTCAAAGCACATAGGGCTGTATCTTTCATCCTGGTGTCTTGAAAACAATGCAAAATACCCCCATGCTAGGTATGCCCCAATGCAGCTTGATAAACTAATCAATGGCTGAAAATTCACTGGCTTGTTGCAACAGGGAACCTCCTTGGTTTAAAGAAAAGAAAAAATGATCCAAAACACCGGCCAGAAATATTGATGCTGATTCCTAACCTGGCTTTCTATGCTGTTCCCTCTGTGCTAGCAAATATATAACATTCTTCACAGTGAAGACGACAGGTGGGTGTGGAAAAGACAATTTTTGATTATGAAGAAAATGTTAGTTTTTTAACCTGTCCATTTTCTTTCTCTTTTAGTGAAAATGTTCATATGTCTGAAGAAAAGCAGAGGATAATGTTGTTAGAAAGAGTGAGTAGATTGTTTGTGAGGTTAAGTATTATGATTAAGTACATTAAAAATATGTACATGTGAAGTTGTGCTGTGGTCAGTTACATGCTCTGATGCAATATAGCGTCTGCGAGGATTATAAGTATTACTCCAGGGARTGTTTTTTCATGGTGCTCATGGATCACTGTAATTTACTAAAGTAATTCAAGATAACTGTTAAAACATCTCTCTTGGCCTATCCTTGTTGTATCTAGGTAAGCTTTAGTATGAATAGTTCACTTCTTAGAAGTGACAGATCATTGATTCAGAGAATTTCTATAGAAAAAATTACAATTTCTTTTTCTAATTAAGACATACAAAACAGCTGGGCAGGAGTTCAGATTGATTTACCAGTTTCTCATAAAAACAGGTAATTTCTCCTCGTAGGCTGTATTCTTGGTAAAATGTGAGATTAACCCATAGTAGTTAGACTGGAGTTTATCAGATTCTAGTAATTTTTAACTGTCCAGTCATATCTAACTTCATCTCAGTTGTCTTTTTAAAGTTGACTTTTTAAAAAAAAAAAAAAAAAGATGTCCTTAGCTTCCAGCTTTCTGGGATCACTTGGACTAAAATCTGGGACCAAATAAAGAACAGGAATGCTTTCTGTTAATGGATTGTGACACTGTATGATGCAACTGCCTGGATGTTTCTGACTATGAGCACATACATGCCTTTTTCTGTCATCTGATTACAAAGGATTTGTCAKGGGTAGAAGCTATAACATAGTAATATATTACATTTCTTTTGCTGTTCTATCATTGACATATTTTCTAACTGAAAGAGAAGTATGAGTATAGAGGTAAAATCTTAGCAATGGGGTTTGTAGCACTAGGATAATTACTAGACTTCAAGGGGTTTTTTGCATGTCTTTGTTCAAAAAGTGTTTTAATAATTGTTTTAGAACTCAAAGATGTAGTGTTGTACAAGTAGTCTAGTCATATCAGAACTTCCTAAAAAAATGTTTGTACTGTATAATATGCAGTTAATCAGATTAAGATTTTTCTTTTAGACTTTGCAGCTGAAAGAAGAGGAAAATAAGAGATTAAATCAAAGATTGGTAAGTATTTGTGCAATCCATTTTTTAAGCCTCATGAAGAAGTAAGAAAAGCTTAAAAATGTTAAGTTTGTTAAAATCCAAGAATGTTTTTTTATTAGTTTAAAAAATATTTTAAGTGTTAAGGCAAGTGGTAAATAGGTAACCTAATAACCTTCCAGAGGTACTTGAGCTCAGTCTTCTCATGGGAAAAAATTCACAGGACTGAAGAGTAACTTCTTCCCAAAGTACACAGACATCCAGAGTTGGGGTAAGAGGGTGTTAATTTCCAGGGCGCCATGACTCGGTTTTCAGCAGCGGTAGACTGAAGGCCAGTTTACAAGAATGTAAATATGTCTGCATGCAGGTGTTCGGAGCAGCTTTCCAGCTAGCTGGCTCACTGAGTCCACATATAGAGGTACAGTCTTGTACCTTTTAGGTTTGGTGGGTCTGAATCTCAAGTAGAAGCGTGGTAGACAGTGTGGAAGAAAGGAGGCCTCTCACGGGTTTCACCTGGTTTTATTCCACGCAGAGGGCTGCCCACGTGCAGAGTGAGATCTGGCCCTTGGTTCTCACCTTAAGTACGGGGGCATAGACAGAGCAGGGGAGAATCTAGAACCAATCCATGGAAGGGGGGGCGTGACCCAGAACTGGGGATAATTAGCAAAACAATATATGAATAGAAAGGGGAGTGRGGAATTCGAGAACTTGTTGAATCATCCTSAAGCCTCGCTAGAACTTTTCAGGCTTTAGGGCAGGATGGCAGTGKGATTGACAGGACCCACCACCAGGGAAAGACCACAGGGGGTTTGGGCATGASGGTGTAGGAACAAACCATTGTAAAACAGATAACAAAAGCATACAGAATTTTGGGAAACCCAAAATGCGCACYRMAACATCTGCACTTCAAGCACAATTGTTGGTTAACAATAACCAACAGATYGTTTTGGGAAAACTGCACCTGCCAGCTTTGTAAGGTGTGAAACTGTAATTCTGCCAGGCAGCCACCGTATGAAATGCTCAAATACAGTAAATGCCTGTGGAAGGAAAAATAATTTAGTGACAGAGAGCCCTTGATTCCTGTACTATAAATTCTTATCCTTTTATTTATTCTCACTTTATCCTTGCTAGCAGGTCTTGATTTTAAGTCTTAAAAAATCTCCTGTGTGTATAGGAAACAGGCACATCCTTTGGTTAGACTGGCCATGGTGATCTCACTTTTTTTAAGTGACAGATGATACCTAGAGGTTTGGTAGGAGCTGCTATCTGTGTAGTGGGAAGTTACTCTTCATACCAGGCCTAAGAAAGGATTGCAAGACATCAAAAAGTATAATTTTTAAAGGATTTTTTTAAATTCAGAATTTCAGTGAAGTACACAGAATTTATTTAAGGGTAGTTTTTACAATACGACTCAAAATACACCTGGACAGTTTTCTAAACCTCTCTGCAGATTTCCTGAATCAAACTCTTGATCTCTCATGTTAGAGTAAGATAAAATGGAAGAAACACTGTATACAAGATAAATAGAAGATTATTCTTGTTATGATTAATGCAAAGCCATGTAAGAGAAATTGGCAGTTCTTTGGTCTCTAAAGTGATTCAAATTTGATTTCTAAATGGGCATAGGAATTTCATATCTTTTCAATTCCGTACTTATAAAATGAATTTTTACATAGATACATTTATTATTTGTCTCTTTATCCTTGTTTTCCTCTCCCCCTCCTTTTAAATGCATTTCTAAGATTGAAATGTACATCCAATGTTTATTTCTGTTGAGATACTTCAGATAAGGAGCTCAGAAGGCATTCTTTGTGAAAAAGAAAATCTTCCTAGGTCTCTGGCTTTTGCAGAAGAACTTGTGGGTTAYTTATACAAGGAACAAAAAGGAATTACTTTTAATACTTGGAATATTATTACAGGATTTTGGTTACAGGGAAAGGGAACCATTTTTTCTGTATAAAAACTATTACAGTTGTACTCATAAAACATTCCTTAYTAGGTTTTAATGTAATTATTCTCAGCATTCTAATTTGTTCTGTTTTTCTTGAAGTTARAAATTAAGGGAAAAAAACAGAAATCAAGCTGGTTTGTGTTTTCACTTAACACTTCGGTTTTAAAAAACACCAAGAAAATATCTGGTCTGTATATCTGAAGAGAACTTTCAAGCACTTTTGTGAACAGTCTAAGCAAATTTAACGAATTTCATGCTAGCTGCAACTTTTTCAAGAGAGAAAGGTAGCTTCTAAAAAAAAAAAATATCTGAAGTTGGATCCTGTAAAGAAAACTGCTGAAAATGTCATCAGAATTTGAGAGCTTTCTGTGATGTACTGCATTCAGTTTGGACCCATTCTTTGAAGAAATGAAGARAATGAACTGTGAATAGGCTTCAAGCTCATATGAAGACAGGCTGGTACTGCCTTTGGGGAAGGCAGGGGGCAAGATTGACAATGAGAAGCAAATTCACTGTAGGGAGCAATATTTGAGTTACAGCTGAAAAAATCACGTGCTAAACTTCAAGCGTGAGCAATCTAGGTTTGAATAGCATGTATAAATGGTCCAGGAAGTAGGAAYGGATGGAAAATCTGCAGGACCTCTAGTCAGAGTTTCTGTGGAGCAATTATGAATTGTCTTTTGTAAGGGGGTTATCAGAGRGTAATGGAACTGGTACATTTACATCTGAACAGCTTCTGCAGCTACTTGCCTCCAAAGGATAGGTATTCCTTTGGGAGATGGAAGTAGCATTAATTACCCATTGTCATTTCTTGTTATCACAATTGTTGTAGAAACTTCGTGTGTGCTTATATTTATTTTAGGTCTAGTTTGTCCTACTGAAGTTGGTCTATGTGCCAACTATTTTATTAATTTATGCCAATTATTTTATTAATTTAAACAATTAAAGGCAAATATACATATAGAAGATAAGAATTATGTCCAWAACCTTACAGAATTGAACCTTTGTTTGGTCTTAGTAAATCTGAATCCAGTTTTGTTCCAGGGAGTGCTGCCCAATTGATTASAATAAACTTGAGGTTTTGTGGCACTTAATAGAAAAACTGAGAGACTATGTTGAGCTCAACATCTAGAGTTTAATTGTAATATATTGTTTAATCTCTAGTGTTCTACTGTTAGCCTTTTCTAGTGCCAGTGACTTCTCTGTTAGAATGGACAGTTTTATCATAGGTCTTATGTATGCCCAAAATAAATCTTCACTTCCACTGATATGAAAAGCCCTTCCTAGTTTTAAATAATGAGGGAGAAGTTAGTTATGCAGGAACTTTTATAATCAAAGGTAGCTATTAAAAAAAAAAAGTACAATAATAAAAACCAAATGGAAATCATGAACAACTAAACCCACTAAAGAGCAGGATGACAAAAGTATGGKGGGTTTTCTGAGTGAATATAAAATTTGCAAGACTAGGCACTGTTTGAAATCAATGAAAAATCATCTTGCCATATTCTTACCTGCAATGTACATTTCATCATAGCTTGCCAGTACTCTGTAGCTTTTCTCTTTTTTATAGATGTCCCAAAGCATGTCATCAGTATCCTCAAGACATTCTGAAAAAATAGCAATTAGAGAGTAAGTACATGTTAATTTTCATGTAAAGAGATGGATATGCTTTCAATAAAATAAGTGTATAGTTAATGTTACGATTCTTCTGTTCTTGCTCTGTGGTGAAAAGATGCATAGATTACTATAATTTAGCCATCAGCTATTGAACAATCCCAGTTGAGTATAAATCAAATTTTATAAACAATATAATGGTCTTTTTGAATTCTCTGTCAGTGACTTTCTGGAATTCTGTACTTCATGGGTTTTCTAGAATTCTCTGAGGGTTTTTTAGATTACTTTTTTGTTTATTTGTAACCTTGAAGTCATGCTAAGAAAAAGGAAATCTATTAATCCTGAATATGCATAGTGCTGTATTATATTTCAAGACAAGTCTTACCTTCCTGAAGTCTTCAAAGTTCTTTTCTTACTCTAGCAGAATGAAATAAAATTAATTCAAACATTTTCTTAGSTATTATCAATCTATTAGTAGCTGCATGTAGAATTGTTGCTGGGAAAAGAAGTATTCTTGTAAAATGTGAAAGCTACAGACAACTTCTTCATTAATATTAGGCTTATAAATTACTTGAGTAATATAAAAAATCTTTTGAGAAATAAAACCTGCACAGATTTTTCTGTTAATGTTTTCTGAATTACACCAATTTCCATTTTTGCCGTAACAAGATCAGCCAGTGAATAATTGTTGTTTTCCCTCTAGCATCTGAAAACTGTCACAAGTGTCTTGGTAGTTTTTGAGGAGGAAAATGATATGACAGAAGAATTAGTCTGTCCGGTAGAGATGTTTTTAAGTCAATATAGCCTGTCTCCATAGTAAGTCCAGGCAGAAAAGTTTGAAGTATTGTTTATTTAATGCAAAAATGAACTTTAAAGATGATGACCTAAATTTCTCTAGATTCAATCAATTAACTGTGTATCTGTAGTCTCCTTCTATGGAGAAGTTTTTTACTTTCTTCGCACTTCCTCCCTCATCATCAGAGAAGTAGTAATATTTATTCTTAGAGCTCCCTTGTGATCTAATTCTTAATTTGTAGCTATTTTAGACTTYGTTTCATTAATGGGTAAATAATTTCCTTGCAACACTTTACACCCTGGAACAAGAAGTTTGGAGACAGAAGTTGTTCTTTGAATTCTGTTACTGAAACTTGACATGAGAACTTGGTGGCTTCTTGTGTTAGCCTGGTGTCAGGAAGAAGCAGAATTTTAAAACTTTTTACATACAGTCACCACAATGTTTCTTTGGCTTTCCGTCATTTGATCAAAGATGAACAATTCATCCTTTCTTTGTCTTATGTGCTTACACTTTTAAAATTGAAAGCTGCATAAATGTTCTTGTTGTATTTTTTCTGTGTTCAAATTTGCTTCAGTTTAAAGCAACAAAAGAATGTTTGTAAACACTGCTACAGTGATGGTTACCTTAAGTACCAGTGAATAAAAATAAGACAAAATTGAAACATTACTATTTAGTTATGTATTTGTGATAATATTTTAAAGCAAAACTGACCATTCTTTTGTAAAAAATAATTTGAGCTTATGGCTGTAGAACATTTCAAAAACACTTTTTAAAGATAGCCTGCTTTTGTTGACTTCAGAAAATAGGAAATGTGTATGAGTTGGCGTAGCAAGTGGAAATGTCTTGCTGCTATTCAATTTAGTCTGTCACCTGCAATACATGGGGAAAAAAATGTGGTGTAATTAATATAGTTTTAAGCTTGTGTGCTTTTTTTAGTTAAATTCTGTGATTTTATTTTTTTCCCCAGTTTTCAGGTTGGCGATTTAGTTCTCATTATCTTGGAYGAAAGGCATGACAACTACGTGTTGTTTACTGTTAGTCCAACCTTGTATTTCTTGCACTCAGAGTCCCTTGCAGCATTGGATCTCAAACCAGGTGAGTGTGGTAAGTGTCAGATTTTTTTCTAATTATTATCTCCTCTTGCAACTAACATTATCTTCTCTTACAACTAACACTCTGAAATTTCTAACACTAAGTGAGTTTTGTAAGTATGTATGTGATAAATACAAGAAGTATGTAATAGTTGTCAGCTGTCTTTGTAGCTTTTGCTACTTGTTCTGATGCAAAATATTTTTCAAAGCAGAACATCTTTAATTAAAAATTTATGTAGATGTTAATATCTTGGAAACCTTGGGGGAAATATCTGCATCTTCAAAGTAAGCTGTAAAAAAAAAAAAAGAATAAGGAGAATATGCCAATTTGGGGCACACACTGAGTATGTTAACRTTCCCATCAGGCTGCTTTAACTACTCAGAATAAATAATAAATAAAAAAATGTAGACAACAGTATATGGGAATTTGCAAGCAATATTTTTGCTGATAGTTTTTCCGCCAAATTAAAACGGTATTTATTATAAATTTTCAGAGAAGACTTCTGGTATTTCTTTGTTTATGTTCRAGTTGATGGCACATTTACTTTTTTTTCTCCCTTTATTTTAAATGCTTTTTGTTGGCCTTTTTTTTTTTTTTTTGGCGGCTATCTAAACGTAGCTAAATTGAAATCTTTTTCAATGAGGAAATATCACAATGCTTTGCACTAAACCATGAACGACATGAAGTGGATGAACCATGGATATGTCTGTAAACTATCATGTTTTTTTGCAAACCCACCTGTGCTCCCAGTTTTGTAAAAACATCTGAGAATATGGATCAAATGAAAATTTCTATTAATCCTAACTTATCAGTGAAAGTTTCTATGTTATTGCATGTCACAAGCTGTCAAATAATTTCCCTGAGCAGACTCACTGTGGATTGCAGTTATGATGAAAGATGATAGATCTTGAATAATTGTGTGGTCTCCAGAAGACCACTGAGCCCTACCTGGATTCTGAGTTTGCTGAATGATCTRTGCCATGTGTCATCTGTGAAACATAAGGGGAAAATGCCTGTCTTAGTTCCAGATGTAATATATCCTGAACTCTRGCATTAGTAGTGCATAGATAACTCTGTGAGATATGGTAGGCTCTTCTTACTGKTTTTTTACGTATATAAGGGAAAAGCCATGTCAGTTTGTACATTACTGTGAGTACTTAGTTCACTGACCTGTTTTCCAGTGGATCAGCTTGCTCTAGTCCTTACCAATTGCTGAACAGAGTTAATCTCAAATCTGAGAAAACTGCACATAAAACAAACATCAAGACTTCAGGAAGGAATTTGGGAAATGGTGTCTTGATTCTATTCCTGCATCAGGGAAGTGGGGAAGATGAAATTCAGAACACCAGTTGTATTCGTGATAGGATAAAACTGGTGTTGGCCTRGGTACTGCAAATTATTGTTCTAAGGGCCACCAAAATGTTGTATTTAAATCTGRCCTTACTTAATGTTTGTTCATTTATTTAAACTGAGGGTTTTTTTAAAAAAAATCTGCCTTGAATGAAAATATRATGTAATAGCCTGGTATTTCTAGTTGCTTATCCAAAGTATTAAATATGTTTTCTCTTTAGCATCAGGTGCATCTAGGAGACCTTGGGTTCTAGGAAAAGTGATGGAAAAGGAATATTGCCAGGCAAAAAAGGTAAGGAAACAGTAATGAGAAATCATCTGTGATTGATAGAGAAGAAAGTCTGGTTTTGTATTTTTAATCATTGTAACAAATTCTCTCTGCATAAGCATTTAGATGAAAATTATTCTAAGTTCTGCTATTCCTGCTTTTCTTTTGAGTCAGTGAATAGCAAGAGTAGGGGAAGCAGAAGAATTGAGCAAGCAGTGGGTTGGGTATTTGTATCCACACTGTCCAGAGCCTTGCCAGACTCCTGAGGGGCTCCTGAATACTGAGTAGTGGAAATCAGTTTGAGCTTAAAATTACAAAAATCAGTAGAATAACTCCACGTTTTAATTTTTTTATTCTTTTTTTTTGTAGGCACAAAACAGATTCAAAGTTCCTTTGGGTACAAAATTCTACAGAGTGAAAGCAGTACCATGGAACAAGAAAGTATAACACAACAAAGTTTTAGTTCAATTCTGTCTCCATTCTTTTTTGACTTGTCCTTCAGTGCTCGTTCATCGCTCCAAATACCAGGCCATCTTTTTATACTGAGGTCATGTGACAAGATACATCATTGATGTACTGCTTTTACTTTTTAACAGGTGACATTTTAGAAATTCATCAAAAACTCTGGCCCTAACTGCTTCGATTTTTTTACCCAGATAACTTTAAGAGTGTGGACCAAATGAGTTCATTTTCTCGAAGGGCAACCACGTGAAACATGGTTTGTTTGCCATGTTAATTGCCTGTTAAATATACATTAGCTTGTATTTAGATGTTAAATGTTAGTTACCATTATTACCAGCATATGTCCTTTTGTGAAATCATTATCAAAGTACTTGCACTCTTTAACAGATTCTTTATATGTGTAAAATTCATCAACTATTTAAAGAGGGTGTTCATTGCATGCAGATAATCATATAATTTTTCTTCAACATGAGTTTGCCTCAGTAGATGAATAAAAATAACTACTGCAGCTTGTTTCATTACATGAAAATGCTCTTTAATGTTAAAAAACCCTTGGAATTTGATGGGCTGATTTTGAAAATCAGTCACAGTTAGATCTGCAATCTTCAAAAGCACTTTCGATGGATTGATCACACAGATTCTGAAGGGAAGACACCTGTGCCCTTTATTCAAGATGAAGCACTTSTTCTTCCCAACAAAACAGAAGTCTTGTATTAATCTATTTAGAAAAATCATATTGATGAAATTGTATTTCATGGTTGAGTTTCAGGAAAAAACTCATTGTACATTAACCATACAAGAGTCATTTAAGTAACAAATTATTGTAATTGTAAAAGACATGTAGAATTTTAAAACAATAAAGATTTGAAACTGTATGTGTTTGAAGTATTTGTGTGCCTTTTCAATATTATCTCTAATATTTATTTCATGTTAATCTGTTGTATCTTCTCTGTGATTTCTTCAGTGGTTTGGTTACATAGAAATACTCAAATTTTCTATGGGAGGTAGTAATTTTCAAAAACATTTGGGAATTACAAGAACTACCTTGTAATCATAAAAATGAATTTAAGTAGATGGAATTTTTAATTTTGTCAGCATATTAAATGGATGAAGGAGTTTTTTTAGTAGTTATACTGCCTACATTTTAAAAATGTAGTTTTATTTATTTTATTTTTAATAACAATATAAAATGTACTATACATATGTAGCCAATGGGAAATGAAATTATGAGTTCAGCTATAAGCTTATGCCTAGGATTCAATCCATAGAGTTATTCACCTGTGATTTATGTTCAGGTGTGGAGTGGAAGAGAGAAAGAAATGACCACATGAAAATCTCAATGCTTCTGCTCATATGTTGCAAATAATATTTCTCCAGACTAACTAGTCCAGTTGAATACCCAGAAACATCTGTATATGCTTTATTTAAAATTTTGTTCCATAAAAATTTAAGTTCAGATTTTTATGAAATGCATGGGCTTGTAACTGTATCATATCTTTGATTAAATAAATCTGAGACAATTGATCTGTGGAAAACAGAATGTCATTTCATCAAGTTGCTTCCTTACCTGGCTGTTAGATTTACTAGTTGATGTATTGACTTTTTAAAATTAGTTTTCAAATGTGCCTTCTTCTTCAAGAATAGTATTATCATAGTTAAGTACTTCCCCGTGTCAAATGTGTAAATAGCATAGATCTGTAGGACAGGTTTATTGCATAAAAAAGCAAGCCAAAGAAACAACCCATGATACAATGGGCATTTTAATAATTGAATTTTTTATCATCAGCAAAATGGGAATTCAGTTCTGTCTGCAATTTGSTGAAGTCTTGTTCCTTAAGTCAACTGAGTCACAAGTGGTAAGAAGTTGCATACATCATGTAACTCATWTCTTTTTAAATGCCAAATATATAGAAGCCTGGATGCCTTTTGCCCGTTGACAAAACTTTCCCAGCCTCAGATACTACTGCTGTGAATATTATAAGTCTTCCAGGGATTAGTTTTCTCTTGGAAGCCATCAGGCTTTGCTGAGAGGCACTGAATCCTTCCATTTCTGGGAGGRCAGTTACTCCTTGAGTAGCAGTAATGAATTTATATAGCAAGGTGCAATCCAGTGCTGTAACATAAGACCCCACTCTTTTGTTATTGAGTAGTCTACTTGAAAGGTGAGTAAAATGTCGCCTAGAATTTTCTCCGTGGAGGGAAGGATGTGTTGTCAATCTGATGCCTTAGGAAGGCTGACTTGAAACAGAGACTGGACAGAACTAGAGAATAAAGTAGGTATTTATTGAAAGGCCTCTAGGATCCACCTTGGGTAGGACAGGTGTCTGACCAGGGCTACACCCAAGATGGACTAAGAATGGTCACAAAATGGCTGACTGGTCTCGAAATCTTAYACTTTTATCAGTTTTGGTCTGTTTGCATATTGGGGTTTAATTGTCCAATTACAGCTTCAGGTTGTGAGGTCTCATCCTTCTTGTTTTCTCTCTTCAGTCCACTGTTGTTCATGCTGTTGGGCTGAAAGTTGTCCTTGGTCCTCAGCAGGAAAAGGATTTGTTTGGTCTACCTACTCTGTGAAGAGAGCTGACTAGCACTTAATATGAGTGAACTCAGAACTACAGAACTCAGGCTCAAAACTACACCTAAACAGCACAGAACCTGAAAGTATGAAACCTAAAATTTAAGGCATCATTTGTGGAGTCCCTTGTGCTATTAAAGGAATTTCCAAGTGCCTTGCCCTGGAAAAGTGAAGATTAAAGATACCCCAGGTGTAAYATACGGCTTCTCCCCCACGGCTCCTTGCAGACATTGTGCAATCATCTCTCTGGGTTTCACAAGTCCATCACCCWCCCCATGGTATCCCCTTTCCCTGTTTCCCCATTGGCTATGGGGCTTGGTGTCTAGTTTACTGTCTTTCCTATGGCCACGTGCCCCCTGCCCTGCCCCTTGTACCACCCACGAACCTGAGACCCTATAAAACTGAGAAAAACCACATGGTCCCCCTCTTTGGCTCCGGATTTCACCTTTGGCACATGGAATAAAAGCTTGCTGGAAATTGATCTGGGGCTGGGAGCCTTCTGCCTGTCTGCAGAGCTAGCCTTGTAACGTGTGTGGATGTGTGAGCTTGAACTGCTGCCTGAATTCTCAAGCAGTTTCTCTACTGAGAGGCTGACTGGGATCTAAAAAGGCCTTAGCTACACTCCAAAAAAGACATACTGCCACAATCATTAAAGCTTAAGGCATCATTGTATACACATTTAAAGCTTAAAGCATCAAGGTCTTCCAGGTTGTATGAAACTGCTAATTTGAGGATGGCCCTACAAGACAGAGTACCTACATACAAAAATAAGCATTTTTCTTACACCGTGAGTCATTAAGCAATAAGGTTTATGTGACTTTCTGCATGCTGTTGATGAAAGACAATGAAGTTCATTTGTTGCAGGCTCTGAGATGGTACCTTGAGTGCTGAAGTGAGGTGAGTACAGAACTCACGCTGAAAATTAACCTCCTTGCCAAAAAATGCAAAAAACTCARAAATTCCTTCATCCTTGTCTATAAAAACATCTAAACTTTCTAGTCTTGTTTTACTGTTGCCTAGATTAAAAATACATGCTTTTAAGCTTATATATGGACAGTAGCAGTGATGATTTATGGTACTATGAAAGTTGGCTTGATTTCTAGTTTAAGATAAAAAGACATGACTGAGGTTTATATAACTCAGAAACACATGTACAATATATGAAAGTGAACTTGGGAAGCACCTAAATAAATTGATTAAAATAAAGTGCTGTAATGCAAACCATGAGGGAAGAAAAACTCCTTCCCTGCTGATATCTGCCAYTTAAAAGAATGCCAGGATGTATCTGTTATTGTTACATGACATCATATTTAAAAATATAAATAAACAGCAGTGGCTTTRGGTTTTAGGAATATTTGTCATGTGTTTCATTTTATAATCTTTATGTATATTCAGAATGGAGATTCTGTCAAACAAACTCCTAACGTATTCAGTAATGATTCTGAACAGTCATTGAGAAAAATGTAGTTTACATATTTTTTGTATGTCACAGCCTTACTAGTTCTTGAAAGTATGTTTGTTATGTACCACCTATGTGCTTCATCTTGCTCCATAATAAAACTTTGTGTATAGCTATATAATTTGGATGAGGACCATGGTCAGGAGGGATGGGGGAGAAGCTGGAAGATAAATTTGATTATCTCAAATTTCTCTAATTCTTTTGTGGAGCAGCATGTTGGAAACTTAGCAAATACTAAAGCCTCTTGTGCTACTGCTAATACATGTTTATTCCAAAGCCTGGCTTTAGAGAGAGGAAATTTATWTTTCTGAACTGCAAAAAGGAAAATGAATGATAGAGAAAGTTGATTGAAAGCAAATGCTGTCCTGCAGACTTAACACAGAAGGGATGTGGTGATTTAAAAGGGATTTTTTCCAGTGTTCCTGGAAAGCTATATCCATTTGAATGCTCTGAGTAGCATATCAGTTTTTGCACTGCTCTGCAGTTGGTCTCCTGTCAGGAGCTTGTGCTGTTTAGAATTCAGCTGTGTTGCATTTGAATCTTAAGATGGCCTGAGTAGGACCATTTTTACACTGAAGTATACACTTTTCCCTAAGTTACCTGTGTTGCGTAGTAGAACTGGGAAGTCTGCCCTCTGCAAAATTATTATGTGCCTTTTTGCAGTGCTAGTTTTCTTTGTGACCTACATTTGCACCCTTGTTTTGTGGGATTTAGCTGGAAGCCAGATTGGCTGTAAGCAGCTATGGCAAGAATTGATTAGTGATCCTTGTTATGGCAAAAATTTGGAGTGCTGTTTCATTCCTATAATCTTTTTCATGAATAAATTGTAATGCAGGGAATTACTGCTTAGTGCCAAATTAATAATTCCGGAAATGGAGCRTTCTCCGTACAAGAACTCCCTTACCTTCTCAAGCCTTTTGTAGTTTGGTGATCTATTTCAGTGCTGCATTTTAAGGTCATTGATGTCTTTTGCTCACTTTAAAAGCCATTCTGCAGTCCTAAAGCAGCAATGATAAATGATAAAGGGTAAACAGTTACTTCCTTTAGCACTCACTCTATTAACACTCACTCATATTAACAACATCCACATAAAATGCTGAGGAGCATGGGAAAGTCTAGTCCCCAGACTCCAAATACTGGCTAAGAATTGAGTTCACTGTTGGCGCTCTCAAGCAGCATCAGATTTAGAGAACAGTTGAGGTTGTAAGGAGCCTCCTGAGGTTGTCTTGCCCAACTCTCTGCTGGGGCTGGACTCCTGTGATGTTTTTAATAAAGGTCTTCAGTTTGCAACTAATTTGGTGATTGAATGTTTGCAACATTCAATTTAATCCTTTGTTTCAAAGCCTGGATTGAAACTGCTATTTTAATTTGAGTGACTTTTAAATTCTCACATATTTCTGGCTCAATTTTCTGAAATTAATCATCCTTGCTTTCCTTTTCCTGACTTTTGCTTCTTGGACTTAAATTCATTGTGTGTTTGACTTTTTAGGCAAAATTACTTAGTAAGTAGCAGGTTTTTTTCTGCAGTGGGAAGAGCTAGTTTCTTACCTCCTAGTCAAAAAGCTGCACTGTTTGCAGAAGGGTGTTAACGAAGAACTTTTTCATCACTCTCAGATTAATAAATTGTGTTTCTGCCCCAGATCTCTTTGTGAGATGTACCTGTTCTGAGCTCAGGAGTGCATGCATGCTTGTACACACAGCTTTAGCAAGTACTGCAACAAGCAGCAGCTTTGGGCCTGTTTACTTGTGCTGGGAGTACTAAAGGTGTAGAAAAAATTAATAAAATAAGCAATGCCTCATTTTTAATTTTTTAATGGAGATTAGATACAGAGCTATGAACTACATATTACCAAAACATTCTGCTCTGTTGGAATTTTACATTTATGAGTTGATGCGTTGTATAGTCATTATGGAGGTCATCATAATGTTTATGTCAGTTATCAAGGAGGGACAAAAAAATGGCCTGAAGATCCTGGATCCTTAAGGGATAGCAGTCAGTTTTAAGTACCAGTCTCTGAGCCTGTTAATTTAAGCAGTTGAAATGTCAGCACTTAATGTCTAATATAATCAAAGTGCTAATGAGGAGACTGCTAAGCTATGCTTCTTGTGGGGTGCTGGTCAGCATTAATTGTCTACCACGTCTCTTGTGAATGGTGGAATGTATTTTTAGCAATGATTTAACAATGATTGAAATGGTAGAAAAAGATTACTTACATTGAGTATAGTACTGARTACTGTAAATAACAAGTGATAATTTTGTAGACAATGGATAGCTTTTTAAGCGTCAGAAGAGACTTTTATTTTATGTAACTATACAGAAAAAAAAGGTATTTATTTTCAGTTGAAATCAGGTGACTAAAACCAACTGTCTGCTTTTAAAAGCCTGTAAGCTAGGAATAGCCTTTTTTGGTATATACTAAGATTTCTTGAATTGGACTGAAGTAATTTTTCAGAGATTGTATTTTTAAAAGTATTTCATCAACAAARCAGCTAAGCAGTAAAATATTTTCTTTTAATTTTAGACCATGTAATATTAATAATATTTCTATTCCTTATGTTTGTAGCTCTTATGAGTGAATTTTTGGAAGCTCAAATAATTTGCCCCAGATATGATACATGCAGTTAAATATGCTTCTGTTGGCCTTCTAACGCTACATTTTAGAGTTTGAAAAAAATTTCCGAATTAACAGTAAAATGTAAGTGTATGTACAATGTTGTTGCTGCTCTGGAATACCAGATCTTTTGAACATAGGTATAGGATAGGGTGACTGGTAATGGTTTGAAACTAAAAGAGGGTAGATTTAACCAGATAAACCAGATAAAAACAATTTTGTATGATGAGGATGGTGGAACACTGGGACAGGTTGCCCAGAGAGGTGGTGTGTGCCTAATCCCTGGAAATGTTCAGTGTCAGAGTGGATGGGGCTCTGAGCAACCTGATCTAGRTGAAGATGTCCACTCACATTGCATGGGGCTTGGACTAGACATCCTTTAGAAAGGCCCTGCCAATCCCAAATATTCCACAATTCTATGTATGATTTCAGTATGTGTGTATATACTGGGAAGGCATATGCTTCAATTTTGGCAGTTTTYAAGCACTGAAAAATTGAGAAATGTCAGTTTATGACTGCTTGTCAAACTTGGTTTTTATATGCCTGAGGATGTGCATTTCAATTAGCTAATTAGGTGCTCTTTTCCTGCACTTGTGCTTCCACATCTGTTCTCAGTTATGCATTAAAACCTTGCCTTGAACATATGATTACATTCTTGTCCTTTTTATGGTGGCAATTTCTGAGTAGAAGGCTTGCTATGTATCGGTCACGTAAGACCTGAGTTTCTCCAGATAATTTACTTATTTTCCAGATAATTTACTTATTTTTGGTACCTGACAACCAGGGCGCCCGATTTGAGGTACTTGGGCTGCTCTTTCAGACCACAGCAGTTTTATTTTTTCAAATCCTGTGCTTTCACCATTTTGCTCTCTCCATTATGTAAACAAGAAGGTAAAGCAGTGTGTTCAAAGCTATGTGACACTTAAATATTGCAGCCCTGTTTGACACTCGTGATGCTCAGACACTTCTGGAAACTCTGTTGGTGTATGTGTGGGTCAGTTCTTACTCTGTAAACCAGTTTTCCATATTAATACAAGTTGTGTTTTTCCATATTAATTACAGTTGTAATGTGGTGTGTGTGTTAAATCACATACTTAGTATTTTTCTTTGACTGGGACCTGATACACAARAAAATCAACTTTTTACAATTGTGTACCTGAAAATGGTAATTTATTTTCAGTGGACTTCTATTTGATTTCTGTGTAGAGATCTTCTGCATTTTTCAGATTTATATTTGACTTCCATAATGTATTAAAAAAAAAATCAATCTTGGTGCTTCTCCATTTGCCAGATTATTTCTTTGCTAAGCTACAAATGTCATCTTGAACTTTATGTTCCTATAATCACCTAGAAAYCACCTTGAGAAACTGTTTAAGTTATGACCCAATACTGCACATGATTCTTACATGATGCCTTTGGACTGTCTATTTTAATATTTCTTCTGCCTTTTTAGTGTCACTTGTCCTCTTCCCAGCTCTTCAGTGAGTTCAGAAAGAAGAACTTACCACTGACAACTCAAGTCCATTCCCCGTATCCCTCTATGGTTAAATGAAGCGAATGTGTTTGTCTCATTGCATAGATGAATCACATTTTCCATTGCATGTAGGTAATCTAACCTATTCACTGGTGACCAAAAAAAAAGTTATGCAGAAGATTTGATGCCCTGATGCTGGAGCTGGTTGGTTAGTGTGTAGTACAAAGTTCTTTTTTGGAAAATCTCGACTCTTAGGAGCTTGAAAAGTTCC
>QVAJ01000005.1:8397222-8498086 GCA_003546035.1 Mixornis gularis | reverse complement strand
ATGCTATTATTCTCATGCAATTGTTTGACATAAGTAATGTTTAAATTTCTTTTTAAATATATAGAAATAGGTGCTTTCTTATATTATTCTTTATTAGGTACTTTCTGCTTTTAAAACYAGATTTTAAAAAAATAAAATTCTCTTTTATTGTACTGCATCCAATTATGTATGCAGGGTAGTTAAACAGTTATTTTGAAAGTTTGAGACAATTTCTGGTTGGGTTTGCTGTTCAGTAAAAGTAGAGAACAAATGTGGAAACCCTTTCAGTGGAATTCTGTGCTTTCTTCCTTCTGTGCTTCAACCTTTGAGGCAATATGAGCCATGCCTCTAACATATGTTTCTGTATAGGTTATGTAGCATGAAAACAGCAGTGCTGTGTGGATAGCTGTGTTACTCTGTAGTGTTCTGAATGTGCTTAGTGTAAAGCTGATAATTCCCCTTGTCTGTTTCTGTCTGACTTGAGATTAGTCTTTTCATTAGACCAACTTCCTCTAGGCCTGCTTTCAAAAGTTGTACGTGTTGAAGACGGACATAAAAAAAGAGTAATTTCCTGCAAGGAATTAGSTTAGCCTCTATATTCTATTTAAAATATTACATAAAAAGAATTATAAGGGAAGAATGGGACCACACAATCTTTGTGCTTTGGAAGGAGCAAAACCCACAGCTTTTTGAGAAATATGAGTTTTGTAGCAAAGCCCAAGGGGAGAACTACACATAATGGATAAAGTAACTTACTGACTATCAGACTAGAAAATACTTTCCTAAGAAAAAGTAACAATATTTTGGTATACTTAGAGGATCCTTTCTTAAGGATAAGTAACATTGTTTTACTGTACTGTAGTTTCACTTCTCAAAGCTGTTACTCATCATTCCGGTCACCTCTCTGTATCACTTTTTGGTAGGTGGAAATAAGGGTCTCAGTTGAGTTGCATCTCCAGTTCCCTGTTTCATATAAACCAGGCCTCACAAGTCTGCAGCTGCTTGGCAAATTTTTCCTGTTCTCCAGTTTGAGAATACCTTCTTAGCCTTCATTTTTTTTCCTGTCTCCTGATTTCTCATTTCTATTATTTGATTCTGTGAGGGAATATATATTGATTTTTTTGCCTTGAAGAAATTGTATCACTTGCTACCCCAAAGTGCTGAACTGTGAAAGAAGAAAGCAAGCAGTGCCCTGCCAGGCAGCTGAGGTCATCYTCTGATGGTTTGTTTCTGACCTGAAGACTTCACACTCTGAGTGATATTTTGATGGCAAATTCAAGGAGGAAATGGCTGCTTGCATTTCAGGAAGATATTAAAACTATGAAGAGGCAAGAAAAAAAATAGTTGTCTTCAGGGTAAAAGTGAAAATTGATTATTTTTGGCATTAGCTACTTGGAAAAGCTGCAGTACTTGTAAGGAATACCAGAGTGGAAATGATGCTATTCAGGTTTGAGGTAAATATTAGCAACATGATACAGATTCTAGAATGATCCTAGAAGTTCACAGATTAGGTATTTCCACTTTGAAGGAGGAAGGAAATTCTCATTCGTTTKGCCATGGCCAAGAGGAGAATCGGGGGAAGGTGGCTGGGAACAGGCTGCTGGGAAAAGTGAGGGCGGTGATGGCTGGGACCCCGGGGTGAGCCAATGGAGCTCTGGGGACTGGGTGACACTGCTGTTGTGTGCCTTCACACAGATGGAAAGATGACATCCTGGGAATATGAGCCACATACACTGCTGTAGCACTGCTCAGTGCAGGCTGTGCTGGTTTTTGTCTGTGCTGAAGATGAGGGATGTTTTCTGAAGGCTCCCAGGTGCTTCACTGAGTATTCCAATGGATCCTCATTTTCCAAGTGTCTCTGGTTTTCTAGCATGGAAGAAGGTTCCCATAATCCTCATTGTTCCTAAGGTATAAATATATGGAGGAGTTGATAAAGACATTTGATCCTGCATGGGGCTGTATCTCCAAAGCAGAATGACATTCCCTCACATGTTACATAAAGACACATTAAAATAATACATGGAAGTCTCTGACCTGTTCAGAAGTTTGAGGATGTCTTTCCAAATGCAGCTTTGGCTAGACATCCTGAAGAAATGCTCAAGGTTCTGCTGTACATGTTTGTTGTGGTGCACATTTTGGGYTTTCTAATGTTCCGTATGTTTTGTTATATGTCTGTAATGGTTTGTTCCTACACCCCCATCCCCAAAACTCTGGATGGTCTTTCCCTTGTGATAAGCYTTGTCAATCACCTTGTAAGATCTGGAAGATTCTGGGGAAAAAGCCCTAGGATTCAGCAAGGTACCCTGGTACCACCTTCTTTCATTGTTCTGTTAAGTTTCCCTGTTCTGGGTCACACCTTCCCTCCCCTTGGATTGGTTCAAAGTTCTCCCCTGCTCGGTGTCCAGCCCCTGTACTTAAGGTGAGAACAGAGGGGCTGCTCCTGGCTTTTGCTTTTGCTCATGGGCAGGTACCCAGGTGGAATAAAGCCAGGTGAAACCCAAACAGAGTCCACTCTTTCTTCCATGCCGTCGACCACGCTCCAGCCTGAGGTTCAGACCCACCAAACCTTCCTTATATAGCTGCCAGAGAGCCAGCTAGCCAGTGAAGCAGCTCTGGGACACAACTATACATGTTAAAAATAAAGATCAAGGCAAGCAAGAAAACCCCAGGCTGGTGGCTTAGGAAAGATCGATGTTAGGCTGACTGGTTTGTGGGCAAAAATAGACCCTCGCCTTACACTTTGACCCTTAATTTCTTGYACCATTACCCTTGTTTAGGCTTTGGTGCAGTGTTACCTACTACAGAGAAACATCACAAGGACTTCAGATGAAGGATAATCTAATGTTTGTAATGAGTCACARTTTGAGCATGAAGTACAGGGCTTTGCAGAGAAGTTCAGGCTTAGATACGTGATTCCTTTGGGATTCCTCATCCCAAAGCAATGGGGGAAGAAAATTTCCACAGCCTTCAAAGATCTARGACCTGTACCCTCAAGGAGTTTTTTTTGCCATTTTCTGATTTGTTTAAAGGAAAACCCAGAATAACTACTGTGTTTGAAACCTACCCATCTGCATTTCATCTAACACTCAAGTGTGAAAACATGCAGTGGGTAAAAGTTTAAAAAGMCAGGATCAATCAATCCTTGGTTTTTTAGGATGCCAGCAGCTGACACTGTGGCAGTAGCATGATGAATGCAGAGAGAAAGGTGGTGCTTTCTGATAACAGTGTTTATAAATAAGACACCTTCATTTTCTTACGAGATTATCTTCAGAGAAGGGCAAGCAGAGGATTAAATTGCTTCAAGACACACAAGAAAGTGAATTAAAAGTGCCAGATCTTCTGTCCTGCTGAAGGAAAGCATCTCTCTTACTTTGAGGCCCAGTGCCAAATGCAATTAATGTAATGGCTCTTGATGGCAGAGCAGTGCTATTTAAATAAAGACCCACAAATCCAGGCAACAGCAAAACATCACCTATAAGCTGAATTTAGAAGAATGATCGTAACAATTCAGAGTTTGGATTTTTTTTTGTCAATTTTTGGGAGGCATAGAATTGCCTTTGTTTTTTACTCTCTTGCCTATAGTAGGAATTAGTAAGTTTACACAACTGTTTCTRTATTGGTGGGAGAAAGGGGTAGAGATTATTCTTTGGGAAAACAGTCACAATTGGATGGGCATCTGTGAGAAAAGCAAAATTTTTTGATGCTTTATAGGTTTGAATATCACAACCACAATAGTGGGAAATTCCCATRAAGTCATGGAACTAATAAAAAAGCTGCTGTTGCTTTGAAATACTGTTTTCCAAATCAGGAAAAAGTTGTCTGGGACAGGAAATATGAGCCAAAAGACAACTGATTAAATTGACTTTGATTTTTTTTTTTTCATTATTCATGAGGAGCCTTATCTTTAGTAAGAATGGTTTCTATTAATGTCTTGCTGAGATGAACCTTTGACTGCTCTAACATCTGTAATGCCATGGACAAGGTTGTCTGTTAACTGATATGGAGTGTTCTGCAAGAATTCAAGCAGTCCTGGGTATTAAACACACCATGGGAGATRTTGCAAGATCATGCAATTTGATCAGAAAAATGGTGCAGCAGCTTTTCTCCAACACCTTTAAAATAATGAAGGAATCAACCACCATMTACAAAGAAATAGATGCGCCAAAATAAAAATGCTCTTGGTGAGAAAGTCTGCCTTTTGGAATTTTATTAAAGCTATATGCTTTACCTAATCTAATGTTTGTTTTTTAAAAAATAAAAAAAAAAATCTGATCTCATCTCTGAAAAAGAATTTTAAATTTGCACCAAATATGTTCTTAAAAATCATCCTGCACATCTCGTACTTGAAGAAAGGTATTGAAAGAGGAAAAAAAAAAAAGAGAGGAAAAAAGCTGATGATAATTTATCTTGGGAAAAATAAAACAGTCATGTAAAAATCTCTTGGCATTATGTTATGAGACTAAACAAGTGTACATTCATTTTAACAATCTTAAACAGCTAGATAACTATTTTGGGAGCTGACCCTTCAGAGMGGTCTTCCACTACAACATGATTAGATGAAGTGCCTTCAGAAACAACAACAGCCATTGAGCAGTGAATGTTAACTAGAATTTATGTCCTTGGAGTAATCTTTGTGGTGACAAAGTGTCCCAATTATGGATAAATACGAATTTATTTTTAGTAATTCAGTAGAAACCCTTGTGTTGAAAAGTAAATAATGAAAAACATGATAATAGTTTTTTTCTTTAGACTGACCTATTTCTACAGTGTTCAGGAAAGGCTTTAGAACAACTCTCTTCAGCCAGCATGAAGAATTCTTCCATCTGCCAGAAAAGCAAGGGATAACTTCTCTTTCTGCTSTTCTAATGAGTATTTTCATACTTATTTATGTATTTTTCATTTTATAGTTTTTAAGTCAGCAAACAGATTAGGTCACTTAATTTGGCCTTAGTTTGGCRCTCTACAGGCCATTATATTTTTTTTCTCTATTAGGATGGAACTGAATTCAACTTGCCTAAATAAAGATAGCTTTAAACATGGGTCTGTCTTCCACAGGGACACTCGGTCTTGATGTCAAGGCTCTCACTAATTCATAAGTATTTGTAACAGTGGTTAATCCTACCTTCTAAAAATAAGAGAGAAAAAAAAAAAAAGGGCCTGACTTCTAAATCCAATGCACGTGGCTTATTTTCCAACTCATGTTTTAGTTTTGCTGTCACTGGCCCAGGGTATTTTAGGGAGGGCCTGTTGCACTCAAAAAATGCCTGAGTGATCCTATGTTGAGCATAAAAGCATCTTCCCTTCCTGAACGTCTTTGTGCCTTATTCAGTTTTTTGACTGGGTTGCACAGATTGATCTCTAGAAGTAAGACAGACATCGGTTTGTTTGGGTTTTTTTCTGTCTGTAGAAATCTAAGGTACATTCACAAAAATCTACCAGCCAGACTATAACTCTAAGCAGATGCACCTCCAAGAGCASAGACTCCCCATCTCTCAGGAGAGACATGGGGTCCAGTTCCTGGTCTGCTGTGTGTGTCATTGCCCGTGCTCCTTTGGTGTTTGTGCAGTCTCCAGCTCTGTGACTACAAGTCCCAGAGCWGACTGCCAATCCTGAGGGTGGATTTCAAACTATCTCTAGGGCAGATCTGCCTTGGCTCAGTGCTCTGCTGCCAGGGGAGAAAATAGCTGWAGGTGTGCTCTCATTGTGTTGAATGTGTAGACATCATATTGAAGTATTTATTTAGAAATGTTAGAAATTAGAATATCTTTAAAATTAGTCTCTATTGTATTCAAAAGCGGTAACTAGAACTGATAATGCTGACAATATATAAATACTGACAAAAAGTGACTCAAAGTGTCAGTGCTCACCTGGCTGACAAACCTCTCAGGAGATGATTTGCCCCCACGTCCCATTAGATGTGGTGGCAAAATAATTTATCAGTCTGTTCATGCTGGCCTTCTTGCATGGGTTCATTGTTTGGGTTTTCTTCCCCTTAACTRTATTTGAAGCTATATTTAGCCTTTTGATCTTTCTCTGATTGGTTTTGTTAGGTAAAATGATTGCCTAATTATTGTGATAGTATAGGTAACATTCAGGAGCCATTTAAACACAGATGATGGACTTCTTGACAGCCAATGAATGGCRAAGCTTCCCAGACCTTAGGATCTGAGCCTTAGTGGAACACAATGCCAATGCTGGRAAGGAGCAGTTGGGTGGGAGGTAGCGTGGTCCTCCTCTGTGAGCATCTTTGCAGCTGCTGTAGATGCCAGATGTGCTGAGATCTCCAAACAGGCTGCATCTCCCCTGACACTCATGCTGTGGGAGGTGGGAAACATCCAGTACAGTGTGAGAGGCTCCTAGAAGCCATGAAAGATAATAAATATGCCTTTAAAAAGAAAAAAAAAAGTTTTCTCAGATACTAATCCATCCAGAGAATTTGTCACTGGGGTAGCAACAGCCCTATTTAGCAAGATATAAACTTCCCCTTTTTCCTAAACATCACGGGCGTTATGGAATTTGCAGCTTAAACAGCTGAAAGGAGCAGCTGAGGTATTTGAGGAACTGCATTGCATAGACAAGTAGGGTCATAACTTATTAAAACATTTGCAAAACACATTCCAGTGAGATGAAGTTAAACAGTTAGAGCATCTTCCCACGTAAGAGAGACATCGCGRACCAGAATGGGTCATCATGGAAATAGGCTGCTCAGACACATTCCTCGGATGGTTGAACCCACTTTTGGTACCTCTGAGCTCACTATCACTAGCTTTTAGGGCAAATTCAATTGGTATTACAGGAAGTGATGCTGGAGCTTATGTAAGATTTTTCTTTCCCCCCTATCACACTGTCTGTGGTTGTAGGCTGCCTTGAAAGCATATGTTTTGGTCAGAAATAGAGCAGTGTGCAACATACACTTCCTGAACATGCTGCATATAAATAGCACAGGTGGGGAAGATGAACTCAGTCGTCCTCTAGTTCAATGGCAGCTTGAAAACTGGTCTGGCTGTCCTGGTGCAGTGATGTAATATTGGCAATGGTAAGTAGCAGCAGAGCCAGAGGTTTCAAGATAGTGCACAGAGCTCCAAGGCTGCTTCCCTGTGCCTCATCCAATGCACAGTCAGTGCAGCAGCATGCTCGTTGCTCTCTTCCCTTTTATCCCTGTTAACTATGGCATTTTGAGGGGCTAGAGCACTGGATGGTGTATYCTCCAAAGAACAGGGAGAATAGGTGGGAAGATTCTCTCCCTCACTTCCTAAGAAAACGGTGCAGCTACATGTAGTGGAAGTGCCTGCTCTGCGATGGCAAATGGCAGATATAATGTTACAGTGGTGCAGAAATATGTCCTGTTGGTGAAGATGAGTGTGGGAAGTTCTCTGCAGTCTCAGAGGTCTTCGGTGAGCTGGAAACACAAATCTCTTCAGAAAGGTGTAGGCACCGTTCTGGGGGCACGTTAGAGAGATTGAGGGCATGTTAGAGAGATTTTGTTTATTTGTCTTGTGTCACAAAGTTGTTCTGAATATTAAATAATGATCACTGTTATGCACWGAATATATTCCAACCCTATACTCTTCACAATTGAACATTTAACTACATTAAATTTATTTAATCACCTCATTTCCTAACTGCAGAATTCAAGTGCATCATCATCATCACTGGAACCTGTAGTTGAATAATGCTTGTACACAATAATGAGTAAAATCTGCAAAGAAATCAATGAATACTGTAACTGAAAGTGAACAAAAAAGCAGAGATCCTGGTTGTCATTGGCCAGTTCCCTGAGAYGTGCAGAGTTGGGATTAGTTGCTCTTAAATCAGCAATACACTCCTAGGCTGGGTGCTGATAAACGTCACACCTGTCGTATTAAACGTGAAAAATTGATTGTTTTTCTGGCTCTAAGGCTAATTGCTATTAGGCCAAATGAGCTATCAAGRTGATATGATAAAGGCCCTGTTGAATATTTATACAGAATTAAATTAAATACGCATGTGCCACTTCCTCTACAAAGAACATAAGGGAAAATATGACTAATACATAGGAGCAAAGATTAGTTTACTTGTCAGTTCATGATCATGATATAGATGGAATTTCCTTCCATAAAAACAGCGTGACAACRAGTTCATGAATATTTTCATCAGTAGCTAATGTTTCCATTCCCAGAGGAGAGCTCCAGGCCCACAAAACAGAAAGCCTGCTACATTTAAGGTTCAAGGGAATGTCATCACAAAAGGTAAACTGTCTGTAAGAAACTTCCAGCTTTGATAGTTTTACCTCATTACAGACAAGCGCATCCCAGCTGTGAAGTGCTTCATAGTACAGGCCTGACCCATATTTATAAAAATGTTYGGCCAAATGCAGCATTTTGTTATATTGGAAATCTATGCAGGCTCCACTGAGAGCAATGAGAGTTTGTAGGTGGGGGACAGTATTTTGTTTCCATTTTGTTATTGTTTTCACGTGAAAGGTGCAGCTTCTACACTCCTACAAGTGCGAGGACATTTTCAGAGAAAGTAATAATGAACTTTTATGCATTTACTGTCTGAGATTTGGATTTTTTCATAAATATAATAGATTCAAATATAGGTTAATAAGTAACATGTAGGTGCAACATATATACATTTTGATTTTGGCTGTGTCATAAAAATAAYTGACCTGGTTTAATAGTTTAAAATAATTCTCTCCTAAAATAATGATAGTTCTCATAAGTAAATAAGAATTAGTTAATTACAATCTGACTTTGAAGCCTTGTGTAAACTGTTCATGCGCTAAGCTTGTTTGAAATAGCATTATCAAGTATTTGGAGCTCTGTTAGCTTCTGCCAAAATGACACCTGTGTATTATTTTGATCATCCTTGTGTATTTTTCTCAGGCTTTTTATCTCTTCCTCTCGAAACTGAGAGGGATAGTCAAAYAGAATTGGAAGGAATTTACCTAAATATGGGTAATAAATAGGTTTTATTTATTTTATTTACCCGGCTGCAGTAGACCTGCAGAAACTAGCACATAAGTGAGAGTAGCCCTAATGTTAAATGAAGGAGAGGGGTGAAGGTAAAGTTGGAACTGTATTCTTAAAAGTGGATATTTAACAGAATGAGTTAGAGATGACACAGGTGGGGGGAATAGTTTTACAAAATGTATTATGGGAAAAGGCTGGCAGCCTTCAAAATGTGATAATGAGAAAATCAGCAAGTTTCTATAAAGGGAAAACATCCACAACCATCCAGAAATATTTTTATTTTCAGTTGAGTGCTGTGACATCTTTTCCACAGAAGGAGTACAGAAATTGAGGAAGTTCTTAATATAACTGCTGAGCAAACCCAAATGGCAAACACTTAGTTTTTTCCAAATACATGCAAGCTCTAATGCCAAACARCAAAGTTCTAAAAAATTTAGATTATTAAGTTACGGGATCACAGACATTTAGTTCTAAGGCAGTCTTATAGAGAATTTTGGTACATTTCCATTGTTTACATTAYTTTAATATCTCTACTTAAGAGACAGCTGGCCTATGTCTGTAGACCATGTTAATGCATAGTCTGTTCCTATTCTGTTTCCCATGCAGTGTGGTCCCAGAAGCAGCCAGGATGTATCTGGAGTGGGATACAGGGTGATGTATCCAGAAAAAGCAGGGGGTCCCTGGGCTCCCCTACTGATGCAGTACGCTGTGGCATGGGCACACATGCCCCTGATGCCCACTGAAAATTTGTCCTGCCTATTTGTCCTGCCTGTTTGCCCAGGATTCCCAACAGTCCATGAAAATAACAGTCATGGTGGGAAATAAAACCCTTGAGCAGAATGATAGTCTCTGGGCTCCTCTGGCTGGGCTGCTAGACACCAGCTGAAATCTCTTTTCCCCAGCTCAGTTTGGAGATATTTTGTTGCTAAATGTTTGCACTATGTTGGTGAGCAAGGAGGCCCAAAACCAGAGCATGAAGGGATAGAGCAGAATCACATCAATACAATTATATACAAGTACAAGCATAAATTATTATCTTGCTCAAAATCAAATAATTGTAGTGGATTTAATTACATACAATTATCAGCCACTTGAGGGCTAAAACATTAATTTTTTTATAAATGAGAAAGATGCTTCTTTTTTGCCCTCTTGAGCAGCAAGAATTATCTAGGTCCATTGTAGTTTGGTTTGCTTTGTAAACCCTGGGCACATGAACTGGAAATACACTTTATTTGCAGAATCTATATTTTTGAAGCATCTACTGAGAAAAAGCAGAAACTAGCTGAAAATGCTTTTTCTGCACTTCATAGCCTAAACATACAGACCGTTGTCTTCGCTGAGCAACAACATCTGTTACTCTGGGAAAACAGATGTGTGAAGTATATTAGCAGTTGGGAAGTATCAAAAAAAGGTGAAGATAAGGCTTCAGCAGCTTCAGAAGCAGCAAAGAAACTGGGTCAAATGAAAAAGGCATGCAAAAGAGAAAAAAAAATACTGTGTGAATTGGTTGATTTGGAATGACAAAGGAAAGTTCTAGGAAGAAAARCACAATATTGTGAGGCCTTGCTTATATTTTGTTATCTTCAATCACATTCCTTATTTCTAACAGAATTGACAACTTAGAGGTTTCCCAGGGTCCTTTCATAGTTCTGGGTGCTGATTTATGCTGAATCTCAAGGGTTTGCTACGAAGGGGATGTTGGATTAGTTGAACAATAGCTGGGTATAATTCTTGGCCATGTTATAACAATTCATGGGATGAAAGTCTGGCTCCAGGAGATCAAATAGTAGGTTTTTATTTGATATCAGGACTTTGCTCTGTTTTTCATTTTTTTTCACAGCTTGATCAGAGAAGAGGAAAAAAAGAAAAAAGTACTGGTATGCCAAATGTTTGCAGTGTCATTAGAACTGAGAACTGCCAGCCCTTGTAATCTTGTGATTACTTTAAACAAAAAAAAACACCTTAAACTGTGGAATTTAATGCTTTATGGGTATTTTYAAACCTGGAAAATTAGCTTGACTAAATGTTTTCATTCCAGATTAGTAGATTGAAATTTAATTATTAAGACAAAAAATTATTATGCTTTTAAGTGTATGAAGGGATGCTGACCCATAGTACTGGAATGCTTGGAAAAGATAGCTTTGTATCTCCCCAGGATTCTCAAATCCTGATGTCTTTCAAAACAGCCTTCTTGGTGGTGCAAAAGGTTGKCTAGAGGTCTTTGCCCTTTCTATCCAAGTCCAGCATGAAAAACTCAGCGTTCAGAAAAAATTATCAAATCAGTAAGTATAGTTCAGACAGCACATTTGAACTTCTAAAAGTTCTGATCTGTTCTGTGTTTTCCCTTTGCMGTGTTTAAAAATATGAAAACTGGGAGATATTTTGATACATTTCTTCCTTGGGGTGAGGATTCCTGACCCTTATGTGATGCACTTGTTCTTTGTGTGTCTTGGAGAGCATTTTAGTCTCAAGGCTGCAAGTTAAAACAAATGTGGGCAGCAGTTGCTCTGCTTCTGGGCACCCTGGAGGGGGTTAGCAGAAAAGCTAAAACTAGAATTGAGCTGGAATATAGGAAATGCATCTTGGCTGAGGTCCAAACCTTACCTAATCCCATACCATGTCTCCAGCAATGATTAGTGTCATATACATCAGACAAAAATGGGATTACATGGTCTTGGCTAAKGCGCAGATATTTGAAGGCTTATTCTGAGTTGTAATCATTTGAAATTTGCTTAAGTCMTGAAGGCTATGGTTTAATGTCTCAGTTGTAATGAGTGATACTGTGGATGTTCCTGTCATTTGCAGAAATGACCACTCTCTCCTCAAACTTCGTTGACGTCTTGACCCTAACAGTTTTTCATTGCATCCATCCTCTAACCACACTTGAGGTGAAAACAGTTTTGGAAGTCTCTTTTGTCCTATGCTAACAGTGAAGGAGCAGAGAAATTTCTTGACTACACGCTCTAGAGCACTGGTTATTCCTGTGATAGTCTGTATGCTGTTACAGTGGCACCAAATTTTCCTCTTGTTTTCAGGGTATTTCACACGATCGAGGGTTTTCATTTCTTGTTTGATCATTTTTGGGGCATTGCTTAGGCTTCCTATGTCTGCTCAATGTCTGATTTTCAGGATTGCCTAAGAGGTGGGAGGAATTTAAGCAAGGTCCACTGCAGACAGTAGGTTCTGCAGTGCAAAGGCAGATTTTCAGGTTCAGCTCCAAAGGCAGAACAAGGGCTTTTTAGCTCAGAAAGAGCAGCAAAAAAAGTCTTGAAGACAAAGATGTCAGAGAGTGAGAGGCAACTTTACCATTAACAGAAGCAGTGACAAGAACTCAGAGCAAGGACGYCTCTGAGAGAGACATAACAAGCAGAAAATTTTACAAGCACCCAATCTGGGATGAAATATCTGAGAAAAAACTATTATAAAGTGTGACACTGAAGTAAATTTTCATATAATTTACTTTCATCCTCCTGTAACTGTTTCCAATTTTGTAGAAAAACTTTACCCCCTGTTTTTTCAGGAGTCAATAAAGACTATAAATAGTGCAATGTTTTATATTATCAAGCTGGTGTTAGACAACTACAGATCACCAGCTACAGGAAAAAAATTCTAAGACTACTGCATGAMCTTTATTGACAAAATTTTTAAGTATGGCCTTGAGAGGAGGCATTTGCCTTTCACTGATTTGAAAGCATTCAATTAGCAAATGGTAAATGGCTTCTTCATTCTGAAGAACAGTGGTTTTTCAGGCAGCTCTTGCATTTTGGAGTGTTGAGCTTATCTATGCTAATTTGTGTAAAATTTGTTTGTACTATCTGCATCGAAATACAACCAGYAGTTAACTGAAACCATTTCCAACCACAGTCAAACTTCTGTTGACTATTTTTTGTATAGTAGTTACAGCTAAGGGGCTGGWTTTGTTTGTGGCAATGTTTCAGCCTCTTTCAAAGAATTACACGTGGGCGCCTGGGGTTATCTGAAATCGGTTTTTAGACCATGGACAGATGTTTGAACGATTTCTTTACTCTTTCACAGTAGGAGAATGATACGGGTTAACACGTGGCCAGAGTGTTATGAACCAGGTGTAAATGTATCAATCTCTGAGGGTCCAGCCCTTGCAGATTGGCTTAAAATAATTTGAGYGGGACTGCTCTTCASAGGTGTTTTGTAAAGCAAAAGGTTTAATAAATGAAAAATAACAAAGTAACAAATGTTACAGAAAACAAARGAAAAGCCGTGCACAGRTGTCCGAGAAAACCCCTGACASCCYGCTAGAAACACTCCAATAAGCCCCTTAYTTCCTTTGTGCTCCTTCCTAAATACTAAATGTTTTAGGAGGGACRATTTGACTTGCTGCCAATAGGGAGAGAGACAAGATTTGAAGAACAGCAAAAARTTTCAMTAGATGCTTCTCTCTTGGCACTGAGCCAATCWCTGYCAGAAGGGTATTGAAGGTTTTGGGTTCTTTACCTTATAAGAAATGCAAGGAGTGAGTCTTAAACTTTTCCCYGTATGGAAAAGACTTGCTGGGTGTGGGAAATGCATTCCTACAGGAGAATGCTATTCTCAGCAACCCCGAATGTGCCTGAAATACTTGTCAGGCCTGTCACATGAGGGTAACTGCAAGGCTCCTTGCTTTGCAAAGTCACCAGCCAGGTGGGTGACCTGACTGGCCAGCTTTGTGACACTGTGATGCACCCCAGGGTAGCAGAAACCTGTCTCTAAGGCTGCCCTAGAGCTACATACAGGCAGCAATTATTCCCTGGGTTTCCTGATACAAAAAGTGGGGCAACCAAGTGCAATTAGTAGGCAGCAAATGTAAAGCAAAAGCAAGTATGTTTCYCTACATAAAGCGTAGTAAAATTGTGTTGCATACTGCAGTGAGATATGTCTGTACATAAAGGGGTGACTACAACTGCTCTGTGGGGTGCTGGAAATTGGGCAAAGACGGTGTTCACACCGTCCTTCTCTTCTCTTTTGTTACTGGCCATCATGAGAACTAACTGGGGCAAAGCACCTGAGCTAAGGACCTTATGTTCATTCTTAGTTTCTTACCTTGACAAGGTGGAGTTTTACAGAAATTTAATTATTTCACACACGACCATTTAATAATTATTATTGGCTTCTCTTTTTTTTTTTTCCCCCACAAGTGTTTCACCAGGTAAATGCTTGTGATTCTTTATAAAGTAAATCAAATGAAACCAAGCATACCAACCAATCCCCTTCCCCAAAGTACCCCCCAAACCTGTGGTTGCAATTTTACATTAATTATCTTCTCGCTTGTGTTGTAGTGATGCTATGGGCACAGAAGCAACTGCCCATCTGACAGYTCAGGATCCAACAGTGCTCTTTCAAAGCACCTGTGAAAGCATCTGCAAATAATAGAGGTGAAAACTGCCTACCTAAAGTATGTAATTTTTCTAGGTACGCAGTGAGGTGCCATGCTTTGTCTGGAAGGAATTCAGTACCAAGCATTTTAAAGAGGAAACTTCTTTCTCTCTTCAGTATCTTAAAAAAAAAACAAAAAAACAATAAATTTTTCAAACAGTAAAATAAAATCAAATGTTGTGTGTTTTTTCTCTGATCTATTGCTCTCACAGCATTTTTCAGATGATTCTCAGTGTGAAAATTGCTGCACCCATATGCTTATCAAATGTCTTGCTTTTACTTCAGTGTCAGTCCTGGGGCAGCTAGAACAATCTGAAAGGTTCCAGGCAGCAATGAGGTAGGCTGAGTTTATGTCTATCCAGTTAAACCARCCTAAGTCAAAATCACCTGAGAAATCCTTGAAGTCCCCATTGCATGTGACCCTTTTCCATAAAACCTTTAAGGAAAGGCAGTCACACAAGCAGTGACTAAAACCTCAGCAACTCTCCTAAGAACTGAGTCTGTGTTAGTGGCTTTCTGGTTTCTCTGCAYGTTCTACTGAACTTAATTCTGGACCACAAGAGGCCCATGAGGAAAAGGCATTTGAATAGCTTTTCTACCTTTGGTCTACGTGTTCATTTCTGTCTAGATTATGCACCATTTTATGCAAATAAAATAAATTGAGAAATCAATATGTGGCAGAGACTACTAAAATCTCAAGGACTTAGTGATATCTGTAAGAATGCTCACATTTTTATACTSTGTTGCCAGTATTATAAAAACTTGCCAGTAACTTGAAAAAAACAAGCTCTCTCTTTTCTAAGTCACCTCCAGGTTTTAACACAGAGAAAAACATTCCTGCTGAGCAAGCCCAACTTTTTTTGAAAAAACAACACAAGTGGAAGTTACTGTAATCGTGTGAGWTCCGAAATAGAGTCTGTTTGATTAAGTGTTTAATATCCTTCTTTAGCTGGTTGCCTGTTGACTTGCTGTGATACAGCATCTTCTGTGGGGCTGTTAAATCTCTAAAACACAATTCTAATCCTACACACAGTTCTAAATCTAATTCTGATAAACACAGTTTAGATCCAGTGCTTAAGCCTTAAGGTTATGAATGGTCTGGTGAAACAAGGAGTAGAAACCTATTACCTTTTGGGCACTGCAGGTGGTATTTCAGAAGCTTGTGGGCTTGTTGCTCACCTTAAGTGGTGACTTTAAGACTTTATATTTGTACAAAAGTAAGAATTAAACTTCTGCCAGTTCAAAACTTTGAAGTGTTTTTCAACTGTAATAGAAACAGGCAGAGCAGGTTAAAACTCAGCTGCATATTCTGAATTGGATAAAAATCACTTCTCTGGTTGCAATGGATATTTTGGTGCTGTAGAAATCATCCCCCTTCTAACCACCTTTAACTCTTCTAAGAAAATTCAAATATTTATTGACTTTTTTTAACAGAAATTGCTACAATTAAATTGGGAGGAGAAAAATTCTTCAAAATATTGGTTGGCTTTATGTACAAATTATAAAAACATTCAAACAGAAACTTATAATTTAGGGAAAAAATAGTAAATTGTGAATGACTAAAGGAGTTTTAATAGGAGTGATTTCTGCTGAGCTTTGTGTTCTTGCACTTCATTAAAAGGACATCCTTTCCTAGGCAATCCTTCACTATTTCGAATCATTTTTGTGTCTTATMAATCATAATGAAATAGGAAATTTCCTGCCATGGTCTTAGTTGCTATAAGCTTCTGAGTCTCCTGACTGTTAACTGGGGAAATTACACACTTTAAATTAATGGCTGAACTGACTAAATTGACATGTAGAAAATAAATGTGTCTTTTCATATGGGAGGCATTTAATGATTCATCACAAGGRTGTTTTTAAATGTGTGAGTTTTTGGAGAAATTTTAAATATTACAAGAAGAGAAATATATAAAACACTGCATTTTTCAGAATAGGAAAAAATGTCATGGTCCACATAAAAATTAACAGGGGGGTTCCTCATTGCTGTCCTTAGTGTTATTTGGCTTGGTACTACATACAGAAATATATTTACTGTATCTAAGTGTACTCTTGTTCTAAAACTACCATATTCGATTCAATATTCAAATATTCTTTGACAAGCAAAAAAAAAAAAATTGGTGAATCTTCTGTGGTTTGGCCTCTTCATCTAGAAATTAGATTTTATTCACACCACTTTTATTTTAATTTTTGACACCTTTTAAATGGGTATGTTGGGTAGTGCGAGTTTGGAAATAAGAGACTGCAAAATTTACAATTTGAGGTATTTAATATATAAATCAGAGGCATTTGGAGGCTACATTCTGCCTTAATTACAAAGATGGTAAAATGGTAATTACTGCTTGCCCTAACAGCTCTGTGTTTCATAGGAAACTGGCTGATGACATTTCTTTTTCTTTGCTATAGTGGATAAGCCAGGATGTAGCCAAATGTCTGAACTTCAGTTTTGTGAAGGCAACCCTTCTTCCAGAAAGAGTCCACAGCCTGCCCTCCTCCCTGTTTCCAATGTAAAAACATACATTAGTCCTGCTGGAAAAATAACAAAAAGGAGCTTCTGAATTCTAGAGGCTGCTGTCTATTTAGATAGCAGGAATAACAYGGAAGAGTTTTACAGACTTCCTCCAGACAATCTTTAGAGTGGCTCATGCCCTGTGTAAGGCACTCAGTGCTTGGCCTCAAAGGATTCAAGGGTTCCATTTCCTCTTAGACAGTCCATCCTCTGTGCCGAAATTATGTCATTAACCTGCCTTATCACTTGAAAAATTAACTAATCACCAAATTCCCTCCACTTTTGTGGTTTTTGGGCATTACAAATATGGACTTAATTAACTCTGTCAGTACACATAAGTCCTCATACGCTGGTTTATAACTAATGAAGCCATTTCMAAAAGTCTTTTTCAAAACTCTACCTGATGACACCTCTTTAAARGCATTTTTTCTTTTGGTTCAAACTTCATCTCAAAGAAGTTCTAAAATTTATACTAGTGCCTTGTTCCTGAAGGCATCCATTAAGCCAAGGCATTTGGTGATTGTATAGAGCATGAGTAGCTCCAGTGCAGGCAGCAGGRCTGTGAATTTTCAGGGCATTTTGTGCTTTGAAGGCTGCAGTAGTTTGCTGGCACTAATGCACATTAATGTGTCTGACTTTAAAGGCTTTACTTCCATTTGACCGATGAGGTAGAGGAAGTTTAGGGTTCCTAAACTTATTTTCTCTCCTCCCAATTCAATTGTGTTGATTCCTTGTCCCCCTTATGTTGTCTTAGACCAGAATGGGTAGCTGTGAACTCACCAGGCAGGTCTGAGTTGCTCCTGCTTTGTATTTTTGTAAGCAAGTACTTCCCTCCTTAATTCACTTGCTGCTGGGCTGGTATTTTCCACACTAACTCAACTAATAGCATTGCAGAACAAAACCAATTCTTTTATTTCAAAGGACATGATTGTAAAAGTTGATGAGGAGTTGTGGTTTGGGTGCTCACTGACCCAGACTGCTTTTTTAAGACAAAGGAAAGCTTTATTTTTAAAGTTTAGCTATCTTTTATTGGCTTTTTACCCCATATTCACACTGTGGTAAAAGTAAACAAAGTCTGTTTTTGGGAATAATAAATCCCTTAGAAAACTTATCTTCTAGAAAAAAATGTCTATTAGAGAAGAAAAACTCAGATGAAGTTATTAGCAGTTCTCTATCTGTAAGACCAATCATGGTACCAGATCAGAAAGAACAATGATGATGGTTTATTTTTCTTTTATTGTTGCAAAAACTGGAATAGAATACGGTGCTATCTTCTCTTCTTACCCTTAGAAAAGTTTCTGTTGATCTGGAGCCCTGTACTGAAAAGGACAAAAGTGGGCCCAGTTGAACAGTCCAAAAGAATCTGAYTGGACTTCTAGCTGTGACTGACTGTGCACTTTCTTTTGGAGAATGTCTTTGTACTGTCACTCTCAGCGGCACCAGAAGGAGCTTCTGGGATGCTTTTTGTGACAGGAACAGCCCACTTGGGTTATTTAATTGATGAAAGTAAGCATTTAGTATCATTGATCTCATATGGAAACAGGAGAAGGTAAAGAAGAGAAGCAAAAGGTAGCCTGAAGTTTGACCTAGGTATGAGAAATAACTAGAATTTCTATAAATTATGAGTCTGTGAAGATTCCAGGATGCTGCATGAGATTCAGGCCCAGAAAAAAATGCCTTTTCCACTAACTTTCAGAGCCACTTGTGTTTTGTTACATGTATTTTCAGTAGCTTCTTATCAGACTAAGGATAACTTTTAAATCAAAGTGATGTGGTTTCAACAGTGAAAGCATCACACATTTTGAGCTATTTTGCCATAACTTTCTTTCCAAGACAGTGTTTTTCAAGGGAGTTTGCAGTGTGATGAACTCTGAGGAGTTTTTCTTTCTGTTCATTTGAAGGTATCTACTACAGAAAGAATGAGAGCATTTCCTTCAGACATGTTATCCACAGATCTGGGTAAAACTGCTATGTAAAAATGTTCCACGTGAAGTAAAAGTAAAGACACGTGAAGTAAAACACATCAGACCAGAGTCTTGACTTGAATAGTCAGCTAAGTAATCAGGAAGTTTGCTCTTCCGTTAAATATATTCTCATCTGAGATGGAAAAAAGTTAATAAGAAACAGGAGGAAAAAAATGTAGCTGTATCCCTCATAACAAAATTTGGTTGATCTTTTCAAAGTAAGAATTTGAAAAATGTGAGTATTTTACCTTAACAACATAGGTACTGTTGTTAAAGGATTGTTAAAAGCTGTGAAAAAAGTTGATGTATCTTAAAGATCTCTGTTTTATTTATCAGCATGGGAAACAAAATGCTACTTTGTTACGATCAAGATTTTGCATATTAAGACTATAATGATAAAAAAATAGATGAGGATTGTTATGAGAAAAGTATCACTTTTTGTGGTTTTAGTGGAGTGGATGACAGTTAATCTCTGACATGGTACACATCTGAGCATACTTTACATACTAAACTACTTCTTYAAAGGTGAATTTAAAGGTGAGCCTAATTGAGAATTTAGGTACTAAAAATTTAAGAGAGGACTGGCCTATGGTTTAGTTGGGGGCACTTTGTGCCCAGTTCTTGTTTGCTGCTAAGAAATTCATGGTTTTAATTTGGCTCATGACTTTTTGGCCATTTTTAAACTTCTTAGTAGTTTATAGCTGAATCTCTGTGTAGATACCCAAGTTTTCTGGTAGCCCATGTGTGATTTAGGAAATACTTCTCTTTGTCTTAGGTATGGAAACCACCTCTCCTCTGACACTCCCACTACTGGAGATGCCTGTGAGCACCAGGACCCAGGGAATGAAGTCAGTGTGCTCCTGCCCAGGCTCTCAGTAACCCACAGAAAACTGGTGTGTGACTGAGATATTTCCCATCTTAGCAGTTCTCAGCTCCATTAGGAAATGGTGATACCAGCTGGCTTGGGGTTTCAGTGACCCCTTATGGGAACTGGGTGCTGCAGGCTCAGTTCAAGAAAAACAGGTGTAAGTCTGGGAGCTTTCATGGGGAGAAGGGAGGAGATGGGCGGGGATTCCTTCTTCCACTTTGCCCTATGACCCTCTCACAAAGGGAGAGGACAACGAGTGTATTAAGTGAGCAAACACGTACAGATATGAACATGTCAGCTGAATAAATGCCTTGAAATTAATTGCATGCTTAGAGTCACAGTGGCTAACCAGTGGTGGCCCAGACTTTTAGAGCATTGCCCTCA
This sequence comes from Mixornis gularis, assembly GCA_003546035.1. Taxonomy (NCBI): domain Eukaryota; kingdom Metazoa; phylum Chordata; class Aves; order Passeriformes; family Timaliidae; genus Mixornis; species Mixornis gularis. Next base: position 8,478,040 of record QVAJ01000005.1, on the reverse strand, counting down.
TCAACCAAGGACAACAGGAATACCCTTCAACAAGTGAACAGCCACTTTCTTCTGGGAAAAATGACCAAGCAAATTAGGGGTATTGTAAACAACACTGGGTTTATGTGTTTGACATCAATGCTAATTAAAAAAATGTTTCCTATTTTTTCTATTTAATTTCAGCTGCTTATGTTGTTCTTTCTGGAGAGTGTCGCTGATATCTGCATGTTGCTGACAAAACAAACTGAATTTATGTTGCTCAAATCATCACAATGAGTCATTAAAATGAGTCAATAACATGAGTCATCAAGTGAGAGAGCTACACCTGCAACCAGCTCCTGTCCCTATGTTATGCAATTAAATTTTTGATGATGGGCTTAAAACTTATGGCTGTCACATTGAAGTGTTTCTTAACAGCTCACACTGCTCATACTGGAGTTATAATATTTAGTACTGCTGAATGAATCTTTGTGATTGAATTAAACTGTTAGTCACRGAAAATAGAAATGTCACACAGAAAAGGACCCTTGTTGCTCAAAGTGAAGTATTCTTTTGAAAAAGTTGTAATAAGCCTATGCTTGGGCAGAAATTATTGGTATATCAGAATCAGCTTTCAAAACTATTATATATTATGAAGATATATCCTGCTTTCTATACTACAGTTTATTTACACCTTCGTTCTTGCACTGGTAAACTTATTTATTTGTGTGAATTGAAACGGTTTCACTATTGTAGGGAGGGAAATTATATTGGAAAATTATATGTTGTATGTATTTATATTGGAAAATTATATGTTGTATGTATTTGTATTGTATAAATCAAGCACTTGAGGTTTTTTAGGAAGGGGACTACACATTATAGGTATCTGTAAAATGCCTGCCATACCTCTTTCTCCCTCTTATAGTTGGTGCCTTATTAATTAAAAAAAAGAAATACAAGTATTATCTGCGTTTTTTATGTGTTGGGTATTATTTGCCAAGTACCAAAGATTAGAAGACMTTTCAAAACTTCTAATGATTGAAGATGCATCATCCATTTTAACAAAAATTTGGTCTGTGCATCATTGGAGCTTTTTTCTGGCCATAAGATACAATATTTAAAACTTCAAATTTGTAAACTTGCTCATGTGAATACTGACTTTAATTCCTTTTCTCTTTGTTGCTTTTTTTAGTACTTGGCTTGATTCCAGRGACTTAAACATAGCTTTTGTTGTCCACCTTTACAAAGTCATTCATGAAAACTATGGCTTTAGGTATTGGCATCAGGTTTTGGAAAGGTTAGACTAGAAGAAAAATAATTGTTCAACCACCCTTTTTTACTATTCTAGTAGTTTCTTTGCAGATGCTCCCTGAGTACTCTGAGATATAAACAAGCTTGTAAGAAAAAAACCCACATTTCCAATTCTTAGCTGATTAATAAGAGGAAAATTAAAAATTAAAAAGATGAAAAAGCCCAACAGWTCAACATGTTCTATTAAAAGAGTTTGGGCCATTTCATAAGCGGTTTAAGATGTAGGGGAGGAAACTGCACYTTTTCTGTGCCTGCCCAATGCTTTTCCTTGAGTGGGTTTAAGAAGTTYTATGAGGAATTAAGGAGTTTTAGCCTTTCTTGCAGTTTCTTCAAGAAACTTCAAGCAGAAATTTATACCATGCAACAAAATACCTTTTCTAGACATTACACACTTGTTCTATGAGTCTCTTTCATAGTCAGATCACAGAGAGGTACCAAAGGGAACTGCATTTTCTTCTGTGCTAAGCTTCGGTTTTAAAAGTGATTTACAATTCCTAGACAGAAAATCAGAGCAATAGGGCTATAAAATTTATTGTTGTGATCATATCACCTTTCTCGGTGGACTTCTGAGTATTTAGTAAGTAAAAGAGAGAAAATCCATCTTTCATGGGTAGTACATRAACTACACAGTGATGCAACCTTTCATTTTACTTTGGCTTCGTAAACAGGGAGATACCATTTCTTTGGGAAAATCTCTATCAGGTGGTGATATCATTTGGAGCCTTCTAGAGCAAATACTGTGCTTTTAGTTCATTTTTACCAGTCATATACCATGAAGCAGAATAGTGGTTTGGCCACAAAGTAAAGAGCTTTTTCTCCATATCTGTTTGCTACTCACTGTTTGTAGAAGAAGATGTAATGAAAGTTGTGCTTTGGACTAGCATCTAGTACATCTTGGACTGAAGAGGGAAGGAGAAAAAATAGGATTTTGAGAAAACTAATTTTTGGAGGAATCCTTTCAAGTAAGGTTCTTTGTGAAGCTAGAGTCAGATTTGTTAAGCTAAGGCAAAGCAGCACCAGCAAGAGCCCCAGATCTGTGAAAATGCTGATACTTTTGCATTAAATTACTCTTCTTTTCTAACTGCTAGTGTCAGAATATTTCAAGTAAATAATGCCTCCAGATGAATTCTCTGTTTTGTTTTATATTTGCTTTCAAGTTAAATAACGCAAGACAGAAATCAAGAGGACTTTTATTCCTGTTTTTTTMTCAGTCTTAATGTTACAAAAGTCTTAAGGGAAATTCTCAAAGGACTCTAATAGGCAATTTCAGTAATACAGCAATGCTATGGATTCTTGGCTTTTCTGTAAGGTGGACTATGATTTAAGAGACAGATTTTTTTTATTTGCYTTAGTCTTCTATTAAGGGGTTTCTGTCTTCCTGGAAAAATGCATGTTTCTATCATTGATTGATGTCTTCAGTGAATTACAGTTTAAAACCTGGTTCAAGGGTTAGGTAATTCTTAGTGATATGATTTAATATTTCTAGACAGTAACTTTTGCTTTTAAAATCTAAAATATTRTCTATTTCGGGAGGTGGTGCAGACTGTTGTTTTACCAGGTACGACCAGAGCCAAGCCTGCAGCAATGGTCATGAGAATTTTCTTGCAGAAAAAAAACMCCAAACAAGAAAAGAGCAGAAAGCTTCTCCTGGATTCTTATCATGCCAGAAAAAAGCCCCAAAACCAACAAAACAATCATGGTCATTTGTCCTCCATAAAGATGAGTGTTACTTAAGGGAAGAGAACATTTGAAGGAGATTTGATAATMGTCTTCAGTTATGTTAACGGTAGATGTGGAAGCACTCACCCCGTTTTAATTKGGATTAGTAGTAGTAGGTTTAAATCATAATAAGTGACAATAAATTATATAGAGTAAAACTTTCTTACAGCATTGAAGTAGTTTGTTTTTAGAGATGGTGGATTCTCCTAGCTCTTCAGAATAGACTGTGCAAGCTTCTGTCAGAAATGCCAGTGCTGTTTTGGAGATGGCTGAGAAACCAGATGTTATGTGATAATCACTTCCAGCCCTACTTTCTTATTAGAAGAGGGAACTCGAGAACTGAGTGTAGAAAGACTAACACTCTTCTAAAAGAGGAGAGTGGAGAGTATGCTTCCCATGGTGCCAGTGCTAGACTATCAACCCATGTGTAAGGCAAATGGGAGAGCAGCATTATGACCCGTAATGGAAGGATGACGAGGAAGGCTGTGCCATTTCTCTATTGTGCCTGTAAGGCATAAGCTCCCTCTGCTTTCATCTGCGCTAATGGAAGAGGAAGCATTTACTAGCTGCAGGCTACCTCCAGAGGAGGCACTGACACAATTCCTGCTCACATACACAGTGCCATCCCTGCAGGCATTAGGCTCTGAGAACCCAGATGTTGCTTCTGGCTCCCAGCAGTGACTGCCTGGCCGAGAGTGGCACAGCTGAGCTTACACAAAGTCTCTCTGCTGAGGACCTCAGGGCACTACTCAAGCAATTTTACCCCATTTTGCAGAGAAAGGAAATGGCTCACAGAGCCAGTGAGTGACAGTTCAAGACCACACAAAAGCAGTCAGGTGCTCACTCCCTGTCAACCCTGGGTAAAACACAGGAGTTTGCTCTGTAGTTTTTACCTGAATGAAGCACGCTATTGTTCCTATTGCTGAATGGACCYGTGTTCCCTGAAGACCCTCAAAGAAATTTGTTCAGACTTCTTAAAGTTTAAGCATTCCTTCCATGTATTGATTAATTCCAGTCTCAATAAACACAGGGCAGTGAAAAAATGCCTTTTCCCTGGAGCCATTTAAAAGAYTTGTGGATGTGGCACTTGGTATCATGGTTCAGTGAAGAGGATGGTAGTACTGAGTTAAAAGTTCAATCMAATTATCTTAGAGGYGTTTTCCAACCYTTAGAGTTCTATGATTTTCTATTACTAAACATAATGCCAAACTAGGAGGATTCTTTTAGGACATGTTTAAAACAGCAATGGAACAACACAAAATTAAGGAAAATGGGTGATTTTAAGTACTTTTTACTGAGTGTAGCGATGTTGCTATCATTTTGAGAGACTAAATTTGTGCAAAAGTATTTCAAAATCAGGCTTCTTCCTTTGTACAGTCCTTGTTCCATATCCAGTTCTGGGGTTTACATTAACTGTGGTGGACTCCAGTAAAACGTGTCAAATTTAAACTAAAGCTACATTAAAAGTTTTGGTGAAATTGAAAACTAAGAAGTTTACAGGAAAATTAACTGTGCAAACCCAGTCTGAAGTTCAATTGGCACAATTCCCATTTTTCCCTTGGATGTCACTGCAGATCCTGTCCTTTATGAGGCAAATGAATCTTTGTTTCTTTAGGTACCTGCTGCTTGTGCTATCTCTGCGCCTCACAGTCAGTGCAACAGGCAGTTAAATGTTTGTAAAGCCTTTCCTGATCTGGAATTTACATCTCTCCCAACTATGATGGGTGACTGCAGAGAAGATCTGTCAAAGGTCCCTTTAGAAAGAAAAGTGGCAAGAGAAGTGAGTCAGAGGGAATGGGATGGTTGTGAAACTTACTTTCCTAGCATTTCTTTACTGAAATAAAGATCATCTGACTTGACCATCCTCTTGATCAGAGCTCAGAAGGAAGTGGTTCAGGGATGTTTAGTCTCAAAGGCAATAGATGTGTTGCCTACTAGGGAATTACTTTTTCTCCCAGAGTCCTATTTAGGGCATTTGGATTCTCAAGTGAATGTTGGTATGTTAGCCATGTAAGCCTTTTTTTTTTTTTTGTCATGCAGCTGTATATCCCTAAGGTCTGAGGCTGTAATATTACTGTTTTGACCACCTTTTTTTTCTAATTGCTGCAGCTTGCACTCTAACTAACTTGGTCAACTATAGATCTAATATTTTCAAAATGTATTTAGAGCTTGTAATTATTTTTTGCAGATGATAATTTTGTTTTAGTAGTGTGACCTTTGTTGCATTTACCCTTACTAAGCTTTGTAGGTTAGAACCGTGCATGATGTTTTAATAGAGAGTACTTTGAATTTTTAGCCTCTATTTATATGCCTGAGAATGTGTTTATTCTTCTAAGATTTAATTCCTGTTTATGAAAAGATTGTGTTGTGTTTTAATATTAATGGGTTAATATGAAATGTTTGCATCTCACAAATGAGATTTTTTTTTAATTAGAGCCATAGCAAGTTAGCCAGAAACCAGGAGAGAAAGGTATATGTAATTGTGATATCTTGTGTTATTACCAAGATAACTAATCTAGGACAGATCCTATGTGGCAGTTACAAATTTGTAAGCGAAATACTAAAATGCATTTGTTATTTTACGGCATGCTGAATTTGAGCTTTTATTTTAAAATAGCCATTCCTTTGAAATGAGTAGATTTAAACCTAGCCCAAAGTCTTCTGTAAACTTTATTTTAGCAAAGTCAGTGAATAGAACATGCAAGAGGAAAGGAAGCTTTAAAAAGCCACTGAAGGAGCTAAAGCCCCTACGATTAACATAGTTAGAGATGAGCATCCACTGAAACTTTTCGTTGTGACCTGGAAATGATCCCAACTGGTGAAGTGGTCATAGCATTGGGCTCAGGTTGTATCACTTTGCCTTCCCTCCCATCCCAGTGCGTTTGGTAAAAGACAACGAGTCTCATATATTAGCTCAACCATTGTTTCAATTAAGTATTTTTCCAACTCAAATACAATCTCTATGTTGTAAAACAGGGATGGACAAAGGAGCTTTGATCTTCCAACCCCATTACATGTTTTGCTTTTCTAAAGAGATACCAACCAGGGCCCAAAATACATTTCTGTCAGTGACTAACTACTCTGGGTTGATTTTCTCTCTTAAAAACCTGTATGTTATGCATGGTACCTCATTAAATAGGAGGCTGTTCCTCACCCAAACATAGCTCAAATATATATATATTGCTGAGCTGCTGTTGTGTTCCCTCCGTGCATGTCTCACTGAATCAAGAACTGTATGGTTAGAGCAACAGATTGTTTGACACCTGTGCTCAATTACCAATCTTGGTTTACTAGTCTTTATTATGAACAGATTGGTTCTAATATATTAAGTCCATTATGAAATATGCTTGTTATGGATCTCAATATAGAATTAAATATCTAATGCTTTCCTACTTTTCCAAGAATTCAAAATTTTAAAAGTGTCTTTTCAGATTCTTAATGACTTCTTTTCCATTCAGATTTATCTTAGATTACAGCAAGAAATCTGGTACTCTGATCCTGAAGTCAGTAAAACCATAAGCATTCTTGTGAAGCCAATTAGATGAAGAGCATGTATTCTTCAGAGCTACTGTAACAGGTGAAAAAGTGATGTATATTCTTAGGTTTCTGAAACAAAAAAAACCTCAAGCAGATTTAAAGCATGCAGTAATAACTTTGGAATCATTCAGAGGTGAATGAGAAACCAATGGAATTCATAAATAAACAAAAGTACTGCTGTTCTGGCAACTCTTCTGGCATAGTCTGGAGACTCAAGCTATCATCAAGGCAATCTGTAGCTGGAGTTTAGGAGAACTCCTTTCTAAAAAGGTCAAAGAAAAATTGTTGACACTAATCAAGGCTCACATGAAAAAAAAGGCATTCTGAAGTGAGAAAATTTCCTGGTCTTGATGACTCTAAGTTTGTGTCATAAATTACATTATTAATGGATGTCATGTACTGAGTCAGCTGTGAAAGTTTAGGCCGCAGCTTAGTTAAAATTTTACACTGGAATAAAATCTAGTGAAATACATGTCAAAACTATGATCTATGATTCTGGCTGATTCTTTAGACTCGAAGGAGAAAAGAGGCCCAATGACAAAGTAAACACAATTTTCTATATGAAAAGAAATTAGGCAATATATGTACACTCATTTTTTAAAGCTTCCTGGCTAATTAGTTTTGAAAGCTAAGGCAGGAGGGCAGAGAAAATTCAACTCACTCTCTTTGTCTTCTGTTTCAGATTCTATCCCTTCTTTTCCAKTCTCTTCTCCTTTTGAATAGTATTGAAAGGGGAAGGATGTTGAATGAAACAGGTGCAATAGAGGAATGTAAAAATACAATGGATTATTTGCTATTTTCCTTTTGTCTTTCATGAGCTGTTTGTAACATGGTAATTATTAGTTCTCCTGAGCATACCCAGACTAATTTAGTTTACATGGGAAGTAGTACCAGATTACATCTGTTTCTACTTCAAAACAAAATAAGGGAGGTCCTSTTTGAAGTTACTCATTGCTGTATCTTGTACTTCCACATCTAAACTGTCACAGCTTGAATTTCATTATTTGGGTTGTAGTGAGTGGAAGAATAAAACTGAGTTGCTCKCAGTTTCATTGAGTTGGGGAGAACCTATGAATAACTTAGAAATTTTGCTGTATTTTATCACGTGTCATTTACATGAACATAAATTTAACAAAAGGCAATTCAGTTATATTTAATAAATTTTAGATCAATAAAAATATTTCATAAATGTAATGGAAGGAAATTATGCTCTATTCATTGTTGTAACAGGACCTAGAGTCAGCCAAAGCTGCCTGCACGTTTCCTAACATTGCTAAAACCCAAGTTTTTAGAAGATGACTTTTAACAACATCCCTTCTGCATTGCTTATCTGTTGTTCCATGACCTCCTTGACTGAAGCATTCACTTGTGGTCCTAATGGATAATATGATGACTAAACTGCTAATGTTGTTGTCATCAYCATCTCTGGCACTTGGATAATATTGGGGAAACTCTCAGGAGAGGGGCTAGAGGTTAAAAATTAAAGTTAATGTTGTTTTTTTTTTCCCCCAAGAAAAAAATCTTGCAGAGATGATTTCATTAGCTCCCGTAATTTCTAGTTACCACTGTTGTACCAATCTCTCTGGTTTGTCTTTTAAATCTGTTCATTCACTTCAAAGTCCAGACTCCTCCCCAGCAGATTTCCTTTTCATGTAAGGATGCTCASTCATCTTCCACTGCAGTTTGGTCCCTCCCCTTTTTCCTGCTGCTTCTGGCAGTATTTCTGGCTTTGTCCATTGTGTCTGTCTAGCTGCAGTTTCCTCCTTCTTCCTGGTGTCCTATGTGCACCCAATGCTCTCTGTCTCCTCACACAAAAGTGTTCAGAATTCCTCTTGATATTTCTGTCACAATGTTTTCAAATCATCTTAATAGGTTTGTTCTCTCCTTTACAAGGAAATACAATGAACTCTTTCAAAGGTTTAGATTTAATGGAATCAAATAATCAAAAGCCCCATGAACATGGACTCATAAGAGTCAATGCAAAGTACAGAGTGGAGGCAGCATCGGAGGCAAGAGGCAGGATTTGATCAGAACAGATTAAATATATGCTTATTTGTGTTAGCCTCTTCTCTTTTTAGGACAAATTAAACCAGGTTTTTTGAATGGGAACCGAGTCTTTGGGTACTGATCTTTTTGCGTTTCAAGGTAAGGATGGAAGCAACCAAGTTCAAAAACGTTTTCTGACGCATAGGCAAAACCATACTTTTCAGAGGAACAACATAAATTTTTCAGTGGTAAAAATAGCAGTTAAAATAGATGTAGTGAGATGTTTTCTACAAGGGTTGATCTAAACAGTCAGTGTAATGATTGTCAGTAGCAAGGTAAAGCTGGTCTACAGCTGGACTAAATGAGTCTGATCATAACTGATCCAATTTGGCTAACCTGGCTTTTTCTAGAAGCGCCTAGGGGAACAAAGACCTCAGCCAGTCCCATCTAAGCCCTGGATGTGGGCACATCACTGGTCAGAGATCTGGGCAGTGCAGAGATTTCCAAACAATAGGCTTTCCAAACCCAGAAAATTCAAACTCACTATAAAAGGAAGCTTGGAACAATAAATGAGGCTGTTTGTCTCATCATCAAGAGGACTCAAGTAATGATTTCTGTCTYCCCACTTACAACCATCTCATAATAATAGTCTTTTTTTCCTGAATTTACTGTGCAAGGAAAAAAAATGAGATGATTCTGTGTCTTACAAACTTACTCAGAACTGTTTAAATTGTGTATACATTTGTACAAGTTTTAAGACAYTTCTTTGTGTAGTTGGTGACCTTTGACGGATGTGTTTTTCTGAAGGCCTGTTCAGTCTTCCTTTAAATGTTTTCTTACGTATGGCTGCATTCTCTGAATTAGAGGAAGTGGGAACATTCAAGACTTTCAACAAAAATGAACCAGACATACTTTGCTTTCTATAACATCTTTGGCTTCCAGATGAGTGTGTGAGTGCAAATATCAAAATAGCTTGGTTTTGGTGAAATTTTAGCTCTAAATGAAGACCCCACTGTATCAGCTGATTCACCACTGAGCCACATAGAGAAAATTACCATCTATGTGTTTGCAATAATGCATTAGRAGCTTGTTAGGTGAGAAATGCCTGCTCATCCCCACCATGATCCATCTTAAACCCCAAAACCAGTCCCATCCTAAGACACCAAAATTACTAAATAATTCTCCTCACAGATTTACTGGTTCATTGTTGCAGCAGCCCTCTTACTAGAGGATAAAAACAAGTCAAGATAGAGACTTCTTGTTTACCACAGCATGAAAAGGGTCCTGGTTTATTCCTCTTTACAGCTCAGCCATCCTGACTCCAACCATTCACTGACTCYAGGTGCAGCAAGCTCCTASTGTAGGTTTCCCTTGCAGCCTCTGACTGCTGGTGATTTCCTGCTAAACTMTGACTGCAKGTATYAGTTTGCAGACTCTGACTGCAGGCTTTYACCTGGCTARACTGTGACTGCAGGTTCCAACAACAGGCTCTAACTGCAGACCCAGACTGACCTCACAGCAGTGRTTCTCTCCCCAGAAACYTTCTTCTTCATGATTCTCTCATTCCCTCTTCCTCAAGGTTCCTCCTCCATCATGAATCCCCCTCAGGAGCTAACCCACTTCYTTTTATTACACTTACCTTTATTGGYTGTAGCTGTGACTCATCAGGGGGAAGGCTGTATTGAGTAATTAACACAGCTGTTACTTATCAGGGATGAGCTCACCTGTATTCCCTTCYCCTACAGTTCACATTAATCAGTACTTCAGATGACACCTGGAGAACCTAATTCTTTGAGTAGAGGAGACCTTTGTAACTAGGGGGCGTGTGCTGGATCCAAATTCAGTCAGTTGTACTATAAATGATATATATAAATATAATGTACATAAATTTAACTTGCAGCACTACAGGTACACATCCCTTTTGTCTTTCTGTAAGTCTCTGACATGGATCTTCAGCCATCACTAGTTGCTGTAGGAAGTCAGACTTTTATCTCAAGGCTGGAAAATAGGTGTTTCTTTTTATGATGTTCATATCCATGATGCTTGTCCTATAGTTAGGAAAACATTAATGCAGTCTAAATGGTGGTGGGAAAGAGAAAAGGGGTATTGAAAGGATAAAATGAGTCAATGGCTTGGGAAATTTTTAGAAAGAAGTGTGCTCACCTCCTGTGATTTCCTGTGAATTTGCAGCTGTACAGATTGGAGCAGCTGTCAAATTCCAAAGTTTTTTATTTTCAAGCAGGAAAGGGAGCTAGCTTTGATTTTCTTCATTCCAAGTAAATTTTTAACCACAGTATTAATAAGCAAAAATATGCTGCCATTGTCACAATCTCTTTTGCTGGTACGTGTGCAAATACTCTTCTCAGTGTTGCCTCATTCCACAGGAAGAGAAGCCCTTAATTTGTTAGTTTTGCTGAAACTCTGGTACAGTGACAAAGTCTGGCTGATCATCAAATATATAAAGACTCTATAAAAACAGAAGTGCTTTCAGACTACAGATGGAACCATGATTAGGTGACAAATAAGTGTGGTATTTTGAGGATCTAGAGATTTGACTTAGGTATTTAAAGGAGAAGTAAAATRTCTAAGCCCCTCCTAAATGGATCTGGGGTAATTAGTCAATTCRAAGGCTCCTGAAGACTCAAGAAATGTTTGGAAAAGGTTCATTTTCCTCTAAGAAAGAGGAAAATGTTTACAGTGGAAAGTAAACAACTGAGAGTGGTCGTGGAAATAGTTAAAGAAAATAGTTAACTCCTCTACYAAATCTATGAGATGTTTTGATATAGACTGAAATATGTTGGAAGAAGATACATCTGTCAGATAATATTTGAGCTGAAGTCACCTTGTGTCTTGGCAAGCTGTGCAAATGCTGAAAGAGAAATTTTTGACTGTGTTGCATTTATCCCCATTTGCATACTCAGACCTTTCAAGAGGCTGGCTGATCCTTGTGAAAGAGCGAGTGTTTGCATGCTCTGAGTCACTCAAGAAAGCACATCCRTACTTCTGTAAGTTACAGGGGACTGAGGCCCAGTAGGTACCATCTGGATCAGGAAAAAACCCACCAGTGACTTGGTGAGGATTTGCTTTTCTGTTGCTTKCACACTGATGGCACAGCTGATTTCTGTTTTGCTTATAGGAAGTGAGTGAAAGAAGAAATTTTGAATGTATCTCATACACCAGATGAGGATATCCTTTGCATCACCAGGGACACAAACAATTCCCCATTCTCATCCCCCAAAGCTTCCTGTCCATCAAGTCTGCTTTTGACTGTACCTTTCCAAAGAGAGTGGCCACTGCCTGTTGAGTCACCCTTGGCAGCTGCCCATGAAGCAAAAGARATGTCAGAAATCAGAAAGGGAAGACTGCAGGGAAGATATGCCTACAAATCCTGTGATATGAGCTAGCAAAGGAAGTACACCTGCTTGTGTGCCTCTGGAGGAGGGAGGAGTAGTGTACTGGGAAGGCTTCAGTCCAGTAGGCTGACACTAGGCCATGAAATTGACCTCAAATTGAACCTCAAAATCAAAAGAGGTTTCCTTAATCTGAGGACTACCTGCTGTTGGAACACATGAAAGCATGGAAATGTTCTGGTTAAAAGCCCAATAGTAATAACTTCATGATTTGTAGGATCTGCCTTAATACCTACCCAGCTCCTGACACTTGATGTGTTACACAATTTTTATTCCTGAAGGAAACTGAGTGATCACTGCCATCTATTGGCAATAAATAAACTAACATTACTATCCCACTGAGAAAATGCACTAGAAATTATACAATTGACCTGAAATTGAATGTTCTACTGTTAAAGTTTTGGGGTTTTTTTAGGGGGGGGAGGTTGTTTTCRTTGTTGTTTGCTTGTTTGTTTTTTAATGGGAGTATTACCCCAGGTGAAATGTGCACTTCTTATGCTAGTTTTCTTTGTATTAGTTGGATGCTTATGTCTCTTACAACACAAATCTCCATTTATATGATTTGCATGAGATTGTGCTCCTGTTTCCAACAAACACCTGGGTAGGACAGCTCTCCAGGGGATTAAAAAATTGAAATTTCCAAGTATGAGATAACTTGTTTTCCTGAGGGAAAAAAWTTGTGCTCATGACACAAATCTTGTGACAAGAAACACCATGAGATCTTCTAAAAGAAATGCACTGATTGTCAAAGTTCTGTTTATTATTATCAAACTGGTGTTAAGAGAAAAGAAAGGAAAACCCGTGCTGCATAAGTGTTCTACCAATTTAAACATGTAAAGGAGAACTGACCCTACCAGAAACTATGAAATTAATCACAGGCAAAACAGAATAAGTGACAAACCCCTCATTAATATCTTAAACATTTATCTTWGAGATCTGAGTATTTAAGGGTACTAATTGTACAGAACTAACAAATGTAATAATGCRCTACGTTTCTCAACACCTTTATTTTTAATGTTCAGTGTTTAAAAGAATTTTCATACCTACATATAAATAATTCAAAACTAATCTTAGACACGTYCTCAATGGCTCAATGTCACTAACTTTGTTAGAAGTTGGAGCTCTTTACGCTAGAAAGATATAATACTAATTTACCATGCGTGATGGCATAATTGCAGTTATGTTGTAACTAACACAAACAATTTTTTCTGCTGCGTGTAAATTTATACTTCAGCGACATTATTGTGACTATAGATTAGAGAATTAGTCAAAACAAATTTTGAAGAAAGAATTTTTTTTTCCAATGTGTAGTCAATGATGTATGGACCTTCCTAAACACACTGAAGGTTGTTAGTTCCTCTTGAAAATTAACAGATGTATTTTTTCAGAAGCCTCAAATTTCATCCATATTTGTGTCCCAATTATAGACTAGAATTTGAATTACTTCAGCTGACATCCTTTCCTCTAAACAATGGCTGTAGATTGACCAGGAAAGATGAGAACTAATATTCCATGCAAAAGCAGAATGGTGATTCAAATAGCTTAAAATTTCATTTCTCATTCATTTAAGATGAATGTTCTTCAGCGCTTGAAGCAGTAAAGAAAACTTTGTCATCTTGAACCACAATAAAACTTAAGACTGCTGGCTTGCAGGAGGAAACCACTCAGCACAGACCAAGGGTTTCAGGGCCTTGTGCTACGGAAGTACAAGGCAAGTAAAGCTGCCTGACAAGCTTTATGAATGGTTGTTTGAATTCTGTAAGTGAAGATTTTCATGGAGTTGTAATCCTTTTATCTTGAAAGGATTGTTGCTTAAATTATTGTTAACAAAATCAAGAGTGGGAGGCAACAGAGGCCTGCCAGTATTAAGGGGATCAAAGCATGCTGGCGTCAATAGATATATTTATGTTGCAGGTTCACTGTATTAAATTATTGAGGTATTTCAGAAGAGAAGAAAAATTTGTTATCAATAAATGAAATATTATATTGTAAACTTTGGTTTGAACTTATTTCTCTTTAAAAAGAAAGCCTTCTAAATTTGCCATTATCTAATAAATCTGCTGTCAACAGTAAACTGGGAGGAGCTGTCAACTCCAGGGGCAGATGCTCTGCAGAGAGACCTCAATAAATTAGAGGCCTGGGGTATCACCAACACCATGAAGTTCAATGAGGAATGTGCTGGATTCTGTACCTGGGATGGGGCAGCCCTGGATGYGTGTAGACTGGAGASGAAGATGCTGAAGAGCAGCGCTGCAGAAAGGGMCCTGGGGGTCCTGGTTGGTGGAAAGTTGAATGTGAGTCAGYAGTGCCCTGGCAGCCAGGAGGGCTGAYCCTGTCCTGGGGGGCATCAGGCACAGCATCGCCAGCCGGGCAAGGGAGGGGATTGTCCTGCTCTGCTCTGCCCTGGGGCAGCCTCACCTCGAGTGCTGGGGGCAGTTTTGGGTGCCACAATATAAGAAAGATATTAAAGTATTAGAGAGTGTTGAAAGAAGGGCTAAGGAGAGGGGTCTAAAGGGGAAACCTTATCAGAAGAGGCTGAGGTTGCTTGGYCTGCTCAGCCTGGAAAAGAGGAAATGCAGGGGGGGCCTTATTGCAGTCTACAACTCCCTTGAGAAGGGAAGAGGAGGGACAGGTAACAATCTCTTCACTCTCGTGACCAGCGACAGGACCCAAAGGAATGACCTGAAGTTGTGTCAGGGGACGTTTAGGTTGGATACTAGGAATGTGGTTGAATGCTAGAACAGACTCCCCAGGGAAGTGGTCACAGCACCAAACCTGACAGACTTCAAGGAATGTTTGGACAATGCTCTCAGGCATATGGTGTGACCTTTGGAGTGTCCTGCACAGGGCCATGAGTTGGACTCGAGGATCCTGGTGGGTCCCTTATAACACAGCATATTCTATGATTCTATGAAATAAGATTCAATTTWTTTTTTTTTTCCTTAACAGAAAACTAAATATAACATTTTCTGTACTTGTTTAGGCTTAGGGGAAGGAGTGATTTCCTTATCCGAGACAACAAATCTTCATATGAGGAGGTTTCCTGCATCTTGTTTCTTTATTATTATAATTTCCCCTTGTTCTACGTACAAGGGGAGGAAAACAGTTCCTAAACTGCAGTAATTGTGGCTTTGTATTGTTTGCCCTTTGGGCCAGTGACCTTTGCTGTCAAGACCCACAATCACACAGAACCACAGAATGGTGGGAAGTGACCACAGTTGGCMWTCTGGTCCAGCCTCCCTGTTCAAGTAGGGTCATCCTGGAGAACATTGAGCAGGATTGTATSCAGATGGTTCTTGAATATCTTAAGARGGGAAATTCCACAACCACTCTGGGCACTCTGTTCCAGTGCATGGTCACCCACCTGTAGACACCYGTGTGTCTCTGCCTCAGCCTCCTCTCTCCCCCACTACTCTGCACAATGGCTAGACAAAACCACCGGCTGGTTGGTCCAGCCAGCCAGGACTGCKTTCCTCAAAACACTGCTTGTGCTTTTGGCCAGCTGAAAGCAACATCCTCAGGATATTTCTATGGCTCTGCTGGCCAYCACAGCCACCTCTGTCAGTAGCTGCCAAAATGGAGAGCTTGCTCCACTGTCTGAAGCAGTGATGTACATATTACAGCATTTTCAGCCRTTGCTATAGTTTGTTTTTTTAGTATTTTCATTATTTGCCCTTTGGTTTAAAGAACCAGGATCAGAAAGTCCTCAGAAAAAGCTTATGATCCTCTCAGCTCATGCTTTATTTTTTTTTCCTTAATATTGCCAAACCAAGGAATGTTTTTTCTTACAAATAGGAACAGGACAAATGTAAGAACAAACATTGCTGACATGGAAGCCTTACTTCACATAAATATATATTTTTAAATTTAATTAAATTATTTACATTTATTTCCTCTTGCCTTCCTATTTTCCTCATACTTAAWAAAGCTTGAAAAAGCATTTAGTGATGCTTGTTTAATGCAGGACTAAAAAAACTCTGCTCTATCAATTTAACCTCATGCCCTGGATCATATTTTTATTGTAATAATGTGCAGTGACATCATCATGACACTTTTTATAACAAGCTGGGGTCCATGAAATTGTCTTGCCTAATTTTGGCGTCCTTAGTTGCCTCCTTAGAAACTTCATGGCAGAGAACAGCAAAACCTCATTATATTCAAATGGAATAAGGACTTAATTTCTCACAAAAAAATAGCATTTGAAACTGGGTGTACATATCTGCAGACACATGTGTGTATGGCTTTTTTTTTGCTTGTACGTATGTGCACACATGTATATTTCATCCTGGACCTGGATGAAAAGTCAGAAACCTGATACTTTTCATGGGAATGAGATCGTTCTAATGTCTCCCTTGATTTCCTAGCTGCCAGGCTCCTTTGCTTCCCACCCCTCCAGCTGTTTTCCTGGATGCTCAGCTGCACAGCTGCCATGCTGGCTTGCTGGCTGCCCAAGGAGCCAGCTGCTCCAACAGGGAAGTGCAGGATTATAGGGAGCACCTCCCCACCCCGCTGCCAACTGGCTGGAGCCTTGTATAAGGAAACCTGTATTATTTCTGTTGTATTTTTATGGACTCCTGCAGGATCCGTATGTATTGTTTAACCCATACTCTCCGATGGAGCAGCAATAATCCTTCAGGGACAAAAAGTTATTTTCCTCAGTGAAACAAGTGATCTTCTGTGGCATGCAGGGGTGAGTGCTCTTCTCAAATGCATGCTTCAGCTGCAACTGCACTAATGTGTGCTCAGCACACTTCCAGGATGTGACAAAGTATCAGAAACATACTCAAATAGRGTCCAAGAAAAACTGAAAAAGAGCCACAGAGGTCCTGAAAGCTGACAACAGTGAAAGACACTCAGGAATTTCAAGGAATGAGCAAGCAGGGCATTTCAGAAACATAGGAATGATCTCAGAGAATGGGAAGAATCTGGGAGGAGATCCTGATGAGCCAGTGTCTTCAGCTTTTAGACATGGAAAGCTATAAGTGTGTCATGCTTCAGAAATGCCCAGAGTCAATTTCTAAAAGCTTAGGGTTGTTGCATGAGTAGAGGATAGCTAAAGAACATCAACCCTGGTTATGCAACAGCAAAGCCAAGTTCATAATCTTTCATTTACCTCAGTAGAAAACCAAATTCCTCTTCAATGCCCAATGCCAGAGAAAATGTTTTGCTTTGGGATTTTTTTCAGCTAGTAAATGACATAAAATACAACTAACATACYGACCAAAATCTATTTAACACAATTCGTATTTGAGAAGAGTGCATTAAAACAATCTSACCTGTCCATATATGTTTCAGGTATGTATTTGGTGACATTTTGACAGTGGTCTTTCTTCATAAATTATTATATTTGAAGTGGTATTTCTCTTGTAAACACCTTTCCTTCAGTTTATAAAAGTTGTTTGCTTGGGTTTTATAACTCCCATTTTCAGATGTACAATTCCAGCTTAAGCCTCCCTGTGAAATGACCCYTTCATTTTCTAAGAAAATGCAGTGAATATAATATTTAAACCAATACCTCAGCTTCTTCCCCTTCATATGTCAAACACGTGTTTTTTGTTTTTCATAATTTCCTTTCCTACCCCAGYCCACTATTCTTTTCTTCTTGTCTACATCATGTATTCCAATTCCTTCATTTCCTCTTAATTTGCTTCAATTTCTTCACTTTATAAAAAAGGTGTGGAGCAGAACTTCCTTTCTTCAGCCTATTCAGCCTATTCTGTCTTTCCATTTCTTTCTTCTTGCCCTTCTCATTTTACTGTAAGAAAATTCTTCCTTCCTTTTCACATTCAACTTTTTAAATTCTTCTTAATCACCTCCTCCTACTCCAAATTGACTCAGACTTTCTTTTGCTCCTCTTTTAACCMTTCTGTGCCCTGCATCTTTCCTCCTCCCTGCATCACTGCTCCTCACTGCAYTCACTCAACATTCTTTTCAAATTTTTTCCACCTCCTCCACTAGCTTGTTATCTTCCCTAGTTAATTTCTCTCCTTGACTCATTCAGTGTTATTATTGTTAATAATAATAGTAGAAAAGAGGCTTTCCATAGAAAGCAAAAGASGTCTCTGCGAATGAACTTGACAATATAAAAAGAGATTATAGAGACAGAGGTGAGGTGTATAGAACTGAAGAAGGCAATGGCTCCTAATGGGACAATGAAGTCCTTGTATCATTTTGTTGTTTGAGTAATCTACTGAGGGAAAACTGGGCTAGGGATTAAGGTACCTGCAAAGCTCACTTTAGATATGTAGCTGTTTCAGGTAACCAAGTGGGAGTSCTTCGACTGTGTGACTGGATCTATTTATCAGAGACATCCATATTCTTCTTTCTTTTCCAGTATTGCCTGCAGTATTTATTCTTCTGCCTTACAGAGCTGACACTTTGTTATACAAAAAAAAAAAAAAAAAAGAATTTTTTTTTTTTTTTCCTTTTTTTTTCCTCTAAATTGCTCTTCAAATATTTATTAGGGTTCACATCCAAATAAGTTAAACCTACTAAAATCAGATTTAGTAAAGGCCCATATGTTGCAGAGAGGCAGTGTGGAAGGCTTTCCCTAATCTTAGTCTTTCTCCTCAAACAGCTAAGGGTCTTTGTCTGGGCCAAGGAGATCTGCTTATCTTAGATCCACTAGCTTTAGTAACACATTTTTTCACAGTGTTTTATAGACTGTCTAGTCATCACATCTGGCAGATAAAAATCTATTTAATAGGCTTTTTTATTTAGAAGTGTAAGGAAGAAAGGGCTTGGGAAATGCAGTCTTTGCCTGGCTTTCCGCTGGGTTTTGCATGTCTTGGTGTTGCCTACCAGGTGAGTAGGCAGCACAGGAGGAGCCCAGTGCAGTTTGCCTAGCAGTTTGCCTAGGAATTTGAATATTCAAATTCTTGCAATGATAATGGCATGAGAGTTGTGGAGGGAGGAAAAGAGGAGATGAGATAGCACAGATGGAGCAGTAGTGAATGCACTCCTGGGTCCACTTCCTGCTGAGTCAATTCTGTATTGACCTGGGAAGGAGAACAGAAGAGCATGGCATCCCTCACAAAGCTCTTTAGTTCCTTTGCTCTCCATGCACTAATGAATTGCTCTGTATTGCCTTTGTCTTTTATATTTAGAAAAATATAAGGATATCTTTAAGTCTTATTTGTCAAAACGGTTGAAATGTCCAGTGCACTCAAACATTGTTGAGATGGGCARAGGGCACCACAGTCTCATCTGGACCCACAAACTTATGAACACTATGACAGCAATGTTCTGGAAGAGGCACTCCTGCTCTCCTTTGCTACCATCAATTCRCTGACATCTCCGTGGTATCGGTTCCTTCATATTCTTCCCAAGAGGAGTTGTGACCCATACAGTGGGCCTGGTGGGGGAACCAGCCATTAGGAACTAATTTCAGCTCAAAATGGTTACTTGAGCCAGTTCGGCTTCCTTTTTTCTAACTCAGGTTATTCTATGACTCTATGATCATGGTGTGCCTCATATTAATCCTGCCTGCTATTTTAAAGGATTGATAAATATTTGGGGGGTGGTTTTTTCTTTTTGTTTGTTTGTTTGTTTGTTTGTTTTTTGTATATTTTCTGCTCCATTTGGTCCTTTCTATATTAGAAGCGGTCCCATTTTGACAGAGAGATGACACTGATGTAAAGTGTATTACCTGAATTGTGGAGCCCCTTTGGTGGTGAACAGAAAAGGATCTAGTGGAACCTATTGGGTAGGCACAGCTTAGCTCCCATAGAGTGTCACTGCCAGGACTTGCGGAAAAAGATGCAGTAATTCAGAATAAGGAATGTACAACCTCAGCACAACTTCCAGTTTTAATATTAGTTTCAAGTAGACTGAAAATAATCTCCAACAACAATACATTGTGTARTTAACACAGCTTGATTTTCTGTCAGTCAATCTTTATTCTTTTAAAAATGTCCAAGTCAATTTGGAAAAAGAACCCCACAGAAAAAAAAAAACCCAAATACATCACCACCACCAAAATTAAAATTATTATTAAAATGGAATAATTAAAAAATGTTAAAAGTGTTTAAGAGCTTCTTTATTAAGTTGTCGTAAATCAGGACGAAAATTAATGTTTAGCAGAACTTTTGCATGTGTTTAAGATGGTTTCTTCTTCCTTTCCGTGGTAACAAAGAACTTAGTAAATGGCTTTCTGTTTGTTAGAAATACAAGGGACATGTAAAAAACTGCATGACTGAACACATTTGATATTKCTGCTGTASTGTCACATTTTTTCATTTTTTACCTGAAAAAAAATGGTGTGGGGGATGGATGGCTGAAAAGAGGAAGGCAGGATCAAAAAGTTGAATACCAAGGAGAAACTCAGGCAGCTGAAGAAATCGGTTAAGTGATGTTTTTAGATCTGGGAGAAGCATGGCAGGAAGGGCATTAGAAAAGAGGACAAAAAAGCAGAAATTGAAGAGGGCTAGGAAGATCTAGTTATCTTATTTTTTGTATGATTTTAGGTCTGAGCTCTTCAACAGTCCAGTGTTGGAACACAGTTGAAAGGAAGCAAAATTAAATGCTTGTTCTTTTCAACTTATTGAAACAACCCACATATAAATTACATAATGCATAATTTATTAGTTCCTCATGATAATCAAAAGCTTTAGTTGGGATCAGGGATATGGCAAGGCCTTTAAAAGCATTTCAAACCTGATGTTAACAAATTAAACAGTTTATTTATTTTATTTATAAGGTCGAAAGACACTTTTACATAATTTATTATAGGGTGAATTTTCTCTGCCATTGGCAGAGATTTTCACAAAATAACTTTTATCAAAGGATGGACATCTTAAGAAATAAGGAAAATCTACTATCAAATATTCCTTTGAACGATTGTTTAATTTTATAAGAAATATGGGGTTGGGGAGGGAGAAGATAAAGTCATTGGTCCCACCGCCCCTACTACCAGAAGAGTGCCAGACCTAGCAGTCTGTTAAAAATAGCAATGCCTACATCCAAGTGAATTCAAAAGTTGCTGGAACACTGCTCACCTATTTAATTTCCATTGCTTTAACCCCATATTCTCACCTGATGAAATAGAAACTATTCCTTAGGCATCCCTTTGATGCCTTGTTTGCCTCAGGAGGCAGAGAGTAGGAACAGATTGGTGTTYTTCCCTTCCCTTTGAATCACTGGAGACTTTCACAGCTGGAGACAATATGTCAAAAAGATCCATTAGTAATTTAGAAAATTCTCAGCTGCTTGCCTAGTGTATCATAATCACAGGTTCAGCTTGAAGTCAGTCACCAGGGCTGGAGTCATCATGAAATTTTTCCTCTAGGTCAGATAGGCAGAAGAATTCTGATAATCATAGCAAGGGGATGACCTGTTTCCTAAGGTTGGTTTGTTTCAAAAGTCCCCTACTCCTTCAAGGCCTTAAGGCTTTGGCATTGCTCTGGATTTTTTCCCTGAAGTGCCTTCAGACATTATAGATTTAATTTTGGCCTGTTGYAGGCATTTTAAATTTGCTCTAGGCTATTTATTAATACTGTGTCATCTGAAGTTTGTAGGGCATGTGGAAGGCATGTCTTATACTCTCCCTGCAGTAGGTCTCTATTGCACTCTTACAGCTTCAGGTTTGTGGACCAAATGACCAYGATGGTCTTTTACAAACTCATGTTCCTGTATTCGAGGGATTCCTAACATCAAATTTTTGTTTTCTGAGTAGACATTTTTAGACCAAACTCAAATTTCTTTCTGATAAACTCGAGTCTTTTASTTTAAAGCATTTTTTTTCCAAAATAAAAAGCATATACCTTATTTTTCTTCAGTTTTTTTGCTATTTTTCCTGAGGTGTAAACAGATGATTATAGAACAAGATTTTCTCAGCAGTGAGAAACAGTAATATTTGAGATTCTTCTTTCTGGACACCAGCAGCATTGCTTGGTCAACTCTTTTTCAGGCAGGAATCCACCCTCAGAAAGCTTCACTCTCTGCATTTGGTTGTGCTCTGATTGATTGTTCTCCCTCAGTCTCAGCACCCATATTGGCCTGCAGAACAGAAAACAATTTTCTTTACCTCTTTCCAGTCTAAAAATCATTCCTGCTGAAAATTTCTTACCAAATCAATACTGTTGTGTGTTTTATTCAAATAAATGTTACCCCACTAACATTTTTGGTATAAACCTCCCCAGAAAACCAGTTAATTCACTGAATTCAGACCAGGTTAACTTTCAAAGTTCTTGTTTAAACTGTCAAGTGGCACAAAGTCAAATGCTTCTTAGAAATCTTTTGCATTGAAATCATCAATATGCAGCAGGTCTGGAAAGTTTGCCAGTCTGATGAGAAATCRGACAAGAAATCAGCAAGGATTCACAGAAGGCCACTGTAGAAATCTAGTCTTAATGTAATAGATAATCAAAATATATCTGTGCTGTAGGGAATGGCATCAAATGTGTTAACTTCTGCTTTGGAAGCAACGTGAACCTAAGCTGGCGGACTTTTTCATTTGGGGTGGTCCCTACAGTTCATTTTTTCTAAAACTTTTTGAGCCTCCTCTTTCACCACTGACACAACACTTACATCCAAATTTTCTTTTTCTTTTTTAAATGTTGATTACTTCAGCAGTGGAGATCAGTGAGCTCTAAACTCAGACCACTCTGCTGCAGCACAGCTGGAATGATTCTCCATCTGCATTGAAGGCTGTCTTTGAATCTTTCCATCAAMAAAAAGCCCTAGGTTCAGGTTCCCCCAATGAAAGTTCTCATTGCAAGACRAAATTAAACTTTTTTTTTTTTTTTCTGAAGCAGTAACTCCATGATTTGAATGCAAAATCTTGATACTGTCCTTGTTGCCAAGGCCTGAAAATGTCACTCTTTGTCAATGATTGATGTTGTTGAAAGGAAACATTTGGGTGATGATCCTCATGTTGGTCAGATGGATCTCAAGGAAGCCATGTCACCTGCACAGTTATTCTGGTCACCAGTCAGCTTTTCGTGCTGTCAGTAAGTTGCTGTCATGAATTTGGTGTCACAAAGGGCGTATGGTGAAGATATCTTCTGTGCCAGGCAAGAGATTTAATTTAAACTTGCTGCATCTGCAAATAAACTCTTTTAGCTGCTACAATGACAGGTGTAATAAGGTGTCATTACCTTAGAAAAAGAACTTTTGTCTTTTGCAGTGCATCTGACAGAGCTGAGGATCTGGGTTCAAAAGAAAAAATACTCAAACCAGTGGGACAATTTAGTACCTATTTTTGGTACTCTGGGGTCAGGTAACAGCAGGTGCCTGAAGCAGGATTCTTGTGGTAGAGGGTCTGTTTTGTCCTTCTTAAATGTAATTCTGGCCAAAATCAAAAGGTGACAACAAACCAAGACACTATTGGATATTTTCTAAAATAAGCTAAACTGTCAATCTTCAGAGTCATGGTAATACAAATTATTGCCTTCATATCTTCCATGTCCCAGCATTTGTGAAGAGCTGCAAGCAGTTCAAAGGGTCCTTTGATTAGACTGATTATTTCTCAGCCCTTGAGACCAGTTGTCCTCAGCACACCACTCTTAGGTCCTGGAAAATCTTTCCAGGTTTTAAAGTCTTTCTATTTTTCTTCTTTGAAAATCTCACAGAAGATTTTGTCCAGGGAACAATTTAAAAGGCAAGCCATGTTCATTTCTTGCTATTAAGTTCCCAATATCAGTTAGGCTAAGAGAAAAACAATTTAGATTAGATTCTTGTGAAATAGCATCTATAGACTGAGACTCGGTCATTTATCCCATGTGCCACCTTCAGCTGGACAGCCCCAGCTGCAGACAGTGAGCCAGTGCAGAAACAAAACCTCCTCTACTGAAACTGTTACAGGAAAAATAAAAGAATATAGAAGGACTTATTTCACAGTCCTACCAAACTTGGCTCCTCAGTGTTCTCCCTGGATCCTCTTTGCCTCCTGCTGAACAATTTGTAGGTTAGTTTTCAAGTTATTGTTTGAAATCTCTATGTCAGAAATTTCTTCATGTTCCCAGCTTGGCCTTCCAGAGCACAGGGGAAATAAAGGGCCTAAAAAATGACTCATTATATTGTAATTGCCAGTGCAAAATATCCCCCAAATCTTAAAGGTGGTGACTTCATTGTAGAATTTCTTCAAGATAAAGCCAATAAAGATCATTACAGCTTTGTAGTTAAAAAATGCTTAGATATGTTTGTAATAATAAAACTTACATTTCTTTAATGGGAAAGACCATTCTTTAGTGGAAAAGAAGATCTTTATAGTACAGAATAACCACTGGAAGCCACTATCTAAAGTTCAACTGAGAACATGCCACAATTCTCTGCTGTGCTGCTCTACCAAAAATGTTCAAAAATAACATCAAGTTATGAGATGCACTAAATTTTCATTTAAGATATAAATGCATCACACTGATTCTCACATTCCTTTTAGCAACACTATTTTACCTCTTTAACTGTATGGCTTTCCCATCAGACAGTTCATTAGCATGACCTGTGCCTCAAAAGCCACTTGCAAAAAACCCTACAGATTTATAGAAACAAAGGACAGCAAAAAGTATTCAAAAGGCCATCTGATCAAATCCTCTGCACTGAGCCTCAGCAAACACAGGCATGTATGTGTATGGCTGTGTAAAAAACCTCTGATTTTGAGGAAATGTTGTGATCTGAAAACAGCCGGAATCCTCTGTTACTTATCAGAAATTACATCAGCTATCTATAATTTACTGTCTTGGCTAATACATTCATATTCTTGAGGTGATTTCTCACTTTTTCACCTCTCCTTTAGTAACAACTCTGCATTAAATCCCTGCTCAACAAAGTCAACAGGAAAATTCCCATGAACCTCAACAGAAACAGGGTTTCTCTGTTTTTCTTCTTGATTTAGATGAGTGGCCATGGAAATCTTTGGCTGACAGATTTATGTAGAGACAGCAAGACACCTAAATTCTAAATCTTCACTTTAGCCTGTCTTTTATTTGAGTGTCTGCTTTGGGAACACATTTAGATAATTTTTATATTTCAGTGTAAATCCCAAGGTAAAATGTCACTTCTAAACCACTTCTTCACCAATTTTTCATTCAATGGATTTGTGATGAAGTGTTGAGCTCGACAGGAGAAATTAAAAGTTTTTTTGCTGAGCCCTGATGACACAGATRCAGTTGTCTGTGCCTTGAGCAAGGGAAAGCACTAGATCACCTCTCTGAGTCTCTGTCAGCCCTATGATACTTCAACATAACTAGTTTCCTTTTAACTTCAATCATACACACTTGTGGTAATGCARATCAGAAAATAAAAAGAACATGTTGCAGGGAAAAATAATGTGATGTATCTGCTTGAATCTGTAAGCTACAGGAAGCAGATAACCAGACTTATTTAGGCTCACTACTAACAGGTTTTCTGTTCCTAARTAAGATACTGAGTGAAGCCTTAAGATGGTCCCTTTGATGCAAGTCTCACGCTGAGATTCTTTCTCCATATAATGATGAGGAGAAACATTAGAGCTACTAACAAAAGGGCCAATGAGAATGGGGTTTCATCCTGCCAGAATTGCCTGGGATTAGTAAAACATCATCCTCTGGATGCAATCTGGTCTTCCTTCTTTCAACTGGTCTCTGATGAATTCAAATATCAAAACAACTTAAAAGGAGACAAGGCTTTGCACAATAATAGAAAACAAATCTTTTTGTTTGTTTTGTTTTTACACAAGATTTTATGGTTCTTGAGCATAGAAAGAATCTGAAAAAGCTACTTAAAACTTGTGATTTAGGTGTGCTATGGTTCTAATTGGCTCTTTTCATTTCAAGGYTTGTCCCAACTCCTACAAAAGTGAACGAAAATCTTTGCAGTAACTTCAAGGACTGATAGATCCGCCTCTCAAGCTGCTCTGCAGGGACACCCACTCTTGTTTTCTTGACTTCTTGATTATTCTCTCGAAAATACCAAAAGATAACATTAAAAAAGGTAAGAAATTAAGCAACCTAYGTGTTTATTTTGTCTAACTTAAAACTAATTATAAACCAGTTCATTGCCCTCTGGATGGGTATAACGTCCCTTCAAKGAAAGAAGGATACAGCTCTTCCAAAGGAGAGAAACAAGTTACAGCAGAGGTAAAGGACAAGGGTAAAACTGGGTGGCTCATAATGGTGAAGGGTCTAGTTGGTTTCTAATACAAAGCTTCAAAACCCAAAATATCAACATGCAAATTAAAGCATAAAATTTAATGGCCTTAGTATTTGTATCAGSATTTATATCTTAGGAACCCACTGCGTGGGGGTGACATGTTTGAGAATCTTTGCCGCAGGGGTTAGAAATTTCCCAAACTGGCAGCTCCAGGATGTTGTCCATGAAGATTGCATAGTCAGCCATGCCAGTCTGCAGACTCCCTCGATCTTCTCTGGGGATGTGRGTGAGAAAAGAAGGGACTATTTGCTTGCCTTTTGCAATACTGCTTTTAATTCTTGTGAGTATTCTGCTATCTGCCTCAAACAGACATCCAATAAGGACTTTGGGGTTTTTATGAACAGCAAAATTATTCTGCTTTAACAGTGCCACACGAATTTCCTTCYCATGTGACGTGCTTCCAAGGCTAGAAGATGTAAACCTAGTCCATGACTATTAATGAAGTTGGGCAGAGGAGCTCAAGTCAAGGCTATACTTTGGTAGGTTCCATAGAAAAATTCAGTCCCATTCTGTGGTGTCAACATATGTCTCTGAGGGCAAAATAAAAGAATAATAAGATAATAGAAACAAATAAGCAAATGCAGAGAAAATTTGGGATTTATTTTGCAGCTGGTTAATTAATATGCTGCTTTATTTCTCAGCTGATTACTGCTCCCCTTTCCCACTTCACTAAACTTAACCATCAGCTTGACAAAAGTAAACTCCTTATAAGTACCCAATAAAGATGCAAAAGCAGGAAATCACCTAGCAGAGAAAGAGAATGGCACCTTGCTTCATTTATCCAGGGAATCCACAGGTCAGAGCAGTGTATCTAAGTGCAGTAGTACCCTGACCTCTAAAATAATTTTGTGTGATAAAACCCTTTACAAGCCGTTATTAGTTAAACATGGYTTGACCTCCGATCTTTGTGGGATTACATCCCCAAAGGTGAGTGAGGATGGCCCAGGCAGAGGATGATGTGGGGAAGAAGCTGGTTCCCATCACCAGCAATGTCTCAGTCCCTGTGAGATACAGCCCAGAGTGTGTGCTGCCTGAGACAACCAGAGAAAGGTATGAATGAAGGAGTTTGGGGAAGGAGACAAAGTTCATCGGGAAATATGTGACAGACAGATTCAGAATTGTTTAAATCTCTTTCAAATCTAAATTCCCCGTGTTCACATCTTAAAGGATATCTCAAATCTTTTTTCTTTTTGTCCCGCTCTTGTTAAGTAAGTATCTGAGTGGTAACCTATGACAAAGACTTACACTTGCAAAATACCAGCATAAAATATTGTCTGGTATAATTTGAAAAATGTGTATTGCTTTTCAGTCTGTCAAGACCACCTGCATACAGCTGCTCTCTGAAAGTTGAGATTTTATTCACTAATTTTGGCTGATTGCTTTAGGAGACAAGTTTTTTAACCTGTGGGTTTAACGGTTTGGTTAGGTCGCTCTCTTTTTTGTGAGCTTTTCATTAAGTCTGGTTGTCAAAAATTAAAAAAGCTATTTTGAAGAAGCAAAGTTTCACAAGGTTCACAATTTGTGAATTCACCTGCCAAAGACAGACTACCACTTTCCTTGCCATCAAAACAGAATCAAATTTATACACACTTCAGACTTTGCTCACGACTTCTTGGTTCAATAAAAAAAAGGGGGGGATTAAATAGTTTCCTTGTTACACTCCCAAGGGAATCCCGCTAAGTTAAAGCACATTTTAATCTCTTGAGCCGGCAGCTTTATTAGTAAGCGTTCCCCAATCTTCAGGGAAATCTAATTTCACAAATAGATCAGAGTCACTTCAAACGCAGCTTTCAGCTGCCTTCCACCGGGGGACAAACGGGGAGGAGGAAGTTTGTCAGAAAAGACCCTCTCTGAGCCCAAGAGTGATTACCAGAGGTGTCTCCGTCGACTGCCACCCACCTAAAGTCGATAGTACTCAAATGAGTACGTCGGTGTGGACTATATAAGAGAAGCGCATGGCCCTGAAGGGCGCATCCCCCATCTCCGGGCGCAGCACCGAGCGCCCCACTCCGCGCCCGGCGGAGCCTCGGCGGGGACTCGGGCTCTCCGACGGCGGCACCGGACCTCGCTCCCCAGCCCGCACGCACCCAGCCGGACTCGCCTCTGCCTGAAGGTAAGCGGCCGCCCGCCGGCTCTCCGGAGGGCATCTCGGCGTGGAGCGAGGGGGTGTCGCTGCCCCGGCAGCGAACCGCGGGTCGTTCCCCGGTTACTCCCCGGGTTTGCCGTGCGCCTCCGGTACGGCAGGGATGGAGGGAGAGCCCGGAGCCGTCGGGGAAAGCCGGCTCCCTTTGAGGCTCCGATTAACTCCTTCGCCCAAGAGGATTTGCAAGGCAGGCCAGCTAGAAAACAGTTTGTAAATAACAGAATTTCCCTCCCTCCCTCTTAATCCTACCAGTTTTCTATAATTAGAATAGCTTACTTAGAGCATTAAGTGCTGTTCTCGGAGCCCCAGCCTGTGTTGTTTTTCGCCCTTTACACCCTGATTCCCGGCACTTCCAATGTAACTCGCCCCTCACTGWACTCCATCCGATTGCCGTCCGTTCACGCTCCCCGAACCCCGGTGCGGCACCGCCGGGGCGGCTGGACAGGGCTGGCCCATCGCGGGGGCTCCGCCGGCAGAGCCAGGAGGCACCCGGGGCCGCGGGGGCTCCAGGGGCAAAGGGAGCCGAGCAAATCCCCTGCAAAACCCTGTACCGCGAATATGTGCGGCGCGGTTAATAACCTTCCCCTAATCCGTGTCTATTAAACGMAGCCTCCGCGGAGCCGGGCGAGCGCGGCGGCTCTGCGCGGGGCCAGCGGGCGGCGGCCCGTCGGGTCCCGGCTCCGCGGCCCCTCCGCCGGCGCTCCGGAGGCTGCGCCCGGCCCGGGCGTGCGGGAGCGGCGGGCGGGGGTGCCCCGGGCGCGGCATGGGGGGTGGGCGGGTGGGGTGCGGGCCGGGCCCGGCGCTGACCGCCTTCGCTCTCTGCCTCCTCCCAGCGCCGCAGAGATGCGAGGGGCGAAGAAGCGCCAGGCGCTGCCCGCCATCGTGCTCCTACTGCTGGCCTCGGCCCCGCCGCCGCCGGGCGCCGAGGGCAGGGACGTGCCCGCCGCCGGAGCCGAGCGGGGGGCGCTCCTCGACATCCTCCTCCAAGCCCTGGGCGACGACGGCCGCCCGCTGCCACCYCGCCCGCCGCGGAGGGACCGGGTGATCTCCCGGCGGTACAGCGGCGGCGGGGCCCCTCCGGCAGACCCCCGCGCTGCCGCTGCCGCCGCCCCGCCGCCCCCGCGGCTCTTCGCCGCCGCCCGGCACGGAGGTAAGAGACGCCGCGCTGCCCCGCGTAGGGAGCCCGGCGGTGCGGCTCCCTCCGGATCCCGTCCCTGCCGCCTACTCCGGCGGCCGAGCCCGACGGCTCCTTTGCCGGAGCATCCCTCGGCGGGAGGGAGCGGGCGGGCGGAAAGCGGSTCGGGGCATGCCCTCCCATCGCCCCGGGGCTGCCACGGAGGGGGCTCTGCCTTTGCTGAGTTCGAGCCCCGCCGAGGGCAGCACAGCCCAGCCCCGCTCCCCGGCTGGAGCTGTGGCGGTATCCGAGATGGAAGGGAGGAGAGGGTCACCGGGRCTTCGGCGCCTTCGGCCGGGAGGTCAGCTGCGGTGACCATTGATCTACAGCCCCTCAGCGCAAGCCTTACAACTTCCCTGCACTGCAGCGCAGCACTGGGGGASCCCCATTTCTCCCCAGTCTTAAGACTGCTGCTCTGTTCTGCACAAAGAACATAAATGACCAGTCTGAGCGACAKCTCTCTGGACGTACTCCTTTAAACTTCCTCTTCAACTTTGCTGGTTCCCATGTGATGCGCTTCTCTAGTGTTGCAGGGCAGGTGCAGAAGATCCAGACCGAGCTGGGCATGGAGCTTATTTCGGAGGATGCTCAGGCTGGGGCAGGGAGTCGTCTCCAGGGCTGGCACKGGCCAGGCCTGGCAGTGACCGCAGGGACAGTTCAGGGCCAAGCACAGCTGCCTGGTGATAGTCACACTGTCCTTGGCCAGGAGACTGACACTGCTAGGCTTGATGCAGAGCCCTGCAAAAACATTTCCCCCTGGAGTGGAGCTGCCTGAGGGGCTCGTGTGGGTTAGCATGGTGCAGTGCCACACAAAAAAAGGAGAATCTAGTGACTGTCCCTGGCTGTAGCCCACTAATATTTTTCTTTTGTTACCAGCCACAGACCTTGCTGGAGAGAAACCAAACTGAGGGAACCCAAGGAAGTTACGTTTCTTAGGGATTTGTGTCCCTGGAGAGCGCCCTTGTGGCTGATGGGTGAAGCTGGGATGCAGCCCTCCTCAAGTCTCATTGGTAGACTTACTCTTTTCTGTTCACTASTCTGTTCAAAATGATATTAAGCCCCATTTTGGAAAAATTTGAAGTTGGGTGACAAATTCAGAAGTTAACAGGTGAATAACTGGTTGTAGGGCGGCACTTGCACAGGGAGATTGCTGCACATTCTTAGGAAATTTGGCTAAAATTTATCAATCAAAAAGCCATCAATGCTCTGGCATTGGAARCTTCTCAGTCTGATCTGCTCCAGATATTGAACTGTACATCTGTAAGGGGTTGTATTGTCCCAGTGAGCTTCCAGATATTCTTGCTTTTTCAGGCCATAAAGTCTCTGGTATTTATGGAAAACCAGCCCAAACCATATTGCCACAGATTTCTGTGCTGACTGGAGAAGATGCTGCAGGTTATCAGCATGATTGGTCATATTTTTTTTATTTACTGTGGCTTGAATTCTTTATGTGATATGGGCAAGACTTCAGCCCAAGAAAAAAAGTAAAATGGTCTTTTCAAGGCAGAATACATGACAGCTTACATTCTTCTTTTCAAGAGAATGAAAGATAAAGTAGTATTTTGCAAAAATTACTATTATCAGGTGATTTGAGGAGAAATTCTGTTTTGGACAAGAGTCTCTCCCATTTTAGATGTTTATTCTTAACTAAATAATTCTATTTAACTATAGAAAGCATACATATTTCATAATATTTCTATAACTTTGAAGGGSAATTTTCTGAAATCCATCAGTTTAATACAGAGTAAGATTGTGTTTTCTGTTAGTTGTTACTTTTAGTAACTAAGTTGTACACAAAAGGAACATCCTTAGAGAAATTCTCCAGCTGTCCCTGGTGTAGGTGCAGTGTCCTAGCACCAGCCACAAAGGTACCTGTCTCTCCAGCCTAGAAAGAGCAGATCTACAGTTTAAATAATAGTCACATTTTTATGTTCATTTTATTTTTCATTACCAATTCCAAGGATACAAATTAATACCTGACATGATGGTGTGTACTTGTTTTTTGGGATAGAGGAGTGTGACAAGGCTTTTCTTACAAGTAGTTAACTCTTTATGTAACTCCTGTCACCAACACATTAATGGCAGCTTTTTACTCCAGCTGGTGGTAGCTGATCATCAGCTGAACAGAATGGCTTATCTTCCCCTCAGACAGGAAAGTTTTTGCATTCAGTTGAGTACTCAGCCAAGCATTTGTAACTGGAGTTATGTGTTTTGATTGTAGCTGCTGAAAATCAAACACAAGTGTCTGATTTAAGAGACAATTGAGCAGCTAATTACTTCTTTTGTTTGAAACAAAAAGCATCCGGAATAGTGCTTTATGCAGAACAGAGAATGCAAGACAAATAATTTCTGTGTGCCTTTTCCATTTTTTTCTTTTCTGAGGATGCTACTCTGTATCAGCAATGAGTTGAATAACGGGAGGATTGAAATGTGCTTCCCCTCCTGTTCTCTCATTCCCTCACTCTCGGGACCCTTTCCAGCTTTAGTCTAGCCACTCACTGATCTGCACCTCCACACTGACCTTTCTTTTATTTCTTTTAGTGGCTTGGTCAACTATTTGTAAAGTGAGAAATCTGATCTGGAGTACCACTGGGTGAATTCTAGGGGCAGCACAGGGCAAGTGGCTACAGCACATGTCCAGGGATGAGGTTTGGGAGAGGATGGGATCTCCTCTTTAGACTGATGGGGGCTCCTGCTCATTTAGTTCAGGCTGTAATGGGAAAGCACAGCATCCATAGGGTGTCTTTGATGAGGCAGGAAAAAGAAGAGTGAAACCCTTACCTGTCAGACATTGCACATGTACCACTCAGTTTAGATGCATAAAGAGGATATGAAAGCAGGAGTGGTTTTGTTCTGTGATACCCCCYCTGGATGTGGCTTGCAGGCTCACAGGCAGATTCTGGGCCAGAGCTATGCCATGGGAATAACAGTTGTGTTCTACTTCCTGTGATTTTGTCACGGAGCAAAGGGGCATGCCTGAAATAGGGTGGACACTCAAACCTGCCCAGCTGTGTGGGACAGTGAGATGCTGTGACCTGCCTGGAAAGGATTCTTTAGGYCTTTCTTGCCCTTTAATGACCAGGGTTATATTCCATGTCATGTGCTTCTTAACTGTGGCTGTGTGTCTTCAYTGGAAAATTTGCGTCATGGTTCTTGTATGACGCAGGACACTTWCATATGCAATAGAAATACCAGTTTCACCATCATTTTAGCTGTCTTAGCTTCTTATTTCTTTTATCCCTACATGTTCAAAAGTCTTACCTCACACAGGTCTGTCCCTGTTTTTCTTGGTGACCTGATTAATGAGAATGAGCACTTGCTCTGAACAGTACCTTTAGAAGAAATTCCAGCCAACCAAAAAGCAATCTTCATATTTTCTAGGATTCCTGGTAGGATGTCACTAAAAATACAAGTTGTTCCTTTCAGTTATTATATCCAGTGGGATTAAAATTTCTGTCATAACATCCTTTACTTGCCTGATTTCCATGAAGTTTCTATGCTTGAGTGTGATTTTKTTTTTCCACTAAGAAGTGTCTTAAAGTTTTTTAAGCTTAGTGATGAAAGCTCTTCAATGGATAATCTTTTTTATAACTACCCCCTGCTTCCGATGCATAACTGTGGTCAGCTTTTTTTTATGAAGAAAACATGTATTTTCACAAAGAGAAGATTCAGCTTCAGGTTATTTTTGGATGTCACGTCAGGGGAACTAGAATAGTTTGTCATTCTTCTTAGATTTTCTTTGTTACATTTATCCAAACACTTTCCTCAAAACCAGAATAGCTTCCATGTAATTAGATTTAAAGAAGTCTTGAGAAATAAAAAAATCTGCTTTGACTATTCTTTCCTTACATATTGCCCACCATGGTGGAGAAAGGAGCTATCTAAACTTACAAGCTTTAGGGGGCTGAAATTTCCCTTTTGTCCTGGGAGACCAACAAGACGTTTTAAAACATTTTGAGTAGTTATTTTTCAAGCATGAAGGAATGAAGATAAATATTGCTCTGAGTTTACAAGATTGTTCAAATTAGCCTCCTGAGCATATCTACTTCAGATTTAGAATAACATATCAGAGAAGAGAATTTGGCCCTCAAAATATTTAAACTTTGAGGTTGCACTTGCAATTTCAGTTTTATGCCAATATTTCTTACACATCACCAGCAGAAAACTGTAAGTTGTCCTATGACATAGTGCTAGTTAAACCATTTTTCATCATGCATAAGATTTGAAAGATATGTTTGAGATTTATTTTAGTTTATAGTTAAATCAAACCCATGTAAGGCATAAGAAAAGTTTTGGTTTTTTTCTTCACTTAAAAAGATCTCCTGTAAGTGTATATAGAGATAATTACAGACATAATTACAGATGGAAGTCCCTAATTCTGCAAGACCTGCTGTGCCTAATACTAAACTACTTCAGTAATGTAATTACAGATCTGGGATTAAAAAAGGGGACCATTGGGGAATTTAAACTTTGTCTCTAAGAAATTAAAATGTATGGTATGACATAATACAGTGTTCTTTGCAATACTTAATACTTAAGCCTCATCTGATTATTAGTCCTATTAATAAGCTAGCTTTTTTTTTTTTTTTTCTCTGTATTGTGTCAATAGGAATTGCTGGGTATTCAGGAGACTTAGAAGAAGATGAGAGTTAATAAAAATGACATTCTCCAAAATCACATTTGCCAAAACCACCTTATCTTAGAAATTAGCAAAAGAGTGGATGAAATTGGTGTAAAAGAAGAATAAACTATTACATTAAAAATACAAATAAATTCTTCTGATTTGTAGCAACCATTCCTGATTCCGTAACTGACATTTTTGAATCAATTTTTACAGTTAAGCTGGTAGGTAGGCTTTTCTGAAACAAAACCAGGCACACATATTCTGCTTYTGAAAGATTAATATAATCCATATTYCAAAYRGACAAGGGGCTTGTTTTTCTTCATTTTTAATGAGGTGACATTATGACATCATCTGGAAATGAATTTAAATTTGTATAGTTCCTGATCTAGTRGTTAAAAGAAAATATATTGTCATAAATTAGCAAATGTAGTGAATTATCAAATACTATTCCTCTCAGCTGTACATCTACATGGCAGTGTCCCTGGGACAGGGGAATTGTCTTGGGTGCTGGGAGGAGTGAAGATTCYATAGGACAATATGCTTCCCAGGCCAGTGGTTCCTGAGGCAGGATCAGAGGGGCTGTGAGCACCTCACCACACCATGAGGCACAAATATAAACAGTCCCAGAGGGTTCAGTGGAAATAACCATTATCTCTGCTTGTACCATGGTTAGGTGTCAGTTCCACCCAGAAAACACAAGTGGGCAGGATAGATTTTCATTTCCTTTGATGAAAGGAAGTCCCAAATGCTGCAGAGATTGTATATTCCTTCAGTTCTGCACGGTGCTGGGATCAATCATGGTTACGAAGGCTTTGAAATCTGTCACACCACTGCTACATTCCTTTCCCTGCCTGCTTGGGTGTTTAGGTGTATTGTGCAATATGACTTTTAACAGCAATACTCTGTCTTTGGCAAACGTAACTGCCAGACAGTAGAGCCAGGCCACTGAACAAAAGGCATCTGAAATCTAGGATGAGACAGAAGGCTTCCAAATTGTGGTGGAGAATATCAAGCCCATGGACCAGCCCTGAGAGCTGATGAGGGAGTGAGCAAAGATAAAACGTAGTTGTTGCGTACATGGAGACCTAAAATACAGTGAAGTACCAGAGTAGTCCTTCAAATGAAGTGGTCTCCAAGGGGCTTTGCTCTCACTCCCACTAATCCCACGAAGGGCACTCGATACCTGAGACATTGTGCTGTCCTGGCACAGAAAGGAAGAAGCCTTGTTGAACTGCAGTACCCYGAGCAACAAATGTTTCTGAGTGCACTGTGTTGTCCCGGGAGCAGATGGAATGTCAGCATATGGAAAAAAAAAAGCTTTTCTGTTGAGCYATTGCTTTGATCAATATAAGGAGATCTTCTGAGTTTTGTTCCAATCCTATTTCATATTGTTATAAAACCTGTATTTAGCATGATGAGACACACAATTACTAATGGGTGCGTCTCTGGCCCCAAAAAGTGAGTGTCAAAATTTTCACTGTACAGGACTTCTCCAATATGCAGCGAAGTGAATAGCAAAGAAGTTTTGTTTCAAAGTAGATCTGYGTGCATTACCATCTGTAGCTCAGGAGCAGTGTGAATTTTCTATTAGTCTAGCTTGGCCCTGAGGCTGTGAGCAAACTGAAGAGCTGATACATTTTGTGTGGGTTTTTTTCTTTACATTACACACAATTTGATTTTTCTATCAGGTTTCTGTGTTTTTGTGGCTTGTTATTTCAGGTGTTTGTCTGCCAGAGAAAGCCTCTCAGAGGTGGGAGAATGTTAGTGCACAGKTGTAAGGCTTTGTAGTACATTTATTGTTTGATAGATAGCATCTGACTTTGAAAATACACTCTTTCAGGTGTGGAGATGATGTTGCTTTTTAAATAAGTATGTATACAGGGAGAAAGATATAAAAAGAGAACTATACATACATCTAGGCACACAGACTCCTATTTTAATTAATAAGGTTTGAGGGCAATTTGCATGAGAATGATGTGATGRTTTAGACCCGCAGGTGATTTAAGAGTTACCAATTTGACTTATGAAGGCTTATATTTTCTGAAATGCTTAACACAGAATAAAAATAATTGCAAAGTAATAGTCACTGTGGAAAGCTATAAGTAAAACTTCATAATCAATGAGATACTCAAGGAAGATGCACCATCTACAAAAGGAGCCACTGAAAGGCTGCAGAGAGAAAGGGGTGACTGGTTCTATGCCTACAGTATATGTAAGGCCACTGTCTGCATTGGGATCATTTTATTCTTAAAGAAGATCTCTCCAAGTGACCCGAAAGCAGTTTTTGGAAGGGGAACATATCCCCCTTATTAACACCTATTTTCTAGAAAAGTAAAATTTTCAGAGGTTTATYTCGTACATTTCACAGAAGTAAAAAATGCCCAAAACCTGAAATGGAACCTTATCCTATGTTAATAATTTGTAAGACTTGTTTTAAAACATACCCAATAAGTACACTTTAATAGTCAAGGTAAATATCTTCTTTTTCATCACATGCATTCAGATGACATTGTACYGTAAAAAAACCCCCAAAAACTTGGTTGTTTGCTTATGTTTGGTTTTGGTGGTTGATGGTTAGGCTTTTCTATTCAATTTAAGGATGACTGCTTCATTTTGTCACTTGTGAATCAGAGGTTACTACTTTTGTGTAAGTCCTACAGGCTATTTAYACAAGTTTTGTGGGTTTTTAATGTTGGCCAATTGGAAAACAGTTGCTCTAGTGTGGGATTTAATTGACTATTGATTACAYACTGAGGGCACAATTCTTTAGGTTATAAACAAGATTTAACACATGAAGGATCCAAGCATTTGATTAGTGGCTGTTTTGATATTATCCATTTTATTATGTCTGCTTGTGCAAAAATTTATTGATGTGCAGTGCTCCACTGATTTTACCAAAACAATGYTTAAAAATGTGTTTGTTTAATATAGACTTTAACACCAGTGAAAAATACTGTTTAGAGTTACAAATTGTGGCTACTTTTTGATCCTAATACTTTGTTTTTAAACAGTTAAAGTGTATGTAGCCAAGCAAAAAACCCTCATGGTTAAGGCAAGATTTTAAATGYTAAGATTATTTAAACTTTTTTTTTTTGGTAAGTTTCTTAATGTTGTTTTTTAAAGTCTATTAAGTTTTTCTTTCTCAGTTCAAATATGTTGGTTCAATTGGATTTTAGTACGTGTTATCTTTCACATACTAAATTACACAAATTGAAATCTGTGTCTTTGGCTTAAGGAAAAAATATTTAAAATTACATCAGCAAAGCAATTGTTGTCATGTTCCTTGCAGATTTTAGACAGCATCCTGAGTGACATAGCACAAATCTACTTAAGGCTTTGCTACTCAAATTATTTTCTCCTTTTATACTCAAGCCTGTAAAATAAAGTGAAAAGCAAAATAAAACCCTACTGGAAAAGAGTCAGACAATTTTTCTTCCTTAACATATGCTGTTTGTGATGACTTTGAAATGAAGYGTTAGAAAATTCATCCTTGTCAGTGTATGTGGCAGTAGTGGATGTGTGCCCTGGATTAGTAAAACCCTTAAATCCTATTGGATTAAAATAAGTAAGGAGATAGCTGTGATGTTATTACTCTAATCATGATAGAGTAATTACTTCTTTGTCTGTTAATGACATAGCATGCTTAACACATGACTGTGTTTTTGTGACTGTCACAAAAACTTCAGTTTAGGAAATTTAGGAAAAAGATTTTCAAAACTTGTCTTTTACATAGTAAACAAAGAGTTATGGCAGAGACATATTAATAAAAGGATTTCTTATGTCCTTCAGGGAAACCTTCTGGGTCAGAARGTAATCTAGAGCAGGCTAATTTCTTGCATTTAATACTGTGTATCTRAAGTTTGAATGGACCTCTTGGTGAGTAGTAAATTAGCAAAGTACCATGATTTGGGTTTCCCATTATTATATTATCAAATGCCAGGTTTGTATATGAAGATACAATTTCCCCCTTTATTCAGTACCAAGTTACTTTTCCAGATATCAGGCAACTTTCATTCCTTCAGAAAAGGGATTACTTCAAAATTTGTGTGGATAAAGCTGGCAAAGGTACAGCAGATTTACACTCRGATCTGCTTCCCATGAACAGGGTGGCTCTACATTACCTGCATGATGGAGTCACTCCATGTGTGGATTCAGCTGCAGGGGAACAAGGAAGATCACTTATATAAGATGCAGTCAGGGCTTTCAAAATCCTTGAAAAAAACCCAAACTACATATTTATACTGAAGTCCACTGTCCCAGAACTGAGCAGCACCTCCAGAAAAGAAATCTTTACTTTTGGCTGGGATAGCTGTTTCTTTCCTGTCAGAACAAGGAGTGAGAGGAGGAGAAAATCTGGAGATTAAGTATTAC
Organism: Mixornis gularis; assembly: GCA_003546035.1. Taxonomy (NCBI): domain Eukaryota; kingdom Metazoa; phylum Chordata; class Aves; order Passeriformes; family Timaliidae; genus Mixornis; species Mixornis gularis. The sequence goes on along the minus strand of QVAJ01000005.1, from coordinate 8,439,680 downwards.
AAATATGTTAAGTGTTATCTTAGAATAAATAGAAAACCTCTCAAGTATTAAGGGCAGCATTTTCTCTGCAGTTACACTCTATCTCAGAATGCCAGAATACTGTAACAGTGACAGTGGTATTAAAAAATCAGGGGAATGTTAAAGTTTTTCAGTCACAAAATAAGGAAAGTGTTTTCTGCTTTTTTTATTTAAGGTTAGCTCTTTCTGCTCAGCAGGTTTTGGCCCACTGAAATGTATGTTTGTATGTATATTACACCTGTTTATGGTCTTTGAAGATAAAACCTCCAATATGAGTATGTCCAAGTAGCTCACTATCTTTGAGTCTTTTATATGTAACGCTGACATAAAATATTTTGATCTCAGTTATACTTTATAAGTGGTCTCCTTATGTAACTATGATAGGATAAAATGACCTTAGCCTGGGTATAAACCTGACATGATCACTGGGAACATCCTTAAAGTAGTAGTTCAGAATAAAGTATCTATAATGGAGAAATGTGTATTATTAATCCATTTGTGACAGTCCTGTATCTGTTCTAATTCGGAAAGAAATAGAAACATTTCTAAAATAAGCACAGGAAATGTAAAGTACAGTTAAACATTACCATTTGCACGGCAATCAACCTGGAGCCTATTCATATTTAGAAAAAAGAGCAGGGTCTAATTAAGCCCCGGCAGACTCGATTCTATTTCCTTTCACACCAATAGAGTTTGCCTGTGTTTGTCAGTGCTGAGTTTGGCTTGCATGCAGCTAAGCACATGTCATCAGTTTTCATTCAGTCGATTCAATTATATTGCCTTTGATGTATTGCAGCTGTTCTTGTGTTTAATTTATGCAAATATTCCAGAAACTACATTTATTAGCAGCCATGATAGCTAAAACAGAGTGCTTTGCACAGAGTCCTGCAGAATTGCACGAAGTGAATTTCTTCTTAATACTTACAGATAGGCAGTCTCTGAATCTTATTMTAAGAGTGGTTTTGCCTTCAATCAGGAGCCCTACAATAACTTTCCAAGCATAATTTGGAGTCTGTGGATTCATCTGAAATATCATCTGAAATATCTTGGTAGTTTAGTGATTTCAAGTAGCTGATGGGTGAATTATTGAAAATTGTTTTCTGTTATAGAAAAAAAAAATGAACAGGGAAAGATAGCTTCAATAAATAATGCCTTGAATAGTTCGACCAGTCTTTCCTACATGTCTTATTATTTTCCTTTTGTAAGTTTAATGAACAATTACTATTGCAATACATCTTTCCTCTTGGAAAAGGGGAAGTATATATTCACAGCTTAGTATTCAAAATAACAAGGGTTTCATAATACCCTACATTTTCTCATTTGAATTATTTGAGAGATATGCCATCCTGTATATTAGGTTTTCTTTTAAAAAGAGGGATCTTTTGCTTAAACTCATACATCAGATCTGTAATAGTTTTGAGATTTTTTTCTTTATTTTTCAAAATAAGTATGTATTCTAGTGTTTTATGCRTTCACATCTCTTTCAGAGGAGAAAAGAAAAAAGGTGAAATATGCACATAGTGCTTATCTTTACATACGTGGTGCTGTTCCAGGGTCTCATAAGGCAAAGTATAGTTGTTAAACACCTTTTTATATTTCAAATGAAAACTTAACAGAATATGTTAACCTAGATCTTTATCCTTTCTAGTTTTAACTGTTTACTAAACTGATCGCTAATAGTAATAGCAGAAAAGTAACCATACACACTACAATTGGCTTATTTCTTGATCCCACAGCATTTTCTGATGGAAACAGGGATTTGCTGAGAGGGAAAAAAAAAGAAATCCATCCTTCTTAATGTTCTTTTGCCAAGCTAATATAAGGGTCTCCACAGGCAAGGATTAACTAATACAAATATGCTTTCTGAGCAGCTATTGAAGAATTGCTAATAAACGTAATTACAGCTGAGTTCAAGATATCCAACCTTGTAAATATATCCTGGTATAATTTCATTATGCTTGGCTGAAGCCCTAGAAGAAGCCAATACTTCAATCTCTTTGTTCAAGTCTTAATGAATTATTGGAAAGTGGCTGATTAAAAAGCATTGGATCAGAAGAGTCTGCTGCATTCTGAGTGTTGCTCTCTTTGATGTTGTTTACCTCCCAAGTTGATTCTTTTCCTTGGCCAACAATCTTTGCACATGAAGCTCTGAGCCTACTTTGTCAGACCATTATATTGTGTTTGGAAGATAAATGTGATAGGTAAGAGTTTGGTGAACATTGTAAATGTTCATTGCAACTCACACCTTAGAATAGAATTCTCCCCAGAAGTGGGAAACAACTATTTGGTAGCTAAAGGGGATACGACGAAATAAGAGAGATGCCCAATCAGACCTTTAGTTTCTTCTTAGAAAGTGCACTTCCCATACTTCTTCCTTTTTTTTTTTTTCTGTTTGGTAAACCTATTTGATACCAGTTTCCAGTTGCCTCTGAAATCAATGACTCTTCAGCTGTCCAAGGCAAAGTCTATAATGTGAAAGTATCTGTTAGTGGCACTGAAGCCACTGTGTGGCACTGGGGAAGASCTGTGGGCTACACTATGTACCAGCTTTTACTTTGGAGAGCTCCAGATTTTAGTTCATCTATAAAGACCACAGGCATAAGGCRTTAGGGTGTGAGTGCATCTTGAGATTGGACTCAGATCCTTGGCTAATTCCTTGACAGTCTGAACATATTCAAAGGTGTGGATGAAGTTTGAATAATTGGTGGTCCCTTCACAATGCCTTAGCATTGTTCCATTACTTCTTGCAGCACACACAGGAGGCAGTCTCTCTGYGAGCATTCACATTTCCCAGCAGACCAGTTCCACACTGCATGTTGGCTAAAGTAGACTCAAATAAGTGCAATGTTAAACTGATTTTTTTCATGTCCATTAAACTAGTCTCACTTAAAGCTCTTCTCATTGCATGCATCCCCTGCAATAATGCAGAAAGAGCCATAAGGTTCCTCACTCAGGCAATGATTGACAAACAGTCTATTGAGATTGTGTGGAATTTTTCAGTTGGACCTGTCTTCAGATTATCCTTTCACACGGCCTCTGCTCTCTTAGAGTGGAGATGGGGCATGTTTGGATCGAAGCTCTTTAGGGGTGACCTTGCACTATGATTAAATTATTAAGCATGGCCTGCAGAGATAGGAGTGACCCAGAGTACATGGGTTTAGGGCTTCTGAGGTATCCCATTGGTAACACACCTTGCAAGTRTCCTCAGTTGTATGTCTTCTGAAATACCACAGAAGGAGCACCAGAGCAGACTGTGCTTTTACTTCAGCTACAGTAGCCCAAGGATTATTTCAAATTAACCATGTAGGTTTAGTTTGAAGAGGCAAGTATACTGGCTAAGGATATTTGAAGCATGGAAATGAGGAATGTAGCCCAGGGCTAGTAATTTACTCTTTCTCGTGAGAGTATGGTAAAGATTCAGAGGGTGACATAGAGGAGGAAATAACATGGAAGATGATTTTGCCAGACAGGTAAGACTTAGTCTTTTTGGTAGAATCTCCAGCTGGGAAAATCCATGGTTGTTACAGCCTCTGTGCCAACAGAACAGAAAAAAGGGTTGGCTCAGAGAGGAGAATCTGGCTCAAAGAACTTAAAATAAATATCAGATGTCAGAGCTGTGACTTAATTGTTTAGCTAAGTAGATCATGTGAATTACACACAGATTGAGGACCTGCTTTTGCTCCTGTTGAAATCAAGGAGAACAGAATCAGGGCATACCCTCCTTCCAGCATTTTTCAGTCCTCAAAAATGTGTTATTTGAGAGTACACCAGCTCCYAGAATAATTGTACCAGCCGGGAATCCAGAGAGCTGCTCCTACACAACTGCTTTGTGGTTTATTGCTGTAAACGTAAGCTAAGACTCTGAACAGAATYCAGTTTCTTACTTGCTCTTGGTTTTTATTCCAAAATTTGACATTCAGACAATGGATTCTGTCACTAACCGTGGCAATTCATACTCCAGGTTAAGACAGTGGTTTGTGACAGTTGCCAGTCTCAAAGAGATACATTGAGATGTACACTTATTTTCCTTCCTTTACTGTAGTCTTGCATTACAGCTCTTCCAGTCTTGGAATTAGACCTGTGCCCCAGCTCAAAGACACTAGCTGATAAATATCCTGTTGGGAAACTGTACTTTTGAAAGACTTATAACTTCATAGAAATTTTTATTTTTCACCTGTAATGAACATCTAGGAGATGCTTGTTACTTTTATTTATTAATAAAAGGAGTTTTTTTTTAAATTGAACCGCTTTCAATGTTACACTAATGGATGCTTTCTTTAGTATTTTTAAACTCTCTATTAAAAATTTCAACACCCTCCCCCCATATTTAATCATGAAGACTTTATAGGAGTGAGGAAACTATCCAAAGAAGGATAGTAGCAAYTGAAAACTTGAAAGGAATTTTTAGTTACAACCAAAATTAAATTACTTGGAGCTGACTGACAATCTTACATTCAGGAAGAACGGGATGGTTTTGGGAGAAGGCTCCACATGTGCAATTGAAGTACCTTTCCATTATCTGGCTAAGATCCTTCACGTAGTACTAGTGACAAGGTGAAATACTGGTAGACATGTGACAGAAAAAAAATGTTTGGAAACATCCACGGCCAATYTGTAGACTGACATATATTTGTACAAATTCTGTCTGGATGATGAATGACTTGGTACAGCATGTAACTGATACATTACAAAGGAACAGAGCMTAGAGAAATTATTTAGTATCATATTTCTGGACATACTTGGAAGATGCTGTGGGAAATATTCTGATTTAGATAGGGCAGTTCTTACATGCTGGTTCCTGCATTCATACTGCAGCTAGGGCTCAGCTTCTTCAAGTTTGTGATGATGATAATACCATTACAGCAGTCTTTTAACCAGAACTGAGCTGTGATTTCTTTTTCTGAGAAATGAAGGTACGGTGTCTAAGCACTTAGCGAGCAATTATGTTTCCTTCACAAATGGTGAATTAATCAAAGAAAAATCAAAGTTTGAGGGGAAAAGAAGGAACATAATTTTCCCAGTGTTGAAAAATGTGAATAGTTCACAGCAGGAGAAACTATCCTCCCCGTTAATAGTTTACCTATCCTGATACTCAGACACAATTAAATGTTTGTTCTGTAGCTTGAGTGAGATAGCTCCCTCCATCTTCAGGTTATGTCCTTCCCRCAGTTCAGTGCCCAGTCTTGGATGAGCCAACTCTAGGGATAATCTGTTGCCCTTAAGAGGATGTTGAACTGGTGGCTGGCCAGCCCTTTCAGGCCGTAAATAGTCATTGCTCTGCTGAGGTGGGAAGGCCTCCCTGGAATTACTGTTCATGCCGTTAGTTGTCTTCATAGCTGCGATTGCTAACTATTCCTGTCAGTCTCTGCTCCCACTCGCAGCTCAGCAGAGTCCAGACAAGGTCTGGAGGCCAAGCAGAACACAAGGGAGGGGAGAAGGCAAAGGGCAATGGCTTGGCAAATATAGGGCAAGGACAGGGAAGAGTGGGGGAAGTATCTGTCTGGGTCCTTACCATGGRTGTGACCACATCTGTATCATCCTCCCTGATTGCAAACCAACCTTTTCTGCTTCTAAGGCTGCTGAAGAGCCTTGGTTAAATATAGTTGTCCTCTATAGCTTCTGAAGGATTGRTTTCAGTATGAGTAAAGGTAGGAAYGTGTTTTGAAAGTGTTCAAAGTGACACAAGATGAACACCAAATACTCCCATGCCTGTTTCTCCTACTTTTGTTCTCTTACATCTGGATGAATTTTCCTTTTTCTGCCCTTGCACTGCCACAAGTGCTTTTAATTTTGAACAATATGGTGATGTGGATCACAGAAAGTGGGAAACTGAGGCTGCACAAACAGTTGTGGTATCTCAAAGATGGTCCTTGGAGTTCAAATCAGAAAGCTGGAAAGAATTCTGTATTCTTTCCTGTTGTGGACGCAACTATACTTTCCAATTAGCAGCATAATAAAAGGAAAAGGCAAAATCAAGTAAAATCAATATATGKTTGCTTTGTTTACTCTTACTGATCTGATTTTGTGAAAGTTTTTATTGACAAATTGATTTCACCYGAAACATAGGAAAACCTGGAGAAAAACTTTTGTCTCAGAGGACTTTGTGTCACTTCGCCTTCCTGCACTTGCATGAAAGAAGGCAGGTTTCTCACAGTCCATCCCACACTGTGCTTGGGATGGACACTTGCAAGACTGCCATGATCCTAGCTGCAATAGCACAGCATTCTTGGCCAGGGTAATCTGCTCTCAGTATGTCCTGTGATAGAGAGGTACAAGGATTACAGGACTGAAGGTCTTGCTTTCTCAAAAAAGAATTCATTCATTTTCTACCACAGATGAATGGAGAAAAAACTGCAGCAGTGAAGAAAATTTAGAATACAAATGAGCACAAATTTAGAATAGAAATTTAGAATAGAAATGAGCACATAACGCCTTCTGAGACAGCAGCACAATTATGGCTCTGGTGCTTCAGAAAGAGAAACATGAAAAAAATGGACTGCCTTAAAAGTTATCTGTCTCATGATGTACACCAAAGTTCACATGCTTTTCTTAAAAACAGTGATGTTTTGCAGTTTGAAACATCCAAAAGGGGCCTGGATAATGGACAGTTTTTTCATAAAAACTATCACTGAATCAGTAGGATGTTACTTTCAGATTTGCCAGAAATGTGACAAGGACCTTGAGACATTTAATTTTTAATCCCATGTACTCCTTCATATGCAGTAGTAAGTAAACTGAATTAATTCAGAAACTGACTCCATTTAATGACATGCAGTAAACAAARAATGGGAGATTTAGGGACAAAACASTGTGGCAAATGTACTTCTTCTCAAGGTTTAAGAACATGTTTTGGTTCATGGCTTACAAGCTTGCATCATTTTTAGGTAAGATGTAGGACTTAATCAGAAGGACTCTTAGGAGGGAGGTAGTAGGGATTTAAGGAGAAATTATTCCTCTGAGGTGTTCATAGGCCATGATCCAATGGGGATCCAATGGGGATAAAACATAACTGAGATATTTATTTTCAATTAAAATTGATATTTCACACTTAAAATCATTTGGCTGAAGATTACTGGATTTATTGAATCCAGCTATCTGCTGTTTTGTGAAGCACATTCAAGAATCTTGTTCATAACCTTTTTCAAATAAATGGAATGTGCCTAGCTAATGTAAGACTTCTCTTGCCTGTTTATCAGTTATTAGAGATAAATAAGTACCCCTTTATTCTTGAAGAAAGGTCTGAGTCATGTCTTTTGTGTTACTATTTATATTATAGTATGTGCAGAATCTTCCATACTATTTATAACAGTGTTCCTAAAGTTTACTGCCCCATTGCTCAAATAAATTCTATAAATCCAACTGAAATTAAATGCCCCACATTTGTCTTTTGTTTTCTTGATATTCACCTGAAGGTCTCTGTAATAACAATAAAGCTGAAAACTACTTGAGTAAAAAACGCCTTCCACAATTCTCTTGCAATTACATGAATGAGGTGTTGATGAGTGAGAGGGAGTATACAACCATCAGTGAGAGCAGAATTTGACTCTGGTCACTGTAAAAAGGCAGCATTTCAAATTAAATTTCAGAACTGTTTTTAGAAATCTTTAAAGAAATAATAAATATTCCATTCTGAGCAAAAGGTGAATAATGAGAAATTTTAAATACTTCAAATCTATTAGCATATGTAGTGTGCAGATGTCAATCCATCAAACAGATTTTATGAGGACATACAAACATAGATCTATAGACAAAAACTTAGCATGCAGAACTAGGAAAGCTGTATGCCTTTGCTGTTTGTATGTTTTTAATAGGCTTATCTTCACWTTTTACTACCATTTGTAGATGTCCTTATCTGCTTTGTGGTTTTTTTGTCAGTTTTAGGAATCCCATTGTACAGTGATTTGTACATTTTTTTAAATGTCCAGTATTTGCAGTATTGCAGTTTCTGTAGAACCAAATTGATTTACAGTTACACTCCTGAATTCCCCTGGACATTAATCCCCCTGGTTTTAAGGGAGCAGCTGATGTAGATAAGACTTACAAGGGTGAATAACAGAGATGGGACATATGTGAGTAGGGATAGACACATTCTAGGATAAGAGTGAATGGTTGATTCTAGAGCAAAGAGAGGACAAAAATAGCAATTGTGACTAAATGCCAGACTGTGATTTTGAGAGTTAGTGCTTCCTTTTATGCCCATCTTTAGCAGAGTTAATAACAACACTGATGTTTTAAATGTACTACTCTTGACAGTGGTGGCTGACATGGTAATCTTCAACCATTATGAAAGCAGACCCTGGTAGGCTTTCTCTTCGGGGTCACTCCATTGTACTCCTAAACTGCCTGATGTCACAGCCCACACCATTACTCAAGTTTCTGATGAATGTTCCAGAATAAAACCTTGAAATTTTATATATACAAGACCAGATATTGTGTTCATAACTAAAGTTGGGAGAATTTGAAGATATATCAATTAATCTGCATTTAAGAAGACTATTATTTGCCATGTTCACATCAGAAGAATATTACTGGAATGAATACCAAGGCAAGTAAATGTTAAGTCATTGGTTTAAGTATCCTTAGAAGCACTGTTTCAAGTCTGGACAAATAATTAAACATGGAAGCATTTATTAGACATGGGAGCAGAACTAGCATTTTGGACTTGACTAGTGAAGTACAATAATATATCACAACATATTCCAATTTTCTGTATAAATAAAGCTGTAATGCCAAACAAAAATTTTATGGACAGCAAATAAGTCCAAAGAGATTAGAATAGTGTTTATGCCTACTCTTTGAGAGGATAAATTGACCAAGTCATTAATTATGAATTCTTAATTGCACTCTATGTGTAACCCTTAAGCTCTGGMGTATACTTTGTGTTGTGGGAACTGAAAGGGCTCCCATTAGGCAGCCTGGTAAACTCTGCTCTCAGAGCAAGAAGGTATGCCTGAGTACTTTCAGCATATTCTACATTCAGTAGATGGCATTGGTATGCAGTGATATATTAATTCTGAATTTTCTCTTGAGCAGACACTCTTACCCCTGTGAATCCAWGCAGTGTTGATTTGGGGATTTATCTGAGGCTTTTTCTTCCCCAGAAAATACTGAGATACTAGATAATTCTTTACTTGCTAAGGTAGAAAGTGACAGAAAATGAAAAAAAAATACTAAGTTATTGTAATCTTCATTAGACAGCACTTGGAGGAATCTGGTAAGTTTTGAATTTCAAACAGCAATACTACATCCAGAAAGGAATGTGTCTGTCTGGAGCATTGACTCATTTTCCATCTATGCTCAGTATGTACACATCAAAATCTCAAAACAAAAGTATTCAGTAAGTGGGAACTGTGTGTGTTACTTAACAGGAGTAGTAACACAGTGACTTCTTGGAATACTGCACACAGAAATAGATATTTTCCCTTGCCTAAAGGAATGAAGTGCAGATCTGGKGGGGGAAAGCAGGGTATGTCAGTTGGGGTAGGGGTATATAAACAAAGAAATTACTAAGACAATTAGAAATCATTGTAAAACTTTTAATTGTGGAAAGCTGGAAGAAAAAGAACAAAACAAAAGCAGAAATGCAGTTTAGGTAGTAGAAATTGCAGATGAGTAGTCTAAGAGAATTAAAGTACATCATTTAAGTAGATATTTTCTCATATGGGAGTTATTTCTAACACAAATAATATAAAATATTTAATGATTTGTGATTGATAACAATGGAAGGAGTTGCTCCTTGTTGCACAWAGGTTTTTTTTCCCCCCTCTCTATGGGAGACTGCAAAAGGAAAAGCATTAAATCTATTAGTCTGTGAACTGAGTTGTAATACAACCACAAATTCATCCTAAGGATTTTGAGCACCTTTAAGGACCTCAAAATCAATTGGTGGTCCCTTAGTAGGGAATAAAAATGTCACACATTTTCAACAAAGCGCAGACTCTTTCTCCGCTGTGTCAGACAGACACCACATGAGGAACCAGAGAAACATTTCAATCTAGACTGATATGTCTATTGTGTACAGAGCAAAAATTAATATCATTCTAGTAGCAATGGCATAGCAGCATAGAAAATACAGCATTTCTGGCCTAGTCAAAGCTTCTGGAGTCCTCAGTTTTTCAGGTGAGGACTTCGTCCAGCCCTGGGCTCAGAAGTAAGTTTTGTGCAAACTGGTCGCAGCTGAAGTGTAATAATGAAAGGAGGAAATTAAGACCTTTTAATTGGTTGGGGTACTGAAGAAAGAAGTATATGCTAATTGATTCAGCCMTGCTTCACGTCATCTGCTGCTGAGGGCTGTGTTAGAAGCTGCTCACYCGAGCACCGTGAAACCTCGGTGTGGAAAGTGCCCCAGCCAGGGATTGGGATCCACTCCCTGCCCACAGTGGTGGGCACATGTTTCTGCCTACCTCTAGTAGTTATACCCAGGGCAGAGCTCTAAGCACACACTTCATGCTTCATTTATTCACAGGGTATTTTATCTATATCCCAAGCATAGCACCTATTCTTTACTCCAAACCACACTGAATTCTTATCAAATGACATTACCAATTTCTTCTCCACTAGAGTGCCTTATCTTTGCTCTTTGAACTATTTTCTATTTTGAGCAAAACTCTTTTTTTTAGACTGGGGAGGTACATCTATTTCTAAAAGTTGTAGGAATAATTATGTATGTAGATTAAATGCAGAGAAAGGATGTTTTGGGACATTAAGTTTTTGAATATCTTTTTTATTTTTTTAAGCACTGTTTTTCTAGAGTTTCACTTGCATTTGGGACAGTGATACTGAGAATACTTTCATCCTGGCATTGCAATGTCATTCTATTCACTCATCTTCCCAGCATATCACTTTACTTGTGTATGATTATCTTGTTCTGGTTGAATTTCATCTCTGTTGCTTCGATTCTTCTGGGAACTTATAAAATTCCTTACAAATTTACACTTGAAATATTTCATTACCACTTTTATCACCAAACRTTTTATTTTCTGTGCTAACTAAACCATCTTGATATTGCTGAAAGTATGCAAACCTCCTCCTAGTAGTGCTTCACCTGGTATTGTTGCAGCAGGCAAGAGTTGCCATCTTTAGGCAAAATGGAGAATTTGTAGTAAAGAAAACTCCATTCAAATAAATGTGACTCGTCTGTCTAAGTGCTTGAGACAGTTTTGCTGACAGTGTTCCAATATTTTTGGGAGCATGATATTTCAATGATTGCAAGATTTATTTGTATACTATGAACCAATATAGCCTTGGTGTAAGTTGAAACTTTGGAGAGCCTTGTCTTTTAAAATGTTTCATTTATTTAAAACTGCTAAAACATACTGTGTTGTTAACAGTTTCATGACATGAACTGTTCTTTCTAAAAAACAAAACAAAACAAAAAACCCAAACCCACATGCTATTTTCATGCCAAAATGTTTTGGAAGCCTGCATCTGGGTTTATAATAGAAGAGTCARCTACATCTTACTGCTGACAGTTTTCTTCTGCCTTTTCACAGATAGAAACAAGAAAATGCACAACTGCAGTGGGTTGACTCTGGCTGCGTACCAGACACCCACCAATGCCACTCTATCACTCCCCTCTGCAACTGGACAGGGGAGAGAAAATGCAATGAGGTTAAGGACCAGGAGAGATCAGCCACCAAATACCGTTGTGGGCAAAACAGGCTGGAATTAGAGATACTAATTGAAGCTACTACTTACAAAATCAGAGCAGGATAATGAGAAGTAATATAAAACCTTAAAAACACATTCCCCCACCCCTCACTTCTTCTCAACTCTACCTCCTCCCTCTCAGTGGCAGAGGGAGACAGGGAATGGATATTAGGTCAGTTCATTTCATGTCGTTTCTGCTGCTGTTCCACCACAGTATGCCTCCCACAGGAGACAATTCCTCATGAACTTCTCCTGCTGGAGCCCACCCCGTGAGGAACAATCCTCCACAGCCTGCTGCTGTGTGGGCCACTCTTGCATGGGGTGCAGCCCTTCAGGCACAGCCTGCTCCARTGGAGGTCCCCATGGAGTCACAAGTCGTACCAGGAAACCTGCGTGTGCTTCTCTGCTCCATCATGGGCCTCCTGCAGGTTCACAGCTTCCTCTCAGGCACCCACCTACTCTGGTGTGGGGCTCCTCCATGGGCTGCAGGTGGATGTTTTCATCTCCCTGGACTTTCAGGCTGCAGGGGCACAGCTGCCTCACTGTGGTCTGCACCACCAGCTGCAGAGGAATCTCAGCTCCAGCACAATGGACCACCTCCTCCCCTTCCTCCTCCTTCTCCACTGACCTTGGTGTCTGCAGAGTTGTTCCTCTCAAAGTTCTCAATCTGCTCTTCTCTGGCTGCAGTTACATCTGCACAATAACTTCTTTTTGTTGTCTTCTTAAATATGTTATCACAGAGGTGTTACCACCATTTCTGATTGGCCCTGTCTTGACCAGTGGAGCACTTTTGATGTCTGATTGACACTAATTCTCTGAATAAACTAAAAATATACAAAATTTGTCTGTTAGGACCATAAACAAATGGAGATCTTGATTTTTTTTTTTTCTGCCTGAGCATGTAGAGGTTTTACATTCCAAATCAACAAACTGTTGCATGGAGTTGGCTTAAATCAGGGCTGTGGATCACAGTTCTTTTTATTTATACTCCATTAGGACATGAATGTTCCTGGCACAATTATGGTGACATGATATGGAGACAGTGCAAACACAGSGTAAAAATCAGCACCTGCTGTCACAACTTTGCAGTCTGAGCAGACAAAACACAGATAARCTGAAGGCACAGAAGGGTGAAAAGACCCATTGAAGGGGGAGCAACTATGTCAAGTTGCAAGCTGAAGACAAACCTGAGACCAGCTGTGCTTTATTTAATATCTTACCTTTTTGTAATTTCACCCAAATTAGTGAAAATTTAAACATTTCTGTCAGCTGCTGGGTGCTGAATAATAACTGAAAGAACAATCTTCTGGGGAATTAGCTTTAAAACAGTGGTTAAAGCAACTTTGTAAARTTTATAACAAAATTTGAGAGAGGAGAGCTGGATCAGCTGTTGCTTACTGATTCCTGGCTCAGACCTTGCTGGATCTCCCCATGATCGCAATTATCCCAGCTGGGATAAAACTCAGGCAGATCTAGTCACCTCTTACATAAAGCCAAGAGATCTCTGAAATGTCACAGCTTGATAAAACTAACAGTATGGATTGGTATAGAACCAACTTTGCGTTATAAAATTAAGCATTCTGTCTGTGAAGAAGAGCTGGAAAGCCCTCTAAATTTGTCTTGTCCCTAGGGTTTATCATAAATATTCTTGCTATTTTAGACAGAAGAGCCAGTACCAAATCCATCATAGCACCATTAAATAGTTGCCCATGGCCAGTGCTGTCTGTGGAAGGACAGGGAATATTTTGTTCTAGATGAGTAAATATCTAAGGATACCTGTAGAGGTCCTAAGGTAAATGAGAAACAAATCCTTGAAGTAAGGTTATTTATGATTATAAACRAGATTATGCCCAGAATGAACACAGGGTCAATAGCTCAATAGTGCCTTTTAACTCAGATGTACTCTGTGGTGAGCAGTGCAGACTTTGCAAACCCGAGCACAAGACTACCACAGCTTAAATATTCTCCCAGCTGATTAAATGTTCATTTATCCCATAGGATATATGCTGGCTGTATTTTAATAGTTTATGCAATATGGTCTTGGGGCAAGAATGGATTGAGTAAGCACTCTCCACTCATGTGGTTTCACATTTAAAACACTTTATTTTTTCGTTTTCCTGTTTCTTTTCTAGTTTTTCCCAGTGTGACTTTGAGGTGTTTCTATTTTAGTAATACTTTACCAATCTATCTTATTATATTAATGCTTCTGCTTTTCTTTCGTGAAATTAGTATGTTAAAGGAATTTAACTTGCATTGTGAGGATATGAACCTTTGCTGTGAAAATGGACACATTAATAGATGATAGATAACACATGAAATATGACTGGAGCAACTAAGAACTTGTTAGAAGCCAGAACGGAAGCAAGTTCAGCGGCTTTTTCATGGTGATTTTTGGCTGCTTTATAGAAGAGCTTGTTAGAAGTATGTATGGGCTTGATATCCTGCTTCTGGCTGCAGTGTGATCAGGAGTCAGTGGCACATACTCTATTCAAAGAAGATGTTCATTAGTTTGATTGAAATGCTAAGTCCTTTGAGACCTCAGACTCGCGGTTGTGTACAGACAGAAGGGCTTGGCTACGCCGCTGGAAGAAGGGAGAAAATGAGTGTGCTTGTGTTGGGTAATTCGTAGTTCAGGGGGAGTACCCTCTGCCATTAGAGCCAGAAGAGCTCCAGTAACCTGTGCTACCCGTGATTCTTATACAAACGAGCTTAGGTTGCTTTTGTGCGGGGCTGGGGGCTCGCTGATTGTGTTTCACCCAGCAAACGCACTGTGCTATTAAGCAAACGAGCACTCGAAGGAAGCCGAGCCGTGGGCACATGTTGAAAAGCTGATTGCTGCCCGGAGGGACAGCAGCCGCAGCAGGGGAGCAGCAGGCACGCAGGCGGCGCTTTTCWGCACACAACTGACCTAATTTCCCTCTTGGGGCAGGCCGGGCTGGGCTGGTGTGAACCCTGGCTCAATGTGAGCTACTCGTGGAAAGCAGACTCTGCAGTGTTCCTTCTCAGSCTTACCAACACAGCTACAGCTGCAATTTTGTACTTGCGATGCCTAGCTCCTCCACAGAGCATCAATCTGTCCTCCTGTTTCACCTTCTGGGCGTTAAGGGGTGGGGTTTTGGCTGTATACAGACTTTTCTTAAAGGATTTTATGGGGCAAATAGAGAATTTTATGGKGCAAATAGAGAATTTTATGGGGCAAAAAGCAACTACTGTTCCCATAGGAAATTCTATGTACTTTTCAAGTGTCTGTATCTAAATGTTCTTAGTCTGAGCAAGAGCGGTCAGTTCCTAGCCTATCCTTCACCAGGCTGTGTTTATTCAGCAGTACTTGTCCACTTGAGGCATCTCATTCAGAACTCACACCAATTGTTTCCCTATTTTGCCTTTTTGTATTCTTCATTCTGTATAATTCTGAACTACCTGACATTTCTCATCAGTGAAATTCTAAGTTCATTGGAGAAGGTGTGGCATTTCTTCTGCAATAAGGAAAGAAATTAGTTAAAACTGATATTTTTAAGGAATCTTAAGTAAGGTAGGTCTCCTAACCTTGATGAGTTGCAGTAAGACTTGGGCATTTTATCTTAAAATCCCAGCCTGAAAATACACCCATGTGACCTCTGAGAAACTACCTAAAGCCAGTGGTAAGAATTTGTCTTGGCAGATAACCAACATCTTCCTGTAGTATGAAAGGAAACTAGCTCTCTTCAGAGCTAAATGTTAATTCAGATTGGGAATTGAAAAAAAAAATGTAGGAGAACACAAAGATTTAAAATTACTTTAGATGTGAGGAAATATTTTTAGTGAATAAATACATTTAACTGCAAGTCCTAATGCTGCAAGTTAGTCRTGTTCCTTGTCTAACTGCCAGGGAAGGCTCTTTGAATTTGACATAACAGGCAGCTTGTTACTGTCTCCAGAAATACCTGCAGGTACCCAAAAGTTTTGTAATGGTGTTTTCAGTGGAAAATTCGTGAGACTGGGGGGAGATGTGCTGCTTCTGAGGATATTTACTTGCATCAAAAGTTTCTGCTGTCAGCTGGAGGCATCCTCCCATTGAAAAAARAGGAAAAAAAAGGAAAAAATATCTTTATTTTTTTGTGTTAGTTCCCTTTTCTGTTCTTTATGATTCTTTTGTATGTTCTGAGGCTTCTACTCTCTTGTAATTTCTGGGGAAAAAATGCCATAAATGTATAAAATTCGCAGCAGTTTTCACAAGAGACCATTTTTTACTAATATTGCAATTAAAATGTGCATGGCCCATGTCTGTTTTAAATGATTTATAGGGGATTTTTCTCTTCAGGTACTTGTTATTTCAAAACCCGAAAAGTGATATTAATTTGCATTTATCTAAGTATTTTACATAATTTCTTCAGGTACTCACATACTTGTAAGTATGATAACGTATTAATATTATTTGCAGTATTTCTATACTTACAGCCCCACTCACACTTAAGATGTGCAGAAATTAGTGTCAGAAAATGTTTGTGCATTGTAGGATGACCATTTAGTATTCATCTGGGAATGACCTAAAGTACTTCACAATATTGTTTACATACTCACAACTATGAAAAGTTAAATCTAGAGTTAGTTTGGGAAGCTATTCGGTCTCTGTACATCAGACATCTTGGAATATTATGCTTTCAGAGCTTTTATTGTAATTCCTAGGGTACATAAATATAATTTTTTTTTTCCTTCTCTCCTCAGAAATTTTTCCAAGAGATTCCAGTCTAAAAGACAAGTTCATAAAACATTTTACAGGTAAGACAGCTGCTTGTGTTTTCCCACATGTGCATATTCTAAGTAGCTACAAATGTCACACCACTAATTTTTTTGAGGCTCAACACCAAATTAACATTTCCGAAGTTAAATGTGTATATTTTAGAACTAGAAATTTTTGAAGAACTCTAGTTTCATTGAATAATCAACTGCACTACCTGGCCTAAAATAACTATCAAAGTGTGCTAAGTTAAAACATTATTTAAAAGTCATTGTTTAACTTTTATCCTCTTATTGTGCTTCCTGCGTTTATTTTCACGTTCACTAATTTTAGAACTTCTCATTGGACTACACATATCTTTAGGAAACAGACCTTTGTGACCAAGTAAGTTTTCACCAAATCAGGGAAGAATTTTGCATCTGTCTCATGATGTCTACGTATGGATACTTATTTTAATAGTGGAAAYAGATAGAACAAGGAAGGATTAAATTAGCGTAAATGAAAAGTAAAAATAACTTGTTGTTTCAAATACGAAAGTTTAAGATGATTACAGCTAGGTACTCGAAAACTGAGGTGGAGTGGTATAATGCAATTAACTTTGGGATAGTACTGTAACTACTGTGAGAAACATTGTACCCTCTGAATATGTGCAATATGAGTTGCCAGTGACAAGGTGCTTGCACTCCTTCTTTGCTCCCCAGTTTCAGCTTTCTGTAACTCAGAGAAGTGAAGGTCTCAAAGTATGACACTGCAAATCTCTTGCTAATTTTCAAGGTTATTTGAAGTAGTGAAACTAAAAGCTAGAGAAATAGTTGGCCATAGGAGCATGAAAAGGAGAATTGGAAATAATTACGCATTTCCTCTTTGCTGGAAATTTCAGRCAGTGCCTGACAGTAAAGGAAGGTATTTGTTGTCTCTTTTGCATGGGGGAAGTGTATTCAAACCTTTGGGATAAGCACAACTTTAACAAATTTTCTGCCAATGGCTCACTGCAACCCAACAGAATCTGCAGGAAATGTGCCAGAGCCAGCTGGCCCTTCACCCTGGCAGTAAACAAGAGTAACTGTGAACCTGACCATTTTCAGTCCATATGAGAAAGAAATTAACATAGAGCTTCAAACTATGGTATGCTGTGTAACACAGCAATACTGAATATTCCTCTCCTGGGAAGGACAGACAAGAAACATTTGTTTATGTTAGTACTTAATCCATTTCCTTTTCATTTTTAGCTTTGGAAACTCCTCAGCTACCATAAAAATCTCAACATAAGAATCTGGGGAAGCAAAGTAATGAATACAGAATGAGTTTCATTACTCAAAACGAGGGAAAAACAACCATGAGTTTTACAGAAGGTAATTTGAGAGTGGTAAATCATAGAAAAGAAAAAGAGAAAAAAAAAATACTTGAAGGCCTGTCTCTGGAGCCATTCATTAAATTAATAGTCCTTTTCTGCATGAGTAGTTGCCATCAAAATTGCTGAAATTACTTGAGTGAGATTAGTTGGAATGAATGGGGAAAGCAGGATCATTCCAAAATACTGAAAGTTTATTTGCTGGCTCAGAATTTCTGCCTAGAGTTAGTTTCTTTCTTCCTTTTTCTTTCCTTTTCTTTTTTTCCTTTCTTGCTATCTCTCTCTCTGTGTTTCTCTTTTTCTCTTCCTCTCTCCTCCTTCTTCTCTTTTTCTCTCTCTCTCTCTTCCTCTCTTTCTTTCACTCTTTTTAAAAATATATCCTAAAATCTTCAGTAATTGAGTTTTCTGCCTGTTGTTGTTTTTAATTTTATTTTATTTTTCTTAGCTTTATTAGATCCTGTAATCCATAGGCATTTTCTTAAAATACAGTGGAACTTAGGATTTTGTTATTCTGTTTCAATCATAATCTTCTAGCAGCCTTCATTAATTAAACTTTGATTATAGTCCTTACTAGTTCAAGAATTAGGACATCCTAAACTAATGAAGTTGTGGGAAAAAAAGAGAGAGAGAAGCTGAAATCAACACTATCTCTATAGTCCATTATCTTTAGAGTTTCAGGGTTAAGAAAATTATTGCACACTTCTCATATGCCAGGAATAATAGACACATTTTAAAACCAAATAAGAACCATATGTAACAGTGCTTGACTATAGGAAAAATCATAAATAATCTTGTGAGTCATGAAGCAATCTATCAATTTAGCTTGGAAAGCCAGCTGACACAGAGTGTTTTGTAAGGCACAAATAAAATTAACAGCCTATTTTTGATGACAGGGAAGAGAGCTGGAAAACCATATATTATCTGAAGAGACATGGAATTTATTTAGTGACAAAAGCCAGTGTCGTCTCCATCTATGCTGGATAATTTCAAATTACATACTTTTCCTTGAGCCTAATTACTCACTCAGATAAAAAAATATTCCAGTTTGTTGAAAAGATTATTTGTGGCTGAAAAAATCTACTGAAATCCATGTACTGCTGTAAAATATATCTAACCTTCAAGTATGTTCACTGTCATAGAAAGGAATCTTCTCTGGAGCTCATGGCAGTTTTGCTTCACTATCCAGAGAGAATTAGCTTGCTATATTTTACCAGGCTCATAAACCATCTTTCAAGTTATGAAACAAGTATTTTTTTCCCATAAATGCTTCCTATATTCCTCTGAAAGGAAAATTGGCCAACAAAGTCTGCTTCATGTGGATCATTTTGTAGCATTGCTTGACACAAACTATTCTTATTCAGGGTTCCTACTTGTACTAAATTTAGATTTAAATTTARTCTTCTTCACTTAACATCGGTTTATGTCAATGTTTTCTGCCCAAACCACAGGATACTTGTCCCCAGCTGTCAGTGACAGTCTTGCTAAACAGGTTACATGATGCAAATATTACATTCTTGATCTCCTTGAATGCCACCAGCAATACTTTTCCGGGGCCATCAGCGATTTTGGAAGGGGTCTTTGGTAACTCGTTACATCTGAGCCATGTTTTTTTAAGAAAAACAGAACCACAGAATGGTTTGGGTTGTAAGGGACCTTAAAGATCCTCTAGTTCCAACCCCCAGGCTGTGAGCAGGGACACCTTTTTTATCAAATAATGTAAACTGATGGCACTGTGTATCCAGAGAAGAGAGCAGTACACTATTCCCTGGACATGCAGGGATTTGCCTTGCCAAAGATGAAGCACATCCTGCATTCTGCACATCTGTATGCTTTTTCACTAGGATTATTTTAACAGGAGATCAGGTTACTAGATGCTATTCAGCTGTCATTTTTTTTCCCCTCAACACCCACACTGTATATTAAGAATTTTATAAACTATCTATGTGCAAATTAAAAGCATTAGTACATGAAAGTACTTAATCTTTCCAGGAGTTAAAAACACATATTTGCTTAATATGTTGCTTTTATTTAACTTTATAAATAGTATCCGCAGTCCAGGTGCGTTATTCCTTCTACATTGTACTACAGACGTCTGTTGAACAAACTAAATTCTATTGTATTTACCATTCTATTTTTCACCATATAAGAGATTTTACTGCTAATTTTGAATTACTGGAATTTCAAGGCTAAACCAGCCCATCATTTCATTTATATCATACAGGCACGGCAACAAAATCTCTTTCTGTTATTTCACTAGCATTATCATACTTGTGTTGCATCGCAGTTGTTTAAGGTATAGTAAAAAACTAAGTGCAATTTTAGCCAAGAAAAAATTAAGTTAACGCTGTGTGTTGTTGTCATTCATTGAAGCTGCAGAGCACTGACGCTGAGAGCTTGTTGTTAACTTCTCCTTGCTTTCAAACAGGGCCAGTCACATTTTCCTCAGAGTGTAGCAAGCACTTTCATCGACTGTATCATAATACAAGGGACTGCTCAACACCAACCTGTAAGTAGCAAATTACCTTTTAATGCTAGCTGTGATACTTGTTTGAAAGCAATGCACTTTTCCTATTAAGTGTTTGATGTCCTGGTCCATTTTTAACAGTTACTCTTTAACGCTACATTACAAAACATACCCAAGGTCTTCTAATATATAAAGGTTTTCTGTTAATGCACTTGCTGTCAGCTGAACATCATGGAGTTCCTTCAAAGTGATGCTGAAAGACATGAAATTAAAACTACACTGAAAAAATCAGGRCATGCTTATGCAGAGGACAGACATGAAACCATATTCTGCTTCCTGCTCTCTTTAGCTTTACTTGTGCAAGATAAAATCTGAACCATTCTTTATCTTCCATTAATGCTTAATAGTAGGGTTTTATCTTTGGGGTTTTGTATATTTCAGCTTGTGATTATAATTTTCTATTATATGCCCATTGTTAAACAACATAAAATCATTTCATTCACCATTCTGTTATTGATACTTTCAGTTCTCATCAAACAACCTTCCTCTCTGAGACTGCAGAAGGTTTGCTTTAACACAGCCTGTATATAATTTTATCAGAGACACTGAAAAATAGAAGTGTTCTTGGATAAAATGGATAAAAAACAAACAAAAACCCCAAACCAAAATGGAAATTCCTCAAATAGAAGTTACTTCAGCATTCTCTAGTGCAATGGACAAATCAACTAAAGTCAGTGGAAAATAAGCAGTCTTTAATTAGAGAAGGTGAATCTCATTAGGGATGTGTAAGCACAAACTGTGGACAAAGTTTAGTGCTTTGGAAGCTTTTCAGGCTTTAATGTGAAAAAACAATGGCACTTTCTGACTGCATCGCTTAGAAACACTGTTTGTGAGCAGCTGAGATACTCTCTCACCATAGCTCAGCACCTCAGAGGATTTAGTGTTTGAAA
Organism: Mixornis gularis; assembly: GCA_003546035.1. NCBI lineage: Eukaryota > Metazoa > Chordata > Aves > Passeriformes > Timaliidae > Mixornis > Mixornis gularis. The sequence continues at coordinate 8,418,531 of QVAJ01000005.1, read as the reverse complement.
GGGGGTGGAACAACCCTCATCTCCATTTGCCTTTACACTTATCAGAAGCTGGAGTGTAGGAATCCATGGCTGATCCTCAGAAGATACACATACAGCTTTCTAAGTAGACAGAGGAGTAGGCAAGGCATATTTCTATAACATGGTGCACAACAAAAATACCATGTTGCATGTTGTATGACTTGATACACGGATCCAGAGCGTGTGAATATTATTTGGACTCTTATGTATTGCCCGAGTGTTTCACTTTATTTCTAAAGAAACACAGTAATATTATGTTTCTTCTAATTAAATAGCTTTTCTTAAAGTCAAAAAACAAGACTGTGATTTTGAATGGTGTGAAGAACTTATTTTTCAATTCAACTATCAAAGCAAAATGTAAAATAAAAAGGGTGATTTAAACCACAGCAGAGTTTTTGTTCCCCCTTGCATCAAGCAAACCCAAAGCAGACAATGAGTTACATTCACCTGAAACGTTCTGTTCTACAAAGGAGAGCTAAATCTTCAGATTTGTCTCCACCTTACCCACCACTCAGGCTGATCATAGCCAAGATCTTTCCCTGTGTCTTCAGAGGGGTTTGATATTTTCTTTCAGGGACACCTTAGTCATCATGGGATGTCTGAGGATGAGTTATTTCCTCTACCTCTGATATGGTTATACACTGTGCAAATATTTTCTGAGGAACTGAAACCCAGATAACAATTACTTTCTTGCTGTTTGGCACAATTTACATTAAGTTGTGTTAAAATACTTATCAAGCAAGAGAAGAAATTAGCACCTATGTATTTCTCGTTAGCAAATATCAGAAAGGATGGCAGTGACTTAGGAYCCACTTGAACCAAGTGGTCATTTGAACCAAGGATGCACAACAGAGGGATTGGAAGTGGGAGGTTAGTATCTTTAGTCTGAGCATTAGGAGATGTACTTAAATGTGAAAAATATGGAATGAAATCAATATTAATACTAAATGGAACAATAAAATGTTTTAAACAGCCTGACATCCAACTATGTTGTAGTCTGATAGTTAGAACAGGCTCCCAGTTAATGAGTTATATTTCTGGTCTTCCACATCTCAGTAGGAAGCTACCTGGTAGAAATTTAATTCCTGCCATCCCTTGTACTTTTCCTCTAAAGCACTGATTATGCAATCTAATATTGCATCTTGCACACGTAATTTTGTGAATTTCCATCAGATAACAGTTCCTCTGTGTAGTGTGTCTGAAATTCAAGTACAAACTTTACATTTAATTTTATGCAGGTTTTTTTGAGGGTATCTGGCAACTGAGATTCATTATTACTGTGGGTAATTTTGTTTTATAGATTACAAAAGGTGTGCAAGATTGCTAACGAGATTAGCAATGAGCCCTTTGTGTACACAGTCCTAGGATGTTTGCTATGTAAGTATAATTTTCCCCACTCATTTTCTTATTTGTTAAATGGTCTAGGGGTTTGCTTTGCACTTGTACCTTGTTATCAGGTGTGCATACAAAAATGTGGTAYTATCAGAGTGTATCAACCTGCAGTTTTGGCATTGCAGAACTGACAGGCTCCTCCTGGAAATACATAGAAACACAAATACCTCTGACAAGCCTCACTGTAATTCCCTACAAATCACTTCTGGCACTGCAGTCCATAATTATGTACTGGGTGGCCTCTTACTATACAAAATTTCAAGAAGTAGTCTGCTTGGTGAAATAAAAATGCCCAAGAACATCATCAGCACTTTAATTTCAGGCCATTCTGCAGAAAACTTTGTTGTTAATCCATGGAAGAAACAGAATGACTTGGTTTCAGGTCTACCAATGCAATCTTCATAGATAACTTCATTCATTTCTGGGACCCCTTTTCATTCCCATATTGTCACCTAAGAATATCTGAAAAGTTAATAACCACTCCATGGTGATGGAAGGAAACTGAACATAAAGATGTGGAAAGCTAAAGGTTTCACTAAGTAATCTGAGGAAGAAACCAGTCCATTCTTGTTTATGAATTGCATGTCGAGTGTGTTAATTAAACAGCATTGTCAYTGATAACAGTAACATCTCCTAGAGAGCTGTTGTTTGAATATTAATAAGACAGTTATACTTTCAAAGGTTAATTTGAATATACACACACTGGCTGTTATTGTGAACTACTAAAATATATAAAATCATTGAGTTTTGTTTATTTAAATTTCTTGAAAGATGGTTTCCTTTCACCACCTCTTCTTGAAAAAAACTACAAGCTTGGAGCTTGAGGGAGTTGTGTATGTCACTTCTTCCTGCATCAAGACTTCAATTCATACTAATCAAGAATAAGAAAAGAAGAGTAGGATATGAGTCAGTGTTAGCTGATTTGATTTCTAAGTGGAGGTGGGATTCATTTTGGTGGCTGTGCTTTAAAGAATATGGTGATATTTCAATCCTGAGAAGAAATGACATAACTTTTTTCTCTTCCTCTCTTCTTAACTATTTTCAGTCTCTTTGGGCTCTTGATTTCCAGGTGTTGCAGATGCTTTTGAATATACCAGGGACAATGAACCAGAGACTGACTAGGCATCTCATTACTCTGCCTGTATCTCCTTTTCATGACTCAAGGCAGGAATCCTTTTCTGAATCCTCTATTTAAAAGAAAAAAAAAAAAAAAAGGGGGGGGGAGTACTTAAATTCCTGTTTGTTTTTTAGTGTTCTCTTTTAAACCTCAGCTTTCTCAAACATCCCACCGATCTTTTACTTTCAACAGTTTTACCTTTTTAGTCTCTGTTTTTCCTTTATCTGTATCCAATTACACCTCTGGATTCATGTAKCAGGGCTTTCAGAGATTTCTGGTGTTCCAAATTTTTTTTTTCTTTTTCTTTAAAGAGAATGAGTCAAAGATCTGCCTACACATCCACAGTACAGAAGCATCTATCTCATCCTATTTCCATCTTTAAAACATAAAAGGATCAAAAGTTGYTATGATTTGCAAAGCCAGGTGTTTTAATTTGCCTGCCAAAAATACACTCAAAGACATGAAAAATAGGGAAGGAATGTTTTAAATGGTAAGCATTGCTAGCAGCTCATGTGCACTGCATTCACTTAAAGTTGTATCTAGGCCRGCTTTCTCTCTACTTTGTTAAAAATATTGAAAACATTATAGGAAAAAGTAGAGCCATGATCTGAGTGTTTCCCAGCTGTCTCTGTGCTCCCTCACACCATTCTTCCACTAACTACAGTGGGTAGTTTCCATTATAAGTAAGACATCCTCAGATCTTCATGTTTACTCATTTCCACTGATTCTTGGAATGGAAACATTTTCTTGRGAAGGGTGAAGAGTGGCAGGAATTGTTCCCTCTTCCCTGTTAACAGGGAGTGCAACAAAGGAGTTATGTTCATCCCTCAATAACATTGCAATTTTAACATGATTCTCTGGTGGCTTCTCCTTCATCTTTTGTCACAAGGGATCTGTTTTCCTCACCACCCTCACACTAGTGTGGAGAGGACATGGCCATAGATCGTGCTGCCTGTAAGAAAATACACCTTCACTTTAACATCAAAGCAGAGTCTTGGAGATTCTTGGTTGCCTTGAAGAAAGAGGCTCTCTCACTTGAAGAACTGACAGCTATTTTTAAGCCTTTTCCTGCCAGTACTAAAATAGGCTGCCTTTTCCTCGTTATAAAAAAAAAAAAAAAAAAAAAAAAAAGCTGAAGTGCTATTATGCAAATATTTTCCTTCCTCTTCTGTAAATATCCGGGTAGTCAAAGAAGATGTGGTCTTTTCCCCTTTGAAATGAACTTTTTCTTGGGGAAAGCCAATCATCCACCCTCGGGATGTGGTCCARCAAACCGTGGAGGGATGTTTCAGCACCATGGAGAGGCGCCACGCCCCGGGCAGTGCTGGGGCAGCTCCGGGGCCGGGATTCCGGGCACATGCTGCCATCGCAGCTCTTAGAGGTTTAGGCGGCTTTGTTTTCATCTCCCGAGTCAGATCCCTGCAAATGGAAGTAAAGCGTTTGATGGAACCCGGAACGTGGAACTGCATGTGACTCTGCGTGGGGAGCTTCCCTGCAAGGTGCAGCRGCGCAGACCGCCGGGTGTTAAACCCCTTGGCACTGACGCTGAGGATTTGCCACGGCAAAACTCGGTGTTCGCAGGAGGGCAAGACTCACTGGCATTTGAAGTTAGTCTTATGGTTTATGCAATCCGCAGGRAACTGTGGTTTATGAACAGAATTTTACTAAAGCAGTCTGCTTCTCTGGTTTGGAACTAGTTATAAAATGGCATGTCCTTTTCTCTTGCAGACTTTCTACCAAGGAGAGAATTCTGATTTGCCAAGAAAGTGCCTTGAAATCTTCAAAAATGGAGAAGACATCTTTTATCTTTTTGATTTACAATGTTTTGTTACTAGATGCATTTTATTTTCATATATTTGTCCGACATTCCATATTTGTGTGAAACATTATTTTATTTTGTAAATTTGTTGCCTATAGTTCAGACAAGCCAATTATTTAAATACATTGTATATGAAGAATACTAATGATATACTGATTAAATGTTATAACCGTATGCAGGGAGTTGGTAAAATTTTGCTGTTTCTCTTGTTCCGTTGTATTTACATCGTTCTGCTCAGGCTCTTACTCTCATTATTTGCACTAACTTGAAATGCAGAAGTCTGTGTAACTGAAATCTGAATAAGCTGTAAGTGGGGAAGTTTTACTTGCCGTGGAAGATATTTTATATTATGAAGGTTTGTTAATATATACATATATATTATTGTGCATCAGAAAAAAAATTGCTCAGAAATGCACCTTGCTTTCAGGAACATTTGTATGACTATTCTGGATTTTCATCAGTTACATTTGTACCGGCACTTGTGGAAAGAGTTGCAAATAWTGTAAATATAAAGACTGGAAAACTGCAATGCAGTTTTGGTGGAATAAAGAATATAAAAATAAATTATTTTACAGGAGGGGTTATTTAAGTATATTAAGAGGTCACTTATACACATATTAATACATATATATTTAATCTACTGGTGAACTTGAAATAATCTTCCATGGAGAACTTCAGACTTGTGGGTTTAGTATTTTACAGAATTTCATTTTCATGAGGTGAATTTTATTCAGCCATTTATTCTTCAGCTGAATAAGGTGCAAACAAAAAATGCATCATGAACCTGGTGTGAACAACAGAAAACCTCTGCAAGTATGCAAAGAGGATAAYAAAAAAGTCTAACAGAAGAAAAAAATGCTTTAAAGTATACCATACATCCAAGGGGTATAATGAATGAATTTTGCTGGTAATACATCAGTCTTAAATATTTGGGAAGGCTCCAAGGCAYAACTGCTACATATTTTTTATTTAAAATCAAATTGTATTGGTCACATTTGCTATACATTTGCTATACCATCTCTTTTGTTGCATGCCCATGTGATTGCTTTACAAAGAACCTAGTATCCAGTGAGGGGTTTAKGGTCAGACCCAGAGTAATTGACAACACACATTGATTACTCTGCTCAAATCATATTTATTGAGATTAATTGTCCATTCAAGCTCATCCCTTCAGATTAAATGTTATGTCTACCCTTTCCCCACTGTGGGCTTCCTGAGCCCCTTAGCTTCTATGCCCAGCACTTTTCCCTGTACAGAATAGTAGAAAAACTTTGCCCTGGGGTTCCCCAAAAAATAGCAAAGAGCTGCCTTGTTATCCAAAGGGGTTTTCTTCCTTTTTTTGATATGTTCGGTATATCACTGCGCCAAAGCTGTTCAGTGTCTTCTGATGCTCTAAGCAGTCCAACCCACAACTTTTAGAAGTACTTGCTCCACCTATAGTCCCAGCTAGAAGGTTGTCCTGTGCTCTTTGTGATTAACTGGATTGGTTCTCAAACTTTCTGCAGTCATGTTCTTTTGGYAAGAGCAAAATTTTCAAGTCTCCTTCTAATCCATGTTGAAAGCAATACTCATACTGAAAATCCCAGTGGTTTGAATGGTGAGAAGGATATCTTTGTATCTCTGTGAGTAACATACTTCATTCATAGAAGGATTATTGGCTAGAACACTTCAGCAGAGGAGAAAAGATGAGGCTCAGAACAGGCAATCAGGTCCCARGAAAAGCATTTTTCTTTGTCCTGCTTTGATATTTCCACTCTGGTTTGCTAGCTTCTTGGTCTAAAAAACAAGTTTCTCCTTTCTTTCCTCAAGGGACTGAAAAGAATTCAAGTATTTGTGGGATTTTTTTTTTCTGAAAATCACTTTTTTGATATCTGTATTCCAATGAGAAGACCTAATTTGGGTTATTTAATAAAACTTTTAAGCTCAAATGTAATGTGCTTCWAATCTAAAGAGCTTCACCTTTGAAAAAAAAAATCTTCTTTCTAGTGAGTAGAAAAGGGATCAAGCCCCTATCTTAGAGAAGATCTACAGATGTTACAAATATGCAAAGCAGAGATTAGTATGACAAGTTAAAATATTTATGAGGGGAAAAAAAATCATGAAATGATTAAAAGGATAAAATCCTGTAGTTCTTCCTTCCCATATGGCTGAGATTTTTTTTTTTCTGGAAACAAACTATTCTTTGAGATGTTTGTGGCAGGGATCCCTTCTTTCTGTTTGGCCCCTTTTTGGTGCTCAGTATGCTCTAAATAGCTGGAAATAAAMCCAACTTTTCTGAACTACCCCTGTACACATTTGTTTTTCACTATATTCCATTATAGTTTTTAGATGGAGGGATGCTAAAGTTAGCCTAAGAATCACAAAGTAGCATAACACAGTCACTTTCCTGTTTAACCTGAAACATAAGTTGTAGTCCTTCTAAGATCTGTTAATGGTCTTACATTTTAGGAATCAAGTCTAGAGGATGGTTTTTGGAAACAYAGTAAAGAACCAAATGCCATAGAAACTGAGAGGAGATGATACACTCAAGTAAACTGCAGTTTTGTCATGTTTCCACATGATCATTCCCTCTTCCAGATTTTCTTTCATTTTTTCTCATGCAATTGAATCAAAAAAATATTTTGGCTTCAGAAATACTTCTGATTATGGCTATTCCCATTACTGTGTTGTCTTTGCATGCTCAAAATTTTTTGTCTAATTTCTGTCCTGGTGGAGAGTATTGGATAGAGCCAGCATCTACAGTAGTGCCTCATCCCAATTTTTCACTCTGCTAAACTCTTCACCTTTTTCAAACAACTTCATTGCACCAGACTTCTGAATCACTAAAGAAAACCACTGTCAACAAATACTGTTGTTGGTCTGGCACATTGCAGAGAGAAAGCCAACAGCATAAGGTCAACAGCAATTTAACCTGGATCTGTGTGAACRGATACTACAACCCAAAGTTCAATTTTCCGCCTTTATTGCTGAGACCATCTTAATTTTTTTATCAAAGCACTGTAAAAGTTTTCCAAGTCTGTGATTTGGGTGCTGCTCAAATGCAGGATAGAGACCCTATTTTCATCTCAGGGAGGTTAAAGCCACAGAGTAAAACAGTGTGAGGTAAGTGTACATGAAAACAATGAACTTTTGATGATCARTGAGGTGGAAAATGACTCCATTGTCAGCTGTCTAAATGCATCACTTGGAGATTTGACAGCACAAAGCAAGACAGCCAAGTAGAGTTTTATAAGGAACTCTTCCTATGATGAGGGCTCTCATTGTAGAGGGGCTTTTCTAAAAAAATTAAAAGAACCCAATGCTACACATAGGAACCTAACATTTCCCACATAGGAAATAAGTGATGGTATGAACACCTTGTAAGTGTCAGAAACTGGAATTTTAGCATGGAATGAGACACTAGTTTTAAGAAGAAAATTATACCATGGAAGACACCAAAAATGAGAATAAGCAAAAATGTGGAAAAGATTAACTGTCAGATTCACCTTGGACACATGCACTAGTCACCTATTGTGAAGACCAGCAAAAGTGTTGGGAGAGTAACTGAGATATAAAACAACAAAATGAATATATGTTCAGATCATATATAAAAGATGGCTATGTTGGTTTTCTGAAATGGATAAAGTCAAGACATTAGATAGATGAATACACTAGGCATAGAAGATGTAGAAATCCTAATTATTTCAGCAYGGCCAAAGAAACCAGCACCTCACAGACATTTTTTTCATCCCACCTGATCRTCCTTGTCCACCATGGGATCTCTAATTCACCTGGGTCAGAAGCTTGCACTGGTCAGCAGAAAGAGAGGTGCTGSTTATAGACCTGTCAGAGCCAACCAGCACAGGGTGGTTTGGCATGAGAGACTCTGAGCTGCAACAACTGTTTGGTGCAGAAGACCAGGATGAATAGCTGCCATGATAAGAAAGAAAGTATCTGCCTGAAATATGTCCCRCTGCTCTCACCATCCCATTATCGGGGCTGCCTGCAGTGGACCTGAGCTGGGAAAGATATCTGTGGAGAAGCAAAGGAGAGGTACAAATAAAAGGAGTGAGGGTAGGCMGCACTTACTGCTCTGGATGATGGGTTTGAATTCCCTAGGCTAATATTTTCTGCTAGTTTACATTTAATTTCTTGCCTGCTCCATCAACCATATAACAGCTGAACTTTCCACCCAGTCTCATCTCCTCACTGTCTCTACGAATATGAAAGCCTTATCCTCTGCTCACAGACAGATATAAAAAAGAAATAAAATACAATCATTAAATATATTATTATTATTGTTATCAAATATTACCATTAAAAGTCCACCAAARAAAGAACAAGGTGCAAATATTTTGCAAAGCTTTCACGTAGCTTCACTGTAAGATGATAATTCTTAAATATTTTGACAGACAAATTTATACCATTTGATAGTGTGTTTTTCACTTTCAGACCTAAAGATGAGTATTTTTTTCAACCATACCAGCATCACTTTACTATCCGTGTAGAGTGTTATTAATGTAATTACACTACACAACATAATGAGTGTAATTAATTTAGCTCTGGTGCTCATTTGTCTTTATCACTCCTGTAATTCTATAAAAGTGCAGTAATTTTGCCCCTTGCTTTAGTAGTTGATTCATTTGCTTACTTGAGTATCAGAAAATTTTTGTGCCCTCCTATTAAAAATATTTCTTCTAAAAAGAATAATTCTGTCATTGGAATTGCTGTCCACATTTACATTGAATATGGTAATTTTTGCATTTTATATATGAAGCAATAAGTTCAAGGAATAATTAYTAACTCATTTACTACAAACAAAACTGTTATATTTATTTAAAATATTCACTAATGATCATGCACCTTCACTTATGAAACACATTTTGCAGTAGTCTTCTGTTCTCTGCAATATGAACTCCATTTATGTTGTTTGTTTCCCTTAGAACTCATTGTCTAAATAGTATATAAATTAGATATTTCTTTCCTAGTAACAYTCACTTTAGTTAGAGCTGAACAATGAATTTATGTTTCTGTGGAAATATTTCACTTTCATATCTCAGAAAATGTTAKCTTGGAGCCCATCATTATATCTGTACATAAAATGTAATATAACTTTTCTCATATGCATTGTTTCGTGATTATCCATGTCAAATTTATTGTTTTCATTGTTTCTCTGTCACTCAGTATCTTAAGGTCTGGTAGGAATATTTTAAAGGTCAGCTTTCATCTTCGGTACCCAAAGTGAAATCTTATCATCCACAAAAGTACTTAAAATTGATCAATTTCTGTTTGTGCTTCATTAGARAGGGGTATATTTTGCATTTGGTCATAAGAGAGGGCTAAGAAAGCAAACAAACTGCGGCCTTTCCTTTCTTTAACATTTTAAACCCTGCCTCTTCCAATAAATATGCCCCTGCCTCACGATGTTCTCCCTGCTTCAGCTAGAAGATACGAGGATCTATATAGCTCATTCATCCCTGAATGCCACTTTGAGTGCCAGGTATATGGAAATGCCACTTAAAGCTTTTGTGTCTCTAAACTTCTGTGAACTTGAGCTATTTAGGGCTTTCTATGGGATTAATTTTTCTACACATATCTCCACATCCTTACTGCCATACCCCTACAGCATCAATCACTAACTCCTTGGTGTAATTTGCTGTCTCAAAAGTCTATATGAAGAKGTACTCTGTGGGAGTTTACTATGGACAACTTCAGGATGATGTTTTGAAAGTATAAGACTGAAGCAGAGAACCCCTTAAATCCATGGGAAGCTGGACAGAACAATGCAGATCCAGCCAATATGGTTAATCATACGTTCTCCGTTTATTTTGCCTAAAATGGCAGGTTATAYACACTTCAATATAGTTACAATTACAGGTATTTTCTTGTTGGTATACAGCACAAGGAAAAATGCAAACAGACATTGTTTATCTCATTCTTAAGGTGGCTAAAGTGTTCACACTACAAACTATACCTATTAATACCTAGAAAAACCACTGTCCTACGCTAATACCTTAACATAATTTCCAACCGCACCACATAATTTCTAACTGCGCCACAGGCTTCACAGGCCTGAATCTGGGGCCCAGGCTAGGGTAGCTCAAATCCCAATCCAAATATAAGTTATGCCCTCGCTCTCTGAGAAATTCTGCTACATAAGACCCTGTCAGATTCTGAGAGAGTCTTATAATGGCAGTTTTAAACATTTTTTATTAGGGGACGCAATTATGTTTGTTAAATTATGTTAATTAAAAGATTATAAGATGTCTTCATCTAATAGGTTAATTCTGCATCTGAAGAGGTCTCTCCTGAAGCAGGGAACTTTCAAGATAAAGGGAGGTTAAGAGTTACGCAGATTTAGCCAGTATGGTCAATCACACGTTCTTTGTTTATTTTGTTTAAGATGGCAGGTTATATACAGTTTTATGTAGTTTACAGTTAGAGCGACATTTTCATTGGCATTCAGTGCAGGAGAAAACGCAAACACACACTGTTTAATCTTACTTTTAAGGTGGCTAAAGGTGCTCACTAATAATTGCTTTTAGTGACCTCTAGAAAACTTATTATTTAACAATAACACTTTAACATTTAATTTTCTGCTGCGCTACAAGTAATTTTACTGCCCAACAGCTTCRAGGCCTCAGGGCCTTCAAGACCAAGCCTCAGCCAGGCAGGCCTCAGCTAGGTAGTTCAATATCTCATTCCAAATACAAATCATGTTTTCTTTTTCTCAGAAAATSTACTACACTCTCCCATTTATATACCCCCCCAAAAAGCAATAAATAACACTTATGACATCAGAAACTGAAGCTTGCAAGATGGGGGAAAAGGGTCTTAAACGTTACCTGCTCCTGAAGAGTTCCTTCATCTTTTCCATACTCTGAGAATAACTTGTACCTCTCTTCCACAAATTGTACAGCTTTTAGGACACATTTACCAGGTTTGTGGTTTGTTTACAGGTGGTTACGTGAGACAAAGTATGGAAAGGCTGCTTCAGAACACTAGAGGTTTGAACATACCCACACACAGGCCCAGGGTACACAACAGACCGGCACAGCACATAAATCACTGTCTTATATTTTGTTCTCACTTGAACAACAAGAATGTGTTTTTAATTGTTCTGGGGCTGAATTGCTCTTGATGAGACTGGGTTTGTCAGTTTATGGAGTTATATTGTGTTTTCCCAAATGAAATAAGTGTATCCATGCTTGAATTCTTGCAGTTAATGCATACAGGGTCTCATGGCTGAAGGCTGACACCAAACTGAGTGTAAGAGTTCTGAGGAACCTGCCTTGTTCTCCACTGTCTGATATCCTCAGGTCAGGATGGATAGCAGCTCCTCAAGCCCAATGCAAATCTAATGGAGAGTGTCAGACTCATTGTCATTGCTTTGCTTAAAGAAGGCTTTGGGTTGAGACTTTTTTCTAGTAATTTTTTGTTAAGACTTGATGGCATCAATAACAGAGACAGTTTGAGAGAATTCTCTTTCCAGTTTTCCACATTGTATAGTAACAAGAAACACCGATCAGGCCACACTGCATCTTTTCATCACCATACTAGTTTGTGGAGAAGCAGCAAAAAAACCTTGGAGACTTAGTAGCACAATGCAAAGCAGCATATTTCAGGCATTGCATTTAGTTTGTTAGACTAGAACTGAACTAGAATCTCATTAGACTTAAAGAAATCCTGGAGACCCCACAGTATGGTGAAGACTAATGTGCTTTGCAAGAGAAGTAACCTTTGTTTTCATGTGTATAAATTATTATTGGAAAGAATAGAGATGAATTCCAGACTGGCTTGTGTTCAAAAGGAAGGAATGATTGTTAGAACTCCAAAARTTATACTATATGCCTTTAAATTTGTAAACAGAAATGAAATAGATACCAGTGGAAAAACTCCWCTGAGTAAGTCAGGGAGGAGGAAAGAAACCTATGAAAAAGTGGTAATGGAAATGACAAGAGCTCCTGGAAATGATTAWAATAAAAAATCTACATAGAAGGCATTCTAGAGCTCTGGAGGGGGACATACAGGGCAAATTACACTTCAAAAAAAAAAAAAAAGGCAGTTCAAGATAACATGAATGAGTGACACTATGTATCATGCAAATAGAAATTTTAGAGTGTACTTATCTTTTTCCTAACTAAAAGAAAAAAAGAAACACAAAAAAAMCCCCCACAGTGAAATAGGCAACACTAAGAGCTTTCAGGCTCTGGCAAAGACAATGGCAAATTCCCATATGGGAACTGTTAAAAACCTGCTGTCTCAGGTGTAGGCTTAGTAACATACATCCTCTTTTGGTGAATAAAACACAATTCTTTTGGTTTACTTTAATTTTACTTTTTCATCACAATATAGTGAACTATGTTATTATTTAACATTAGTAATACATGTGATGGGAGGACAGGGAAGAGCAGAGAAAAAGGCATATGACACTTTCATAGGACTCTCTAGTGGACATGGGAGTGCATATTCCAAGGCTTCTTTCCAGTTGGTGCTCTGCCCAGAATAGAAAACCCTAAACCAGAACCACATTATGTGAAACTGCTTCAATAAATCTGGCTTAAAATAGTGTTTATGTTTATTAAGACTTCACTGCCTAAAAGCTGCTTGGAATTATTGCTACAGCTGGGTTATAACATTCTCTCACTGGTCCAGTACTCTTTCCTCCATGGAAATCTCATAACTTACGTCTACTTCATCATGATGATTGATAGTTTTGAGCCAAAGGAGGCACATGTATGATAATATTTTTGTCAAGTGGAATTTTTATTTTTAAATTAACATAAGGTCTAATAATAACTGGCAACATGATATTTGCAAAATATCCCAAAGAAGATGAAATCTAGTCAAAACTTCCACTAGAAGAAGCTGTCTGTACAGGAAATCTGTCATTCCTAAATAGAATTCCTGTCACTTTTTAACTGAAGTAAYGCAATGGTAAGAAAAAGTCTTGGAAGTGACCTTGAGACTTGACTCACACTCTTTAAGATTTAGCAATCCTCTTCACTGATAAAAGTTAGATTAATTTGTTTTATGTTTTGACATCTAATCATATGAAAAGGGAAAAGGGGCACTGGAGAATGGGAAAAAAATGTTGAGACTTGCCTGGGCATAGCTAAACCGGTAACAGCACAAGTTTTAACAGGTTTCTCATSCCATGTGTCTTGGAAAGTGCATTCTGGTTTTAAGCATCACAGTGTTTCTGTAGCCTTTGTTAAGAATTATATACTCCCTCCCTTTTTACCAGTTCCCAGAGAAAACTTGAGTATGTAAATAAGCAGAGAAGTGCAGTTTGTTTTAACAGGCTGAGAGTCTGGAGAAACAGATTAGAAGTGGGAGGAGAGCATGTCTATTCAGTTCACTGCCTCGCAGTCTATGAGATCCTAACTGACAATGATTAAATTAGGACCCCAACGTGAAATAAAGACACTGTTCAGACTTTTTCCCCCCAAAGTGTAGACGTGTTTATCCATCTAAATTTTATGTGCTTTATTGGGTGAATTCAATTGGCTTCTTTTTAAAAAGGCAGTGTGAGCTCTTTTTTCCCTCAATCTCACTTATAYTTTGCTTTCTATGCTCTATATAATCTGCATTTTGTCTTTGTAGACAGATTGTAAACAGCTGACAGGCTAATCTGAAATGAACTGCCAATGACAACTCATTATTAATTGGGAGAGTTTTTGAAAAGGGGCTCCACATCAACTAATGCTTTCAAAGCTTATTAAATATTTTTGATTTATGATTCGGAACTATGAAGCTATTGCTGGTAACATCCATGTAAAGTAATCATAAAAATATAWTCATATGGATTATTTGATATCCAGACTGATTTATAAGACAGGTCTGATTTAATATTGCATTAATATTAGCAAAACTAAGGCTGCACATGTAGAAATATGGAATACAGACCATAAATACAGAATGAAGAATTACTTCCTGAAAACCCTGGGAAGAGTTCTAGGTTCATATTAGGTGTGCTAAGAAGTTTTTTTACTGAGAGAAAAAAATGGTGCTACTTTTGTGATACGTTGCATCACAGTGTTTAACTTATCTTACAGATATCTCTGTATCTGTAGTTTATCTGTACAGCTTCGAGATATGTAGATTTGTTGCATAAGTAGAGAGAGAGCAGGAACAGAATACAAATGTCTGGGAGCTGGAAAGTATACATTAGAATGACAGAATTAAAGGGCTCAATCTTCTCAGTTGATTTTTAAAGGCTACCAAGTAATTAATAGATTTCCATGTTTAATTACTTTCTCAAGAGTAAGTCACAAAGGGACTTCAWAAATTTGTATGGAGAGGTACAATAAAGACTAAAAGCTGGAAGCTGGTGCTATGCAGATTTAAATTTAGAATGCCCCTAAATCACTAATGATCTGTGAAAAAAAAGTTAATCTATTGAGGTATGTTAGATTTTCTGGGAGCATTAGGAAATAATTAAAAATGGAGGGTTTTCCAAAAAATGTACTAAAATAATTTATAAGTTATTAGGCTTAGTAAGTAGCTAAACGTATTAAGATGTGTTGGCCTGAAACACGTAAAAATTTGGATAATCTAATGATCCTTTCTGGCCTTAAAGATTACGCTTTTTACTCTGCCCGTTTCTTTCTGAATAAGACTTCAGGAGACTGACAATGGCTATACTCTATAATTAGGAAGTTCTGTAAAACACTTTAGGCCTACCTTTCCCTGAAGGAAAATGAAGAGTTTTTGATGCTGTATTGATAGCATAGAGACAACCTTTACTTATCTGAAATTTCAGATATGAAGTCTGAAATGAAATGTCTGTCAGAAACTTTTTTGTTCTTCCAGGATAAACTATAAAAAACTAATTTGAATGACAGTTCTCCTCCCTTATTCTCCAAACCATTAAAATTAAGGTTGTTTCTTGACAGCTTTTTTCTATACACAGGACAGACATGAACAAGCCAACCATCCCTGCTACATGACTGAATTAATAGGCAATGAGCCATCTCGTAATTTTGGCTTTCTCTCTTAGTGGCTGTGTGTGTGACCGGAGATCAGATAGAGAGAACTGKTTTTTGTAACTTAACTTTTTCTGAAATTGACGGAACACAGTGAATGTTTCTTTTTTATTTAATAATATTAAAAACACTTGCATGCCTTCCCAACATCACTCTAATGCTGTACTCACTAACTTTGAGTACTTACGTGAATCTTGGACAACTTCTGGACAGAGAAATGGAAAAGACAATGTCTCTCCAGAGTGGTACAAACTGCAAACCACCCAGGAATTCTTGCTCTATGTGACACTAAATTATCTGAGGATGAAAACCAGGCTATGACTAAAAATTCCAATTCAATAATTTTATAAAAAATAAGGATACCTAGTATTTTAAAAGATTTTTCTGTATTCATTTTTTATTGGCTTGACTTCCCCTCATGTGATTTACCTAAAAAAAAAAGAAATGTTCAAGAGTCTTTGGCCTGACTGGTTGCTACAGAAGAGAATCAGCAGCAGCATTAAAATATTGCCAATGAATAACAATGAAGATGGTATTTTGCACTGAGTTTATACCAGTCACCATCACATTGGCAGATGTCTCTGATGTCTAGTACAAAAATAGAGAAATAAGGGAGTCCTGCTAACACTATTTACTTTGGCTGTCATGAAATAGGCTATGCATCTTCTTCCATGCTGAAAAACCTCTACATAAAGGTCTGCTAATGTCTAGAACAGTTCCTACAGTCTTGGCTTGTGATGAAAGTAACATTCTCTCTGTGTCCTTCATGGCTTGCTTCCCGTTTGGCCAAATCCGAGCCCCTGCATGCCAGAGATCCTCACCATATGTCCTTTGTATATCTGAATGATGACAAGGATCAGCTGATATAAAACATGAGGAAAGACACGAAGGCCATGTTTGCAAGAAGCTGGTGACTGCAGGGGGCAGATTTGCACTAATTCACATCAGTGGCGTGTGTCTTCAAAGAACACAAAGCTCCGGGTGTGTGCAGGAGAAGAAGATCACATTAGCATTGTGTTTGTGCCATCTGGCACCCAGCAGCGCTTGTCCACAATGTTCAGACAGACCTGCTCTGAGGTAGTAACGCATGTGTTGTGACCCTTTGACCTTATGGAAGATTACACAGATCCTCACTTAGGGAAATGTTTTACTCTGCAGCACAGATGTGATTTGAAAACCAATTACTTCAGTTACACAAAATACTCCAGTGGTGGATCATCAGGGTTGACTGCGTTGCCTTATGAGGACAATGTCAGAACACTGCAAGAACAGGCAAACAGTCAAAAACAACAGCATAGGGCTGTTCTTAGCACATCATTAAGCAACTTTATGGGCAATATATGAATAGTTCCACGCACCTCTTTTGGTAACGTGTGTGGTACTTCTGTTTCTCTGCTGTACTCGTGTCCTGTTGTGTGCTACTATTAACCAGAACTCTCTGAGCACACCACACAGTGACAATCTCATGTAAGAATCACAACTGGCTTTTTGCTACCCACAGTTTGTGTGATGCCAAATCTTATCTTCCTCAGAGCAGATCACAGAAATGCTAGTGAGCTGCTAGAAAGCATACATAATACCTTAATTCAAGTTCTGGGTTCCCTCAGCTATTCCTCCTTATTTTCTTCCTTTTGGTGTGACTAAGCAATGCTTAATATGCTAACTGCTATTTCCAAATGAAATTCTGTTGTCAGACACCACTTGTGTTTCAGAGTAGTCTGGTTGTATCTGGAGACTTCAGAGTACTTTTCTGCTGTGTCTTTGCAGAGGTGGAAAGATTAGAGTCTACTTTTAAAATGGTAAGGAATTTTAGGAAATTAATTTGTACAATAAGCAGAACTTCTTACACTGAGGGCATAAAATATCATTCAAAATGAGTACAGTAAATCTGAACAAACCACCACACATACAAGACAATGGTCTATCTTTAATTTTCCATYTCTTCTATGAATGTTATCCATTAGTGATTTTCTTCTTTTGTTGTCTTTGAAATACCATTAAAAACAGTAAAATAATACAGTCCAGCAGCTTTGGTAGTGCTCTTTGCAGAATAAGCTCTATTTGCCACTAAAAGCAAAGTTAGAGACTGGAAAAGACAGCTGGAATTGCAACTGTACCAGGTAAAAGGAATATTGCTTGAAAAGTTGGGAAATAATTGCCCTGAGTTTGCTTTTCTTTTTCTGTTTCTATGTCTTTTTGCTCACACTATCAAGGAGATGATATGTGGGCATGTATGCGGAAAAAGACACACTTGCTTCACTGTCAGTAAAGAGGATGCAACAATTTTTTCCAAAGGGACTAAATATAAATATTTGAGTACATTCTGCTAAGGCAAACCTTTCTTCTGGTCTTTTATTTCATTTTTTTCCTTTCTTTTCTGCTTTTCTGCTTGTTCTGTATCCTTTCTTTAGGATATTTAYTTTGTTTCTCCTCTCTTATGCAGATGTGTATGTCCCTACAAATGTATTGCACAGGAAATATTACCATGTCAGGAGCAGACTTGTGCTAAGACTGGCCCTAGAATTATGGACAGGAAGGTATAAAAGGCCAAGGAGGTTTTCTCTGTTTGACATTTTTCAACCTCTTATTTTTCTTTCTTTACTACTTTCTTCAGAAGATCTCTTGGAGCTACAGTAGATGGTGAAGTTCTGTAAAAAGAAAATATTATTAAAACCATTGAGTTATTCAGCTGCCTCCTAAATTTTTACCATTTGTATTATCGTCTTTTTTTTCAAATGAGGTGAATGAGGTAAAACATAAAAACTAAAGGAAAATCAGGATCCAACTTAATTTGTTTTCATTTTGTAGTGATTTCTGTAGAATTATTTCCCAATTAATACAATGAAAGCTCTACTGCTTGAATATTTAAATGGTAATGGAACTAATATTTAGGAAAAATATATTGTAGGCAACATTGCTGCTATAAAGAATATATATATCATGTCTTAAAAGCCAGTCCATCTAATTAGATTCTGCTCTCAAAAGAATCTATTCTCATCAACAAAATCTTGCAGAGCTTATCTCTGTTTGCTGCACCTGGTCTGGGTAGTGGATTTGAGCTGAATATGAGCCTGTGATCTGAGGTTTGTTCAAGCCTAGGTGATTAGAGCCTTAAAGGGTAAAAGTTATTAGTATATTTATGATTTAAAGACAGATGGTGCAYAGCTGAGCCAAGTGACATTGGAAAAACACAGTTGGCAAGCAATGTCTCACTTTACTTTGGTTAATAAGACATTTAAGACTGCACATGCTATGGCAGAGCTCTCCCTGATTACATAAGAAATCTAGAAGACAGATAAGGTTAAGCTTTTGCACCTACTGGACTGATTCCTCAGCTGTCTCCACAGAAACCTGGAGAAATGCCTTGCTCTCTTCCCTGGCCCAAGTTCTCTTCCTAACCTAGTCCCCCCAGTTCCTTTTTCCAATGTACATCAGAAATTGGAGCTAGAGAGTGATTGCACTTACATTCCCTTGTCTGAGAGCAGGATGATGGGATCACAAAGCTTTCCTAAGATTTCATGATTTCTTCCCTGCCTGAAATGTAAACCCATGAAGGCATTCAGTGGAAAATGGCCTGAAGAAGAAACTACTGTTCATGCTCCGCAATTTTTTGTTCACTCCTTGGAATAATTTGTTCAGTTCTCATTCTGTAATGTAGCTCGTACTTTGCCCAGAGGTGTAGTCACTGCTTTTGTTYTAGGCTCAGCACTCTCATCTCTATGGTGGTCAGTAGTAGAACAAACACTTAAAAAATCTCTAGGTTTTTATCTTACAATATTTATCCTTTTAAGCTCTTGATAGCATGAAAATATACAGAAAAGTAAGAGAGCCATGATTTCTGTGGTTTGGTAGGAAAGTGTTCAGTAAGATGTTGACTTCCTCAATAATCTGTTTTATTGTCTAAGCCATCCCATGTAGGGTTATGTTATTGAATCTGAGCAGCAGTGTCACTTGCAGGTCACTACTAATGATCTCCTGCAAACTCACTGTCATATTTATCTTCTTAGGCTGCTGATCARTTCAATCATTTTCCTATTGCCAAGTTTAGTAGTCAAATCCCTTGAACCAGATATGGGAGCAGATTTTGGCCAGCTTGATA
The DNA here is from genome assembly GCA_003546035.1 of Mixornis gularis. Taxonomy (NCBI): domain Eukaryota; kingdom Metazoa; phylum Chordata; class Aves; order Passeriformes; family Timaliidae; genus Mixornis; species Mixornis gularis. Next base: position 8,399,119 of record QVAJ01000005.1, on the reverse strand, counting down.
AGATGTTGGAATTGCATTTGCATCCATAAATATTTATATTTTATTAAGCTTACTGGCTAGAATAAAACAACCTGTGCTCCAAATATTTAACCACTGGGATGAGAGAAATATGACCATAATGTAGCCATGGCAAAACGCCAGTGGAAATTAAGRTATTATACTGTGTTTGAGTATATACTGCTGGAAGGCCACCAGTTGGTTGGTCACCAGAAGGCTGGTAGCATTTACAGTCACAGAATAACGTGTTTGTACCACTTCAGCACACCTATAGCCTAGAATTGCTAAAATCAAATAGGAATTAATACCTCAGTTGAGATGGTGCTGGAGAGTCAAACAAAAGCAGTGATAAAGCTTTAGTTAAACTAATTACGCGCTCCTCTAAAATTTCCTGACTTTAGTGTGTTTTCAAGCCTATGATTGGAGTAGCAAAATGTTCATGTACTTCCAAGTATAAGGATAAAAGAAAGCAGCAAYGTTTAAAAAGATCTTTCGGATGGATTATGTGATTTTTTTTTTGTTTCCACTGACATGTAGAAGTACTCCTATAGATATTGTTTTTCAAATTATATTTTACCAAACTTACAGTTGTAACTTAAAAGAAAGTGGCAAGTTCTAACTAGCTTTTCAATATTTATTTCAGCAATGTTTGAAGCAATCTCTTAAATATTGAAATATAGTGGTTTCTATAGTTGTACGTAAGCATGATTCTTCTTGCAAACCTGACTGGAACATCAGAAAGTGGAATCCATTGATATGAATGATCAAATTTCTGAATTCYTTGCAGTTCTTTGCATCCTTAAATATTATTTAAATCAGCAAATTGATAATGACAACAATAGCTAATATATCAATCATGGTGTATTAGCAATTAATCTTTTTTTTTCCTCAAGCACACCATTTAGAACAGCATATGCACAGTTTAGAAAACTAATTCTGTCTACTCAGATGTGAGACTTTGTGATACCTTTCCAATTTTAGTAAAAATACAGTGTTGCCCCTAATGAAGTAATAAACTTCTGTAATTGATTTAATTCCTATCTGTTTAATATAATTTAACATGTGAGGGTCTTTGATCCAATACATAGAATATATGTCAGGGATGGAACACCTCCATATAGGCAAATAACATTCTGGCAGTAATCTGAAGCCTATATGAAATGTTTGTGTTGTGATTTTTGAGGTGTCCTGTGCAGGGCCAGAAGTTGGACTTAATGGTCCTGATGGATCCCTTCTGGCTCAGCATAGCTGTGTTTCTATGGTACTAAGCAATTACACCATCATTCAAATTTCTATAGGCTTTGTTCTTCATTTTTGTTCATCCACTTAAATTGCGATCTGAACTACTGCTTGATCTGGTCACCGACAAATTTCGACCTGAAATTCGCAATTAAAATCCCAAATAGACAGTAAAACTGCCCCAGAAAAAAACCCCACAAACATTTAATACTTGTAGGTCATGTGAGTGTTTTGGCTTAATGATTTCTTTTTAATTAAAGGCAAATAAAATTCACCCCTACATTCCTACAAYTGGCTTTGTACTCAGAATTATTTAGAGAGTGCAGAAAAATGTCAATTTGTCTTTTCTGGGAAGATTCTGAAAACCAAAATTGTTTCTACCATACACAGTCTTGGAAGTTTATGGAGCAACTCCATGTACTGGGTGGAAAAAAAATAGATTTTGTTTTGTCTAAAAATTTGACATGTTCTCTTAATTAGCATCATGAATATCCTAATTAAGTTGACCAGAACAAGCTAGCTTATACACTGTAGAAATAGAATATTTAGTCTAAATCCTATTCAAAGTTATAATGCACTAGTATGCCTTTAATCTAAGGTTATTCAGCTGCCCCATAAGACTGTGGATGAGACGGACAAATATTCTCTTGTCCCTAAGCAC